>JAUTXW010001874.1:0-105958 GCA_030620095.1 Kuschelorhynchus macadamiae | reverse complement strand
ACCCACCCTGTAGCTATAGCGGTTTACGAGATAGCAATGCATGTAAGCCAAATTTGGGACACATTGTATATATATATATATATATATAATATATACATTTTGTATAACCTGTATATAGTTTCATATAGTGTTTAATAATTTTGTTTTCAGTGTGATACTAGTGTATGTACCTTGTCTTATTTGCGGTATTCTGGTTACATCAGAATCACGGGTTTTTCCTTGAAATAAAATTGTTAAAATTAAAAAAAATGCCCCTCATTTACATAAAAAAGGGATTATGAGGCTTTACTTGAATCAGGTTTTATTACCCTTAATTTTGGTATTCTAGTAATTATACGACAGTTGCAGATCTTTTTCATTTATTGCTTCAGACAGGTATGGCATTTTAAGGTAGGATTTTTAACTATGCGGTGTTGCGGAGTACGGCAGGCATTTTTGTATCGAGCGCCCAGTACACCGCAATCGGCTACCATCGCATTCACCGAGGTCTGTCTTAAAACGAGCATCCGATATCCCGATCGATTGTCAAGCTACCGTGCGCTCGATACTAGTCTTGTCAATTTTTAAATTGTCGTATGATGTAAATTTCGTTAACCGTTTTTTATTTAATTAGTTAACCCTTAACTGCTGACATGGAGTCTGTCAGACTCCGCCAACTGCGTTACGGCGCGTAACTCCCACTCCTTTTTATTTGCAGACCCCTCGCGGTCAGTACCTTCTTGAAGTTTAGTCTACTTGTAAGTGTCAAAGCGGTAGTTTCGAGCTCCTTTATTTTACGAAATTACGCGCATCGTGGAGTCTGTAAGACTCCATGTCAGCTTGTGTGTTACAAAAGTAATTTGAGTGATTATGGCTAGTTCTAAACAATCTGTAAATACATTAGATCCAGACTTTGAAGATGTGTGTATGAAGTGGTATAATGAAGAAAGCAGCGATATTAGTGATTCCGAGGATATTGTGGATAATTTTATAGCCAGTGATCATGAGACTGAAAGTGAGCAAGAAGGGAGTGATCAAGAAGTCGAATTGGGGGACGAAGAAGACAATACCAATGGAAGTGTGGGACAGACAAAAAAAGAGAAAGGATATTTTTATGGCAAAAATCGGTTTAAATGGAGTAAAACGGAGCCGACTAGAAATGTACGCACTCCAATACATAATATTGTGCATATTCCAAAAGTACGCCGTACTGTTCAAGATATCAATAATCCTTTGAGTTATTTTGAACAGCAATTTTCCGAAGATATGTATCAATTAATAATAACGTGGACTAACAACAAATTATCGAGCTTGAGAGGAAAATATAAAAGAAGAAACAAGCCAGAACTAACAGATATTGATAAAGTAGAATTGAAGGCGTTTTTAGGATTATTGCTCTATACATCCATCTTCAAATCCAATCACGAAGACGTGCGCAGTCTGTTTGCTACAAATGGTAAAGGCAGGGATATTTTTAGAGCAGTAATGTCGCTGCAGCGCTTTCTTATTATACTTATTGCTCTCCGATTTGATAACCCAGAAGACAGGGATGAAAGAAAAGCCGTTCACGCCGGGGCAGCTATAAACGAATTTTTTGAAATGTTTGTTAGAAACGCACAAAATTCATATTCAGTGGGAACGTCGGCCTGTGTGGATGAGATGCTTGTCGGATTTCGTGGAAAATGTGCTTTCAAAATGTACATTCCAAACAAACCTTGCAAATACGGCCTAAAGATAATGTGCCTAACAGATGCTCGTACGAGTTACTTGCATAATGCATACCTTTACGTTGGGAAAAATTCAGACGGTTTTGGCTTAGACGAGGATGAAAAAAAGCTAAATATCCCATCACAAGCTGTAGTTCGCCTAGCAAAGCCTCTATTTGGGTCCAACAGAAACATATCTGCAGATAACTGGTTCTCTTCTTTAGAACTGGTAGAGTACTTATTGAAGAAAAAATTAACATATGTCGGAACTCTAAAAAAAAATAAAAGGGAAATCCCCCCCGAATTTCTTCCACGAAGAGAGAGGCCAGTTGGTGAGGCTCTATATGGCTTCACAAAGGATATAACTATACTGTCCCATGTGCCAAAAAAAAGTAAAGCAGTGTTACTGATTTCTTCCATGCACCATAGTAAAAGTGTGGATCCAGATAGTGGAAAAGAAGAAATTAATGCGTGGTATAATCTAACTAAAGGCGGGGTAGATTCACTTGATGAAAAGTGTGCAAAATATAGTTGCAGTCGACGAACGCAAAGATGGCCTTTAGCGATTTTCTACAAGGTAGTGGACATTTGTAGCAGTAATTCTTTCATCATGTATGCTGCCAATCCTCAAAATAATGAAACCAGATTTTCTTTTGTGGAAAAGTTAGCTGATGAGTTAGTAAAACCCCATATGTTAAGACGTCTAAATGTGGTGAACCTATGTAACGATGTGCGCACAATAATACATCGTATCCAGAATATTCAGGAACCAGTCCGTGTGGAAGAACGACTTGAAATTCGAAAATATTGTTATATTTGCCCAGCCAGATTAAAAAGAAAGACTGCTTTTTTGTGTTTCCGCTGCAAAAAACCAATCTGCTTGCAGTGTTCCAGAAAATGTTGTATTACCTGTTGTGACAATGATATGTAGTAGACTTTGAATGACCACGTTTAGACCCTCTGCACGTTTTTTTATTTTAGGACTTGGCAGTGATTTTTTAATTTTTTCTCTGTCGGTTATGATTGTTTATTACGATACAATATCAAACATGTCAAATTTGTTCATATTTTAGGATTAGATTATTGATTTTTTACGAATATGATGTTTTTTTTAGTTCGTGGAGATGTTTACATTTGTATCCTTTAGTACTAATAAGTAAAAGGCATTTATGTTTTGGTGTAATATATGTTTGTTAAAATCAATTTGATTTGTTATTTTAATATGCAAAAGTTAAAATTTTTAAAAAGTTTTGAGAAAAACCTTTTTTCTCTAGGAGTCTGTCAGACTCCATGTCAGCTTATGTGACAGAAAATTAGATGTCAGCAGTTAAGGGTTAAGTATGGAGTGGCCAAACAATTATAAATATCACATTGTCAACTCTAGCGAAATCCGCACTAATTTTAATACTAAGGAAGAAGTTGAGGTAAGTAAATAAGAGCTTTTTTTTTCTACATAACCTTTACTATCGCCAGAAAACCATAAATAGGCATTGCCAGATTTGGCTAAATCAGAATTGTTCAGAATGTTGCCGCTCCTGCAGAAAAGTAGTAGGTAGCCAACTTTATAATGTTTTAAATAAATCACATCAATATATTTTTTATCGATTTTATTTTGTATGTATTCCGTCTAAATGAAAAGTAGTGGATGCAAAATTCTCGGATTCGTTCGACATTGTTTCATAGCCAAATATTGAAATATAAAATTTATATAAACTCAAAAATGAATAGGGATATTGATATTTTTTGCAATTTTTAGAGTCTTGTATTTTCTTAATGAATTCATGTAACGTAATGAAATTTTTACCATAGATGGTGGCTTTCATTGACAGTACAGTGATTTATTTGTTTTTTGATAAATGTTTTAATTTCCAAATATACAGGGCGTTTAGAAAAGAGATGCAATATGCATGAATTTTGATTGAGCATAAACTTTTGACTAAGGAACTTTAAATTATGTTTGTATCATATTCTGCTTCCATGTTAACTTACCTCGGGGCGTTTTTGGAATTTTTTGACTACGGCGCAAAATACCCATTATACAGGGTATTTGATAGTCTGTAGTATCTTAGACGTATACGGAGAACGTTTTATTCGACTGTTCTGAAACTTTTATCGGTTACATAATATACGATAATGCTCTATCGGACTAAAATATTTTAAAAGCTACGACGTTGCCGCCTCGTCAAAAAGTAGTAGCAACTTTGATAATTTAAATGAGATACCCTGTATGCTATTAATTTTTTTGATTTTAATAAGAATTCTGAGAATATTTTATATCCTTAACTGTTTTCAAGCTTCAAACAATTGAACATAAGCAGTTACTCACTTTATATTAATTTTAATTATGATGACAAAACGGTTAAAGATATAGAGGAAAAACAATTTAAATGAGATTTTTTACAATGGGTGGAGGTTTTCATTGTCATTATAGCGATTTTTTTGCTGAATGTTCCAATTTTTAAATATATGGTTTTAAAAAAGATTGCAATTTTGATGGATTATAAATTTTTGAGTAATGGGTTTAAGATAAAGGAAAACAAATTTCACCTTCCATTCCTAACTTTCCAAATGATCAGGATGGTTTTAAAAGATGGTAACCAATTAAGGTACCCATCTTATTACCAAGCGCCCTGTATATTTGGAAGTTGAAACATTTATCAAAAAACAAATAAATCACTGTAATGTCAATAAAAGCCACCATGTATGGTAAAAAATTCTTTGCGTTACATGCATCCATTAAGAAAATACAAGGCTCCAAAAAATTGCCAAAAAATCAAAATCCCTATTCAGGGGCATACTTCTGAAGTACATTTTTTTCTAGCAATGGGTTCACGATTTGGAACTAATATCAAAAAATACGTGGTATATCACTAAAACCATAGTTACTCCAACCGAAAAAGCCAGACAGAATGTGTTTAAAAGAATCTATCATTGCCAGTTTAAAACAAAAACAAATAAGTTGAAAGAAGGTCGAAAAAGGGAACATTCTTCCAGGAATATTAATTGTCCTGCAGAATTACTGGTCGTTATTAAGAAACAAGTATTTCATCCCCGAAGCAAGCCTAAGTATGTTGATAATTTGCTTCAAGAATGGCCATGTATTATTAGTATTAAAAATGACCACAACCATACAATAAATAGTGTGGCAGCTTTGACAAAAAGACCAATAGGAAAAGAAACAAAGGAAGAAATTTTTCAATTGTTTGAAAAGGGACACTCAGTTGCTTCAGCTTATAACAGTTTCTGCTTTAGTAAAATGGAAGAGCTAGGTGACAAATACGATGAAATTGTATGTGACAGACACTATTTTCCTTCTAAACAAGATTTTTCCAACTTGTGGAAAGCCAATTTTAAAGGCCATTATGGCGATAGATCAGGTGAAAATATGTTTTTCCAATTGGAAAAAAATCTAAAACATTCCATTGACACATTTTTTAAAATTACACATAACGAAGAAGACTATGCCGTTTCATTATGCACCCCAATAATGCAGCGTGCTGCAAGGCACTTAATTCAGGCATCAGAAATATTATTTGTGGATGCTACGAGTAATTGCGATGTGCAAAATCACAAGTTATATTTCTTTGCCACCCAATCACCAGCAGGGGGTATACCATTAGGATGCATAATTACAAATAGCCAAAAAGCTTCTATTTTTGATTGTGCCTTAAAAGACTTGGTAGAAATAATGCCTTTTAAAATTTCGCCTGCAGTCATGATGACAGATGATGATTTATCAGAACGAAATGTTTTACAAAAATATTGGCCTAAATCGAGTTTACTACTTTGCAGTTTCCATGTTTTAAAAGCTGTATGGAAATGGTTACAACTCGCTAAAAATGAAATTAAAAAGGAAGATAGACAATCGTTGTATAAATTATTTAGGAACATTCTCATGTCAAAGACGAAAGAAAGAATGGAGAAAAACTTAGCGTTATTTTATCAATATTATCAATATCCACAATACAAAAAATACATTGAAGGTAAAATTGAACAAATTGAAGTATGGTGTTTGTATTATCGCCAATCTTTAATCATACGTGGGGCTGATACAAATAACTATGTCGAAGTAATGTTTCGTCTCTTCAAAGATATCTCCCTGGAAAGAACTAAAGCATATAACCTTACACAGTTAACTGATTTCATCATTAGTAGTTTCGATAGTTACTATAAACAAAGACTGCTTGATTTAATAATGAATAAGATTAGCAAGTCAACGTTAAATCGGTTATCTCCAAATGATAAAGATGTTTCGCCAAATCAAATGAAAGAGTTGAGTGAAATGCAGTACCATGTCCTAAGCAGTTCTCATGAAGGAATAGAATATTTCGTAGATATGAAAAGCAATATATGTTCTTGCCCTGTAGGTATCACTGGAAAAATATGCAAGCATCAATCTGCAATAATAAGACACTTTAATATAACAAACGCTTGTAATACTTTGTCACTTGAAAGTAGGAAAATGTTGTACTTGATCGCTACTGGAAAAGAACCGTCGGAAAATATCATGTTACCTCTCAAACTAGTCGATTTTCCCGAAAATGTTAAAAATTATTTACCAACGCCTATTGCAGAAGAAACAAATACCGACGACTGTAAAAGTATTGACTCCACAAATAGCGAACCATGTATGGAATCTTCTGAAATCAACAATAATGACGTTAAAAAAGAATGGTCCGAATTTATTTCCAAATTTAATGCAGATATCTTTGAAAATTTAGAAGCTGATCCAATAGGTTTCTGTCCAGCCGTTCAACAATTTATGAAGAATTACCATAAAAATATAAATAGTAGTTCAACCCTTATAAGTGGTTTACACACAGCTTTTAAATTTGATCACTTGCCGCGATCTTTAACTGTCGGATCAAAAAAAAATACGAGAAGAGGAAAAAAAATTGCAGTTCAGCCAACATCTGTTCCTCGGAGAAAAATCAAAATGACGGGTAGAAGAGCAATGCAGGCGGGAAGAAAAGTCGGAAGCCTTAGAGTAAAAAAATCTAAAGCCCCCCATTCACTTAATAGTTGTGTAAATAAAAATGTTGGGCTCGGTGAAAATAAATTTGCCAAATAAATATTAGATATGGAGTTTTAAAATTTTGTTTTTAATATAAGTACGTATTTTATTTTTTTAGCAGTAAAATAGGATTTTTTACAACGTTTAATTTACTACTGTGTTTTATTTACCCTATAATCCCTTTTCAAACAATACTTATATCATTATTTACTAGAGTTTTATAAACAGCTGAAATAAATCGAGCGTACGGTAGCCCGAGTGTTGTCGGGTTACCGTGCGCTCGATACGTTTCGAGCTCGGGCATTCAAGATGCGGTTTACTGGACGCTCGATACAAAAATGCGTACGGCAGCGGTGTGCGGCACTGCGAGTTGCCGGAGAATTGTGTACTATGTAAAAGAATAGGGCTGTTTTTTAACCAAGCGGTATGCGGCAGCGGCATCGCGGCGTCGCAAGTCGACTGTGCGGCAAGCCGCTGAATTTGTAGAAAATGTTTTTCGACGACACGCGCCGTGCGGTACGTAGTGTTTGCTCTTTGGGAAATGGGAAAAAAATCTTACAAAGATAAAATTGCTAAAGACAATGCTTGGCGAAAAATTTCTGAAACATTGGGACATGGGGGTAAGTAGTGTGTTTAATAATTTTTAGTGTTGTAAAAAACCGTTTTTTTTTCTAATCTTCATAATAATTATTAAAAAAAGCTATGGCAAATAAAAAAATTCTTGTTATGAACAAAGAACACATTTTTAATGACACTACATTAATGTAAATAAAAAACACTATAAGATTTAACCTCGGATTTAACATAATATTTTTTTATTATCTGAAAATAATTGCCAATAACACTGGACCAGAGCTCCCTTTAAAATAATAACGATGTATTTCAGAAATATTTAACATAATGTTAACTAACATGATGATAAAATTTGACATTTATTTGTCCATGGCATTCACATTTTCTTATACCAAACGTCAATGTCAAATATTTAACATTAAGTTAGGGCTTTGGGTTTAACTGTTTAACATAAGGTTAAATAATAATTATTTTCGATATCCACGGTAAAACTTTGTATGTTTACATTATTTTGTTTCTTGAAAACAAGTGCTCTTGAAAAAAAAAACAAACCCCTTTTGTATTTTTTCCAAAAAAAACATGTTTTTTATGAAAAAAAACCAAAATTTTTTTTTTCAACTCAATAATAATTTTATTATAAAAACATCGTACAATTTTTCACTTTTCACCTCTATTGCACACGTTCCACAAATGTGTCTTGCCACGGAACAGAACCCTCAGGGCTAGAAAAGAAATTTTTGAATCGTTCTCTTACACCGTATGCTTCAAAATTCCCAGTTCGGCCCAGTGTTACTGCTAGGTTCCTAAAATTTGTGGGCAGCAACTTTGACATGGATTCGACCGTTTCATCTGTAACATGAGAGGGTGTTTCCTCCCGTAAAAAGTTATGAATAATACAGCATGTAAGGATAATTTTGTCAATAGTTTCAGGTTGAACGGCAATCGGAGTATAGAAGATTCGAAACACTTGACTTAACAACCCAAAACTATTTTCCACAGTCCTCCGTGCTCTGCAATGTCTGTAGTTATAGATTCTTTTCGTCACATCTAATTTTGCTTGCTCTTGTGGATATGTTCTCATCAAACTGGTGGTTAGTTTGAACGCTTCATCACCCAATACTACATAAGGCAGAATGGTATCTGTGCCTGATATTGCATCTGGACGTGGGAAATTGCGTGCTTCATTGACAATTTTTCCTATTCGAGACTTCGTGAGAATTCCTGCATCACCCTCTTTTCCAAATGAGCCAACATCAACAGCTAAGAACTTATAATTATGGTCAACCAGTGCAAGCAAACTTATGGAAAAAAATTCTTTATAGTTGAAAAATAGAGAACCTGTGTTTTGAGGACAGCGAATTCGTACGTGTTTTCCATCTATACTGCCGACACAATGCGGATAGCTCCAACGCCGCTCAAAACCTGCAGCCACCTTTTTTAATATATCTTCTGTTAAGCTAGGAAAGGCCACTTCCTGAAGTTTTTTGCAAATGGCTGAGAGGATTTCCGGGATAATTTTGCGTGATATCCAGCTGAAGTGAATTCTGAATTGGTTTGCAAGAGATCTGTATGATTCTCCAGTAGCCAAAAATCTAAAAAAAATAAAATTAAATTTCTGAATTATTAAGAATTAAAAAGAACTATTATAAGGATATTTTAAAAACATCTATTTCTAAACTTCTGTTTGTTCTTTGTAGAGGAGTATTGCAGGAAGCGATGGCGCAACATCCGTGATGCTTACAAAAAAAGTAAGAAAAAAACAACAACCGGTTCAGCCGCAACAAAATCAAAGTATAATGACAATGATCGTTTGAAATTTCTTGATGCATCTTTAGCTGAAAGAGAGTAAGTTTTCCTTTAAACCATACATAATATTTTACTTCTTTTATCCCCCTCCCTTATAACCTAGAAATTATATTAATTCTTGTTTTTTTGTAGCTCCCACTGCACAATAGAAAACGATGATGACCAAGGAGAAAATGGCATATCTGTTGAGGAGCAAAGCGTCAACATAGATACGTGTGATAGTTCACCTTGTAATGCGGACGAATGTGACGATAAAACAAGCTCTTCCACTGCGTCTAATGACAAAATCCGTCATCAGATACCCTCAAAAGAAATCCAATTAGAGAAAAGCAAACCGGAGAATAGTGAGTTTGATTTGTCAGCTGTTGTAAATGAGTCTTCAGATGAAATTAACATACAAAGCTCAAAACGATTTAAACGGTACAATAAACCACGTATATCCCAGACTTTGAACGACCTAAATAAACATCAAGACCAACGTTTTAAAATTATCAAGGATCTGATTACAGACGAAAAGAAAGCTTGTGAAGTGGAGACTAAACCAAGGCACCCAATTTTCACTTTCTTTGAAAGTTTAGAGGAAACAGTTTCCCAATTTCCTCCAGATTTGATTGCCCGAACAAGAAGTCAAGTGGCTCAAATTGTAACAGATATGGAATTGGAAGGTTTTGAACGATCCAAAATACCAGCTAACACTCAGTATAACGTGATTGTGCTAGGAAGTAACGAAAATTTATCTGGAAGCACATCACATTGCCACTCGGTATCAACTTCCAGTGTCAATTCCCCAGAAGACCTTAATTTTGCAGAAGTAATTTCTGAAACTTCAAATGCATATCTCCAATCCCATGAACCCGAGAACCCAAACGACCGGTGAAGCCTTACAGGAATCCTTTAATTCAAATTTAGATTAACCCGAGCTATTGTTAAATTTATTTTTCAGTTTACTAATAAATGAAATGAACGGTATATACTATTAATTATTGCCACTAGTCATCAGAATCGCCTGTTGCATACCTTTATTTTTAACATGCCTTAATCTACATCACTACCATTTTATAATCATATATTATTATGAATACATAGTTACAAAAAAAAAATCCTACTTGTACAGGGTGATTCATAAGTACTTTAGCAAACTTCGAGAGGTTATTATTTGAGTAATTTTAAGGTAAAAAGTTTATATAAACATATGTCCGGAAATGAATGGTTTTCAAGATACAAGTTGTTAAAGTTTTCAGAAAAAAATCGTTTATTTAGGTGCACTAAGAAGAAGAAAATAAACGTTTAAATAAATCAAACCAATTATTTTCTAACATTAAATATTTTTTATATGAAATAAAAGGCTATCGCGAGAATTTAAATATAACAGGACAGAAATCTGACACTTGTTAAAAGTTAGTAATATCAATATTACGTATATGGTTGAAAATAATAAAATTTTATTTTGTATGTACATTCTCGCAACAAGTTTTTATATCATATAAAAAATATTTAATGTTAGAAAATAATGGGTTTGATTTATTCAAACGTGTAAACCGTCGTAACAAACCAGGACCTTTTGATCACCACATATTGTGAAATCGGGGGTTAGAATTACTCAAAGAATCACCTCCTAAAGTTTGTTAAAGTACTTATGAATCACCCTGTATTTACACGAATAAAGTACTCAGTAAAATTAATTACGCAACAAAAACTTACCTCAGCGTTACACAGAGCTTTAACACCGGTTCTATTGGTCTAGGATACCTGTATGAAGGGTTTGTTGTTATACTTTCTTCAATTGCATTCAGGATATAGTGAAATAGATCACGTGAAACTCTCAGGTAAGCTTTAAATCGAGATTCACTGTCAATCAAATGACGTTCAATGAAAATGTGAAAAGCTCCTTCTTGTTCACGCCTTTTATAAACGTTCGATTTTTCACGACTTACAAGACACTGATGAACTACAGCTAGATGTTCTTCTTCTTCAAGCAAGAGAAGCACAGCAATAATACTACGCACACTGGTCGAATTGCTTAAAAAGCTGGCTATAAATGATATTTCCATTTGCGATATTTTTAATTCAATTTATGACGAAATTATATGTAATACTCCAGTACACTAAGTTGGCCTAGAAAAAACAATTGATATCTCGTTGCTTGGTTACGGCGGCACCCTGTCAAACATTGCTTAAGGTTTCTTGTTTGCGTCATTATTTTCAACACGTTAATATTTTGATAAAGTTCGTATTGTACTGGTGGTTTCAAAATACTCTAGAACTTTTTAATTAGTTATGGATAATAATACTCAAGGTATGTAGTAACTAGTATTTAAAAGAAAAAAGATTTTTGTGCCTTTTCTATAGGGCTGGTAAATTAAAATTAAAAAGATTCACAAGCATAACAAATCATGATTAAAAGTCTCTAATATATTAACATTTTTGTTAGTGATTTCACCACATTTCCGACTTCAAAATTACTCTAAAATGTACATCACGATTCTAGCAAAAGAGATCAAAAAGAAAATCTCGAGTTTGCTCCATTTTTATTTTTTTTTATTTAAGTTGCAATGTGTAAGTACCTAAAAACCTAATATTTGGCAAGTTTATCTTAAGGTATAGTCGGAAGCATTCTTAACGTGGGGATCCAAAGGTCACAATTTAATTTCAAAACTGTATTTTTGGCAGATTTTGGATGTGAAATATGTCAAATTAATGACAGTTAGTATAAAATTTGCCTTTTGGACCCGCACGTTAAGACTGCTTCCGACTAGACGCGGTATCTGTGCAGGGGGAAACAAAACATGCTTTTCACCAATCAACTCATCATTAGTGTTTGAGTTTGATTTACTCCGAAGCTTGTTTTCTTCTTTTTAGGGCCCTTTTAAATGAAAGCTTTTTCTTTAAAGATACATACTTTAATGTAGTTTTTAATTATAAAGTTTAATTAAAAGTATGTTAATAATTTATTTTTTATTTATGGAGTAAAGGTGTAATGATACACGAATAAATCTTTCATTAGTTTTTTGTTCTTTTAGATCGGAGCTATTTAACTTTAACGTACAAGCAATTATTTGAAATACTTCAAAGCTTTCCCGACCAAACCAACCATGCAAAATTTCAAAAACTGAAGGTACGAATATCTGAACTCACAGGATATCAAGCTTTTCCCAACGAGTTTATATCGACTTGCAATACTTTTTACTACAAATATATTGTTAGGTGGAATAAATCAACTAGGATTAAAGACAGGTTTTTAGAAAAAAACAAAAAGTGGCTTGAAACTGTGGTGAAATTTAAAAAAAATATAGTAAAAGGACGTAAGACAGTAGCCTTCAGTGAGTGTAGTGAACGGTCCAAAAGAAGGAAAACAGAAGCCCTTCGAGAAATTTCAACGCCCCAGGAGTTAACCTATGCGGCTCAAATGAGCTACAGATCGTGTGATAACTTATCTGCATCCAAAATTCTCAAGACTATTAGTAACGAACCTGAGCAAGCTAAAATGTTTGAAAACAAACAGATAAATTCACATTCACAGTTAACTGCTGATGAAGCATTAGCTGTAATTGTAGAAGCCAATTTATCTAAGCATCAGTACAAATTCATTAAAATGTACAAAAAAATTGCAATCTATATCCATCGTACGATAAAGTTTTGGAGGCAAAAAGATATTTTCAGATGCATTTTACAATGATTGATGGAAAAGTAGGCAATGTTTTGGCCGAAAATAAATCAACACAAATGTGTTTTGTGTGTGGGGCCTCATCCAAGGATTTTAATAATATACCTTTAATTTTGAATAAACCGGTATTAAACAATAGCCATCTTCAACTTGGGTTATCCACTTTACATGCCTGGATACGTTTCTTTGAATACCTGTTGCACCTATCATATAAAATATGCATTGAAAAATGGCAAGCAAGATCAGCAGAAGACAAGCAAAGCGTGGCAGATTCAAAGAAACGTATCCAGGATGAGTTACGTAGTCAATTAGGTCTGATTGTTGATAAGCCTAAACCAGGATTCGGTTCGTCAAATGATGGCAACACGGCCAGAAAATTTTTTGAAAATTCCAGCGTTGTTGCCAACATTTGTCGAATCGATATTCGCCTTACCCAAAAATTACATATCATTTTACAGACATTGTCTTGTATTTTTGATATAGATAGTGCAAGGTTTGGGTCTTATGCAATTGAAGCTGCAGAACTGTATCATTATATCCTTGGTACCCGATGCCAACATCTGTGCACAGAGTTCTACTACATGGATCTGTCATTATTTCCTCATTTTGTGTTCCGATTGGGTTATTGTCAGAGGAAGCCCAGGAAGCAAGGAACAAGGATATTAAACGCTTCAGGTCAAACTTTGCACGAAAAACTTCTAGGACGCACAATTTAACAGACATTTTAAATAGATTACTTGTCTCCTCTGACCCAATAATATCCAGTTTTCGCAAGATACCACCAAAAAGCAGCAAAACTTTGTCTCCAGAAGTCATTAATTTATTAAAAACACCTGAAATTTCTTTTAAATCAAACATTTCCATTGCCGAATTACACCCACTCAGTTCCGAATCTTCTTCTGATGAAGAGTAAAGTTTTTCCTTTGCAGAAACGCGTTTGATTTTTTGGTCTATTATAAGTTAGATAAGGCTAAAATATTGTACATATAGATCTGTACGTAGATATATATTTTTTAAATTAAGTCTTTATAACCTTTTACAGGGTGGCCCAACGAAAAGGTCGTACCTCTATTTTTGATTTATCTGGTATATTTTGGGAAAAAACGGTCGGACACATCATTTTTTATTGCTTGGAAGACATATTTTCTACTATAGCTGTATAATTGAGCCACCCTGTATAAACAATTAGCCTTTTTAAATAAAATATAACTATCAAATATAATACCAGCTTTAACAAATTTTTTTAGGTAGATTGCTTTCATATGTTGTCATATTTTCAAAAAATTCCGAGATCTCCTTTCCGAGAAAAAAATAAACGGCATTAATCCTTGAACTTCATCCATGTATGTAGCAGTACTTAAATTTGATCACACTATACATTATGTCAAAATGCATTTTTAAGTTGTTATCGTTAAAATAATTCGATATGTAGGTGTAATGGAAGTATTTAGGCACATACACATTATTTTTCTATTCCGTGATAATTGTTACACCCTGTATATAAAAATATATGATCCAAAATTTAAAGATAAAGTATCTTTATTTAAAACACGATATTTTATATATAAAATCATAATTTTTGGGTCTTATTTCTGGTAAATTCTATTATGGCCAGCTTTTTAAGAAATTCGACCAGTGTGCGACGTGTTGCTATTTTCATTTTGAACTTTTGATTTTTCACGAATTTCAAAGATGTTCTTCTTTTTCCAGCAAGAGAATCACTCGCGATTGCACGAATATTTGCCTGACGGTAAAAAAACAAATTTGCCGTCAACGGATGCGGCCTGCGATATCCGCCAACGCAGTGCCGCACACTGCAGCCGCACACCGCATAGTTAAAAATCCTACCTTTAATCTCCTCATAGTAAGGTGTAAAGCACCTAATTAGGAAAATTTTACATAATACCTACAAAATGTTTTTATTATTGCCTTATTTAATAACGTGCTACTTGAGCCTATTGCTTGAATCATTTTATAAATTTAGGTGTATAAACGAATAACAGAATAATTAAAGTATCAAAAAAATGTTGGAGATGGGTGCGATTTTGGAGATAACGGCACAGCAGATAAAACAAACGGCAATATATATCTCGAGAAAATCTATTATTATCGCCAACTACCTAAATTTTGCCTTGATGCCAAACATTACGGTTTAGATCTCTGGGAGAGACTTTTAATATTTGACTGTTTAAAAAAGTAGTTTTATGAAAGATAGAAAACTTCTTAAATGCATAAGAATTAATAAGTAACAAACAATACGGTTTTAGAAAAGATTACTCCACTTCTATAGCTGCTTTTGAGCTATTAAATTTTGTTTATGAGGGCTTGGACACTTCAAACCATGTTCTTGCCATCTTCTTTGTCTTAACTCGAGCTTTTGACTGCTTAAATAGCTGCTTTTTACAGAAGAAATTATATGCATTCTGGATAAGGAAAGATATCAACAAATAGTTAGTGTCTTATTTAGAGGAACGTAAGATAATGAAGAACATTGGGGATATTACCTTTACAGGACGTAATATAAACTGTGGTGTACCTCACAGAAGCATTATTTCAGCACTACTATTTACGCTTTTTATAAATGATCTGGAACATTTCTTGCCTCTGTCACTATCAAAAAATAGAATAATTCTCTATGCAGATCACTGCACTATAGCAATTCCCGATAATTTCGAGAAATTGGAAAATAATGCCAATATAATTTAGGAAAAATTTGCTTAATGGTGTGAGAAAAATTGCCTTATTGTCAACGAATCGAAAACACTGCAAACATGTAAATAGGATTAAAATTTTTAAATTTCTAGGAATACGTCTAGATCCACACGTAACATGGTGCAACCACATGAACCATGTCGCAAGTTAAATACCGCGTACTTTCCAATAAGAAATCTAAAAAACACTTTAGAAATAAAACTACTTTTAAATACCTATTAGGCACTAGCTTATAGCCATCTAAGCTATGGTATTATTTACTGGGGCCAATTAACAGATTTAAACAGAATTTTCATATTACAAAAAAGAGTAATTAGAAAAATTTTCTCATCAAGTCCATTAGACTCATGTAAGCCCTACTTCAAACAGTATAAAATTCTCTCTCTTCCATGTATTCTAATTTTACACTCGGTACTATTCGTTAAAAAACAATTCACTAGATTTTCTCGTCATCTTGAACTACATAATTATGGCACAAAAATTCCACAAACATTTATATACCTTCCTATAGGACTAGCACTTTCCAAAAAAGTCCTTACTGTTTTTGTGGGAATATGTACAACCGACTAGCAAGCCTAAGGGAAATAATTTCTTACAAAAAAATTAAGAAAAGTAGAAAGAGTTATCTTCTTGAAAAAAGTTATTATAATGTTAGAAATTACTTTTCAATTTTGCAATAATAGTTTTCTGTTAGTTAGTCCAATCTTAATATTGTTTTAAAAATGTCTTATCTTATCCTTTATTTTTACACCTGACGTGTGAGCTATTTAAATCTTCTGGCATGAAATGAAATAAATAAATAAATAAATAAATAGGCACCTGTTATAAAATATTGGGTGTTAAATATTAAAAAATAAGTGATAGTATAACAAAAAAAAAGTGTGTGTGTGTGTGTGCGCGCGTGCGTGCGTGCGTGTGCGTGTGTGTGTATATGTGTGTGTATGTGTGTGTGTGTGTTTCGTGCGTGTGCGTGTCGTGCGTATGTGTGTGTGTGTCGTATGTGTGTGTCGTGTGTGTGTCGCAACAGTGGTTATATCGCGGACCAATAGGAACCTTTTATTCAGTGCCGTACCAATACCTCACTATTAAAATATGATTGCAATACGGCGTAAGCGATTAATGGAGTAATGTCGTTTGTCAGGTGAAAGTGCGTCTGTGTTTACGATAAATTGTAAAGTAGGTACATAACATCATGTTATTACAGGAGCGGATCTTCCATTAGGCTGAGCAGGCTGAAGCCTAGGGCCCCCCGGCAAAAAGGGGCCCCCCTCAGGAGCCTCAATAAAAAACGGCACCATGCCAATACAATACCCGCTTACATTACAAAAATAAATAAGATTATTAAAAACCATTTCACTATTCATAAATAAAAAAAAATCATTAATAAAAATGAGACTTTGTTTTCTATTTAATTTTTCTGCTCCCGCAACCGTTGCATGGGAACTAGGCTTAAGTCGTGCGAAGAAGCAGCGGCAACGATGCGATAAACTGTCAAATTTTGGGGAATTACCGATATCCCGTTGTCTTGGCCTGGCACACAGTAAAGGTCGTACATCGTACAAAGCGAGGAAATTAATTTATATAGCTGATTTTTTGCAGTGTGCTTCAGGGGCGCTGCAAGCGGGCGTGCAAGGCACGCGGGCGCACTTCTCAAGGGGCGCCGCGCGCCCCTCCGAGGTTTTACTAAATTTCCATTGACCTTTGATACCACCTTTACGCGTTTCTTATTATAATTATAAAACCAAAAATCCTTTTTTAAAGTTTATAGAGGTGTTGTAGTTTTGTCTATATAATTATTATAATATAATTAATAAAAATACTGTAATTATTATTTAATAAGAAGAATCATTATTATATTATCCTATAAAGGTTTTACAAGTTTTTCCGTCCAGAAAAAAATAATTTCAGAATAACCAATTAATTTTACATTACATATCTAATCACAATAAACAAACAAGTAAATAATTATATTATGTAATTATTATTTTCTTGAATGATGTTTAAGAAAATCATTGTTTCATTGTTATTGTTTTTGAAGTTATAATTTTTCTCGATATTTTTTATTCGATATCGACGACGCGACGCGACGATTTTATATCACATCCTTAAACCAAAGCGACATGCGAACATGCAGAAATAATAGGTTGGGGAAATTTTCTGTAGGCTGTAAAAGCAAGAGGCCATTGTAACTAAAAAAGAAGAAGCTGAAGAAATAATAGGTTATGGGTTATAGGGGACTTCCCCGATGTAGCGCGTTTTTCTGTGCCCTTCGCTTACTAGTAAACTGTGCTTTAAGTGTCTATTATTTATGATTTTGTTTCATCGAAATAGCGTTTTTTATTATTTTGTTTGTTAACCTAGATACAATATACAATTGTTTTACTTTTGTAATTTGATTGTAATTCGTTTTGCTTTTGCTTGCAATGGTAAGTATTATTTATTATTTACCATAATAAAAAACCCAAAGTGGTAATTTTTAAAGGACGCTCCGTTGCGTAGTTGCCTTGGTCGACAATTAATCTTTATTAAAAGTGTTTCTTAACTTTGTAGGATCCGAAAAGGAAAAAATTGTCTGGGGCACAATTTCGTTACAAAAGAGTACAAAAATTAGAAGAAAGAAGAAAATTAGCTGGCTCTCTCCAGAAATTTTTTAGAAAGGAAAATGCAGAAATAACATTAACAGAAAATGAAGTTTTAGATACTAATATATCTCAGCCTATAACAGCTGTCGTATCTATGGAAGGAGATGAAGGGAGTGAAAAAAAAAGCATAACGAAGGAGTCTTCCGATAGTTCAAATTCCGATTTAGACGAAAATTTGGAAAATATTCCAGGTCCAAGTAGTACAAGTACCGATACAAGTACCCTAATACCAAATGACCCAGGTATGTGGCCAGAAGCTATTACAAGTTATGTTGCAAAAATACTGGTAGAACGAGGCCCTATAAAGGTAAATCATATTTATTTTGATTATCCAAGTAATGCTGATGGACGTAAATTCTCCGAAAAATATTATAACCGTCAACTTGCCAATGGAGAAGAAATTAAAAGAGATTGGTTGCTATATTCTGTTTCTAAAGACTCTGTTTTCTGTTTTTGTTGTAAAATTTTTGGAAAATCTCATACTAGCTTATCTGACTTAAATGGCTTTTCTGATTGGCGGCATTTGTCTTTAACACTTAAAAGGCATGAAACAAGTGTAAGCCACAGTGAAAATATCAAATTATGGATAAATTTGAATAGTACATTAAAGACAAATACTGTTATTAATCAGAGCCAGCTTCGACTCTTAGATGTAGAAAAAAAAACATTGGTATGAGGTTATTGAAAGAATAATTGCAATTATACAATATCTATCTCGTCCATGTCTGGCATTAAGGGGCCGTTCTAATAAATTATTTGAGTATAATAACGGAAACTTTTTAAAAGCTGTAGAAATGATTTCAACATTTGATCCTGTAATGCGTGAACATGTGCGTCGAATCCAACAGGTTCAAATAAAACATAAGTCAATTGCTCATTATTTGGGAGCTCAAATCCAAAATGAAATTATTGATTTATTGGGTTCAGCAATAAAAACAAATATTCTTAATATGATTAGAAAATCAAAATATTTTTCCATTATCCTTGACTGATCCTGATCCTCTAATAATAACCATTATTATTAGATTTGTATTGATGAACAATGACTCTAAAAAGGTTGAAGTGCGTGAACACTTTATTGGGTTCTGCCCAATCACAGACTCAACAGGGGAAGGTTTATGTCAATTTTTGGTGGATTTGCTTTTAAAATTAAATTAAAATATTTATAATTTGCGCGGCCAAGGGTATGACAATGGCGCCAATATGCGTGGTAAGCATAGCGGAATGCAAAAAAGAATTTTGGAAATAAATAGTCGTGCTTTTTTTATACCATGTGCAGCCCACAGTTTAAACCTGGTCGTTAATGATGCAGCAAAAATTTCACATGAAACTATTAATTTTTTTGACATTATTCAAGAGTTCTATGTATTTTTTTCCGCTTCAACAAAAAGGTGGGCCATTTTTGAGAAGCAAGTACCAGATTTAAAATTAAAACCTTTAAGTGATACCAGATGGTCGAGCAGAATAGATGCGATTAGACCATTACGTTACAATTTGTGTAAAATATTTGATGCCCTTCTAGAAATAGCCACCGATTCGTC
Organism: Kuschelorhynchus macadamiae; assembly: GCA_030620095.1. NCBI lineage: Eukaryota > Metazoa > Arthropoda > Insecta > Coleoptera > Curculionidae > Kuschelorhynchus > Kuschelorhynchus macadamiae. Next base: position 86,321 of record JAUTXW010001874.1, on the reverse strand, counting down.
TTTGGATTTAAACATTTCCCATAAGGCAAACTCATCAGCCCTCAAAATTCAAAATTATAAATTTTTAGTTTCAATAATTATTTGGCATAATATTTTATTTAAAATAAATACAGTAAGCAAAATAATGCAAAGTTCAACAATAAATGTAAAAGTATGTTTAGATTATCTCAACAAATTAATAAATTATTTTATGGAAATTCGTTCAGATGAAGGTTTTAATAAAATTCTTGTCGAGGCTAATGAGATTGCCTTAGAATTGGATACTGAACCATCTTTCCCTCTTCCTCAAACATTACGTCCGCGAAGAAAGCCAAAAATGTTTGATTACGAGAAAAGAGATGATGTTGTTTTGGATCCCAAAGAAAATTTTAAAATCGAATTCGTTTATCGTATTTTAGATCAAACATTATCATCTCTTCGCGGCAGGTTTGAGGAGCTTCAAACATTTAACAACGTTTTTGGTTTTCTGACCAACATAGGAGATTACTCGGAGGAAGACTTAATCAAATTTTGCAAAGATCTACACCTAAAATTGCAAGATCAGTCACGTGAAGAGTCAGACATTGACGGAATAGATTTATTTAATGAAATATTAGCTTTGCGTTTATTCTACAGTAACAAACTCATTAAGTGAACCGCAAACTATTTTGCAATATATTTTTGAAAACGATCTCATATCAACATTTCCCAATATTTCTATAGCTTTAAGAATCCTACTTACCCTACCAGTTTCAGTTGCCTCTGGTGAGAGGTCTTTTAGCAAGTTAAAAATTATAAAAAATTATTTAAGATCAACAATGGTCCAACAAAGACTTTCAAATTTAGCTTTTATTTCAATTGAGCAAGAAATACTGGATAGTTTAAAAATGCACGATACCATATCAGAATTTGCAGCACTTAAAGCAAGAAAAGTTCAGTTTGTATAATTTTAATAGACATCGTTATTGTTTTTTTTTTGTATACAATAAGGATACATTATTATTTTTTGTCATTTATTATACCCTTTAGTTTTTGATACATTTTTTTTACTATCTGTGTTGTACATTGTGTACTTAATAAAACTATATGTTATTTAAAAATGCTCCGTAGCTTCTTTCAAAAATAATAGAAATTTTAGGGCGCCAAAATTTGGTTGCACGCGGGCGCACCAAGTTCTAGCAGCGCCCCTGGTGTGCTTTGTATTTATTAGCAAGTAATATTTAAAGTGGTCGTTGGTTACTGCAGAAAAAGATTTTTATTAAGGATTTCTGGATTTAAAGGTATGTAAAAATGTATTTTATTAAAATGGTTTGTAATCTATATATTAAAGCACAAAGGGTATTTTTGTCTCCATCCTCAAGCGACTACCGCTTAACGGATTTCGAAGATTTTTTTTTTTAATTTTTTCCATAGACGGAAAACATGAAGCATTTTTATATTGTTTTAATGCGTATTTTTTTTATAAAACCAATATATGTCTTTTTAACAGGGTGGCGAATGCGGTAGACCGTGAAACTAATTTATTTCTGTATAAATGAGGCGACATCTAAACAAACGCCGCCAACCTACCCCGCTCTAATCCAAAACAACGTAAAGCGAAAACAGAAAACGTGCGTACACAACGACGCAAATTCGCTAAGCTAATTATAGATGTCGCCACCTATGAATTAAAGTGATATCTATATTTATTAGTTTTTTTTTAATTTGTCGGCATTTTAGAATTTATTTATAGATTATATAGGGGGGCTTGCCCCCCAGGCGCCTCCCTAGTATGATATTAAAGTACAAATAGACAATTTTAAGTTCGTATCGAGGTTCATATACGCAGTATACACTATAATATGCAGCATTTTGACAATAAAATCGCAGATAATTTTAGTGAATGAATGGTTCAAATTTGGTACATATATTCGTTTGTATTGTAGACTAACCATTCTATCGACCGTAAATACAAAAAAAGCAAATGTAAGAAAATTTGAGCTACTTTTTTTTTGTAGATTTTTGAACTTGGATTTTGGAACCTAATAATATAACACAAAATAATTAACAATGTCAGGGCGGAAGTATTTAAGTGGTAGTCAAAAACGCAAAATAAAGGAACAAAAAGTCAAAGATATATCAAAATGTGCAAAATTAACCAGCTTTTTTCAATCTGAAGAAGTCGGGGAATCATCCAAAGAATTGAGTTGCACGGAAGATGGAAATGTAACGGATAGTCTACTAATTGAAGATGAAGAGCAAACTCGGGACAACGAAGATACCAGAAAACAAGCCAAAAATCTTGTTCAGATTGTTGAGAATAAAGACGAGTGTATTCAAGAACGGCTAGAAAAAAATTCTGAAACTAGGAAAATTGTTGATGCAAATGGAAACTATAGTAATATAGGATTTTGGCCCAAGGTAATTACTCCTGAATTAACAGATTTTTGCCTAAGTCGACCATCTATGTTTTTTCAAAATAAAAATGAAACTAATTCATATCCAGAATCCAAGCAAACTTATAAAGATCAAAGTAGATTTTTTTGTAATAGTTTTTTTAATAAATACATAAAAAATGGTCAAACAATTCTAAGATCCTGGCTTTGTTATTCTTTATGCAAAGGAGCAGCATTTTGTTTACCATGCAAATTATTTCCCAATCCAGGCAATAGTTTAGCTTTGGCATCTGACGGCTGTAGGGATTGGAAAAACATAGGAAAAATTCTTTTATCCCATGAAGAGTCCAATGATCATAAGCAAGCCTTGATGGGCTATCTCACACGAAAATCAAGTAAGGGTACAATAGACATGGAGTTAAAAGAACAAGCAACAAAAACTGCAAAATACTACTACAATATTTTAGAACGGGTGGTAGCGGCAATAAAATTTTTATCTGAAAGAGGTTTGCCACTACGAGGTCATGATGAGAAGTGGGGCTCTCCACATAATGGTAATTTTATGGGCCTCATGGAGCTTATTTCGGAATTTGACCCATTTTTAAAAGAACATCTTACAAAATGTCAAACTGGGGCGATAAAATCCACTACTTACTTATCTAAAACAGTATATGAAGAGATAGTGCAGCTTATGGGAAAAAATGTTCTTAAGCGTATAACTGACCAGATTAAAAAGGACGATACTAAATATTATACCCTTATCGTAGACTCCACGCCGGATGTTGCTTATACAGATCAGCTAGCAATAATATTAGATACTGTTACAAGGGAAAAGTATTTGAACGATTTACAACCTTTTTACAGATTGAAAATCACACTAGCGAGACACTATATACAAAAATAATTGAGTTTTTAAATGGTATGGGTATTTCTATTGAAAACATTCGCGGGCAATCATACGATAACGCTTCGAATATGAGCGGAAAATATACAGGCTTACAAGCACGAATAAAAAAAGTTAATGCCTTAGCAGATTTTGTCCCTTGTGCTGCGCATTCTTTGAATTTGGTGGGAGTAGAAGCAGTGTCTGTTGTAGGGGAAATGATAGATTATTTCGGAACTGTTCAACAGATTTAGGGGAGAGTGGGGGAATATCGACCGTCGGGAAAAATCGACCACTTTCAAATCTTCTAAACTTGGCGCCATATGGGCTTAATACATCAACTGACCAATACATGGCTTCGTATGTGCCTGATTTATGCGATGAATTTGAAGCCATAACGTTTCCGGGTATCCATGTTGATAGTTGTACTCGTGTTTAATCTGTTTTTATTAAAACTGTGCTGCTATTATTAAAGTAGGGAAATCCTTATACATTCTAAATGTTCTGCATTTTATCTTAATAGGATACTGCGGTTATTCTTCCGTAATTTAGGTCCAATTTGGTGCACTTTTAATACATATTTTTAGTAAAAACAAATTTAGGGTTAAGTTTACCGGTTCGGGTAAAATCGATCATGCTGGTCGATATTACCCTGCAGTGATCGATATTACCCTACTTAATATTTGTGGTCTAATCATTATCTATTCTAAAGAAAGTGCGCAATAAATGCAAGCATAAGGTACATGTCAGCATTTCATTTCAGATGCCGCGAACATATGTTCGAAAAACTGGACGTTCTTCGTGGACGGAGGAGTCTATGAAAAGAGCAATAAAGGCCGTGGGAGAAAAGACATTATCCATTAGGGGCGCCGCACAAATGTTTAATATCCCATATGGTACTCTTCAAGATAGACTAAAAGGTAGATTTCAACCAAAAAACTTACGTTGGGAAGAAAACCTGTCTTTTCCGAAAATCAGGAAAAAGAAATTGTTGAAACCATTTTAAAATTGTCCAAATTATTTTATGGATTGACAGCTCAAAGCATAAGAACATTGGTTTTTAAATATGCAGAGACAAATAAAATTACATATCCTTTTAATAAGGAGAGCGGGATGTGTGGCAAGGATTGGATCTACTCATTTATGCGACGTTATCCGCAGCTTAGTTTCCGTAAATCGGAAGCTACTAGCCTAAGCAGAGTTACCGCATTTAACAAAGGCGAAATGGAATTTTTTTTTAATAATCTTGAAATGCTTTTTGAAAAATACCATTTTGAAGTTCATCGCATTTATAAGGTTGACGAAACGGGTATTTCCAATGTCCACAATCCGAGTCGTATATTGGCAAGAAAGGGAGAGAAACAAGTCGGCGTGATAACAAGCGGAGAAAGGGGTCAAAACACTACAATTGTATGCTGTTTTAGTGCGTCTGGGCAATATATCCCGCCCATGTTTAATTTTAAGAGAATGAGAATGAAAGATGGTTTGGAAAAAAATGGACCGGCAGGCGCGATATACAAATGTTCAAAATCTGGATGGATTACCGAAGAATTGTTTACCGAATGGTTGCAACATTTTGCGAAATTTGCTAATGCTTCTCCAGAGCAACCTATTCTTCTAGTACTGGATAACCATTCAACTCATTCTTCTTTGGCTTCCTACACTTTTTGTAGAAATTCTGGCATTCATTTACTATCACTTCCCCCCCACACATCTCACAGGACACAGCCTCTGGACGTTACTTTCTTTAAGTCCTTGAAAACTGCTTACCACCAAGAATGTGATAAGTACATAAAAAGTAGAAATTATGAAAAAATCAAAGAGACTGATATTGCCGAACTTTTTGGGAATGCTTACAATAGGACGACCACAATAGAGAAGGCAATTAACGGATTTAAGACCACAGGAATATTTCCCATCAATCGTGATGTGTTCTGTGAAGAAGACTTTGTACCTATTCATAAAGATAATACAGATCTGCCAAATACAACGGCTCCAGCAGATTTACCATTGCAGGGAAATACATCTCAGAATATCTTAGAACTTGTTGAACCCAGATAAAAGACTCCTTCTCCAGAACCAGGGCCAAGTGGATTGAGTGGAACTGTTCCAGGAAGACTCAAGAGCTTACGTAATACCAGATTGTCATCAAATTCGTCTGATTCTGAATTCAGTTTGGAAGAAGTTGTGGAAGATAGCCTAAGTGATGATGGTGATAAAACCTTAAAAATTAAAGAAAAAACAGAAAATACTTCTTTCCAAGACCTATGTCCACTTCCAATGTTTCAACCAAGAACTTCACAGCGAAAAAGGCAACATTCTCAAATATTAACATCTACCCCATTGAAAAAACAAAAAAAAGAAAGAAAATGAAAAATTAAAAAAGATTACAAGAAAAATTGCAGACCGAGAAAAGGGAAATGAAAAGATTAAGAAGGTCACAAAAAAAATTATGGGTAAAGTGGAAACTCAGGTTGAACAGGAAAGAGAAATTGATGAAATCTGTCCTATTTGTGAATAATTTGGATACAATGAGGTTTGGTGGCGGTGCCGGTCTTGTGCAACCTGAGCTCATGCTGACTGTACTAGTGCAGAAAAAGCTTCAGTATATAGTTGTGACTTTTGCTCAATGTAATATTAGTGTTAAAATGTTGAAATAAAATAAATTCCAAAATATTACTACTCGGTCGATTTTACCCTACCTTGTGGTCGATATTATCCCATCGGTCGAAATTACCCGATTTTTTTATCTGTTTACAAAAATGCATTTTAAGGAAAAAAAACATTTTTTTATTTGCAAAACCAATAGAAAAATTTTAGCAAATGAAGTAACGAAGCCATTTTACGGTTTTAGATACATTTGTACTAATACTTTTATTTAAAAAACTTAGTTGCGCTTAAGTAGTCGATATTCCCCCACTCTCCCCTACACCTTTTTCTCTGCACCGTTGGAAAATATTAACTGAAAGAGCATCAATCAAATTTTCACTAAAAACTTTAAGCACAACAAGGTGGTCTTCTCATTATGAATCAGTTCATGCGGTTAATGCAAGCTATCAAAAAATACTTGATACTCTTAAATATATATTTGATGAAAGCAATGAAAAGGCAGATTGCAAATTAGAAGCAAATAGTTTATATAAAAAACTCACTAAGCGGGAAACAGCAATTCTTTCCATAATATGGGAAGTAGTTTTAGAGCGCTTTAATAAGGTGAACAAACTTTTACAAACCCCTGGTTTGGATTTGTGCGAAGGATACTCCTTACTTTCTTCACTGCAGCTGTTTGATAAATCTTTACGCCAAGACTCTGAACAACAATTTAAGGATTTGGAAAACAAAGCAACTTATTTAAGTACAGAAGTTAAAGAAAATTTTAGCGATGCATATAAAAGAGCAAGAACAAACATATTTTCAGATGGAGAAAAAGGAAAAGATATTCTTACCGGAAAAGAAAAATTTCGAATAGAGGTGTTCAATGTTCTTTTAGATAAATTGGTGGTGGAACTTGAAAAAAGAAGTAGTGTATACAAAGTACTTGCAGACAAATTTAAATTTTTAATAAAGTTGGGCAAAAAAAACTCAATTATTGAACCTAAATCAATGGAATCTGTAATATCAACTTATCAAAAAGATATCGGAGAAGAACTGTTAAGTGAATGCAGTCAGTTCCAACATTATTTAAACAATATATGGTTTAAACAAAATGAGTGTATTACGGCTTCCGAAATGCTAACACTAATTTTTGAAAGAAACCTTATCGATATCTTTCCAAATTTGTATACAATTCTTAAAATTTACTTAACTATACCTATAACGGGCTGCGAAGCCGAAAGGTCATTTTCTAAAATGGCATTCATAAAAAATAAATACAGATCCACAATGACGGACGAGAGGCTAAATAACCTTTCAATTTTGTCTATTGAATATGACATTACAGATCAATTTCTTATGAAGAAGCAATACGCGAATATGTTTGGATTAAGATCAGAAGACAACAGTTTTTTTAAATTTGTTCAATTTTGTTAATCATGTTGTTTGCTTTAATTTTAATAATTTGTTTTTTTTTTGTTGTAGAAATAGACATTGATTTTTGTGTTTTACATTAGTCGTTTTATTTGTTTTACAAGAAAAACTTTGACAACCTATCAGAAACTAAAAAAATTGAATTTCGGGAGGTTGGGGGCCCCATAAAATCAATCAGCCTATGGCCCCAAAAAACCACGATCCGCCACTGCGTTATTAAAATGAATGGTATGCTATTAAATGTATACGAATGAAATTACTAGATGTAGGGCAACTTAATTTCTGATTTACCTTTAAAAGAGCCGGTTTCGCGGTTGATGTACATACGTGCTATTGCAAAGTATTTTTTTTCGGAATGTTTACCTTGGATAGAGATGGGTTGCGATATCGCGAACTGCTATTTTGTTACTGCTACGAAGAGGTAGGAGTTTTAATCTGCTACACTTACGCTATGTCCTAGGTGAACGCGATTTACGCGGTGCGGGCGACGCGGTGGAGATGTCGCGATCGTCGCAGTATATAAAACACAAAGAAAACAATCGCGTTGTCCGAACTGGCTGCGGGGTTGGCGCGATTTTTACGATTTCGCGTTGTCGCATCGCACGCGCCGTTTGAAAAATCAAATTGTTTGTTTCTAACCGCGAATCGCTGGGAGTTGTCGTTGATCACGAACAATGGAAGTACTTATTTCGGAGATACAAAAAAGGAATATTTTGTGGAATAAATGGAACGCACGCTACAAAGACAGAGTTTTAGTAGAAAAGGAATGGGAATGTGTAGCCAAAAGCACAGGATTAACAAGTAAGTTAAACATTTTTAATTTTATTTTTTTTATTGGATTAATTGAAACAAACTAAACAGTGGCGTTACTTAAATTTGATTTGTAGAAAAATACTGAGTAAAAGTTTACAACTTACAACTTCAGCTTCCCTGGCAGAACGATTATTTGACTTAGATGCATTTAAACTAGGCATTATGTCCTTTATGTTGTTTTCAGCTGCCGAAACATTAATAAATAAATCTTTTTCCATATCTAAAATAATATTATGTAAGATACAAACTGCTTCCACAATGTGAACAGCATTTTCAACTTTGGTTTCTATAGCTTTCAACAGAATTCTAAATCTAGCCGCACTGATCCCAAAGCTACACTCTACGGTCATTCTAGCGCGTGAAAGCCGAAAATTAAAGTATGACTCTGTACTATTTTCCTGAAGCCGCCTTCTGGGATAGGGTCTCATCAAATAAGTTCGTAAAGGGAAAGCTTCATCTCCTAAAAACACGAAAGGAGTCTTCAAGTCCGAATGTGGTAATTGCGTATCTTCTGGTAACTTAATATTTTCACTCGCAAGGTTTCTGTAAATTGCAGAATTGGAAAATACACCAGCGTCACTGTCCTTGCCATATGCACCTACATTAATCATTGTAAATCTGTATTTAGCATCAACAATAGCCATGAGTACCATAGAATAAAATTGCTTGTAGTTATAGAACATACTTCCAGATTTATATGGACATTTTATTCGTATGTGTTTTCCGTCGATGCTACCTAAACAGTTCGGAAAGTCCCATTTATCGAAAAAATCTTTTGCAATGTTCTGGAAATTTTCAGTATTTGGTACTGACATGATTTTTTTGAAGTGAATTCCAAATGGCCTGACATACCTCTATAACGATAGAAGCAACTGATGATTTTGATATCCGAAAGGAGAAGGCTAACTGTCTGAACGCCATTCCAGTTGAGAGATACCTGAAACAATGGATTCAATATTTAATTTCTTTATTCATACACTTATTTGTTGATAATTAACAGATAATTAAATTTAAAAATTTGTTTTAGAAAGGTTTAATTTAAACCATTTTTTTCCAGAAGAAGAAGCAAGGAAGAAATGGAAGAATCTGCGTGATCAGTTTGCCAAAGAATTTAAAAAAATACCGACCCCAAAATCAGGTAACGCTGCGCCTGAGTATCCAGGAAAATGGCAATTTTTCTCTGCGCTCCTTTTTTGAAAGATACAATCAAACCTAGAAACACAGAAGGAAATATATCAGATATAGATACTCAAGAGACATTTGTGCCTAATACTGAAACGGCAACGGAAGAATCAGATGAAGATAATATAGGTACTGTTTTAGATAGTGACAAAGAAAGTGAAAACACACGAAACATGGAAACAACAGTGACTCCAACATCAGCAGCACTAAGTGTGCCATCAGTTTCAGTCAATTTCACCGGTGATCAAGGTTTACAGACACAAACGCAATCATCTTCTAGAACATCTACATCTCGTCATTATAAGAAGAAAAGAACAGAAGCATCAGATGAATCCGTAGAACGCCAGCTTTTAAAAATAGAATCTAAAAAACTTGAAATCCTTAACCAGCCAGAAGATGATGACCTTATGTTTTTTAAATCGTTGCTGCCTTATTTCAAACAAATGAATCCCATTCAAAAACTACGCATAAGGAGCAAGTTTCAAAATATTATCATTGAAGAGATGACCAATCCGCTGTTCGGCGCTTCTAACGTTTTACCTTCGAATACAGATCCATCCGCTGCATCATCACTTATTACAAGCTACTCACAAAATCATCTTGTAGCATCTTCACGTAATGCTGTTTATCCTCACACGAATCCTTCCCCCGTAACGTCATTAAATACAAGTTACTCGTACGACACCTCATCAGTAGTGTCCCCTACGTCACTTCAAAGTCCTGTTTCAGACTCTAACCCCCTGCACTCCCTTCAGTATATCTAAAATAATGACACATCTCTTTCAACAGATAACATGCATTATTAATAACATTGTGTAAGTTTACTTTATTAATAAATATAAAAAAATATCCATTTGTATGATTTTATGTACTTACCTTAAGGTTAGAAAAAGCCTTTCCTGTACTGAAATAGGCACTTGAAAATTAGTTGAACAATGATAACATGAATCGCGTATTGTCTCCACTATATAGTCAAAAGTAGGCGGAATCATTCTAGTGTATTGCCGAAAGGCATTTTCATCTGCTCGTAACTGGGCATACAGATGATGAAATTCCCCGAAATGCAGTCTATCTTTGTAAATTTCATGTTTGCTTTTTCTCTTCTTTTTAATTTTATTTAAAATTCTTAGCTTGCCCAAAATATTATCTGTCAATAATATCTTACGTGCCAGTTCTGTCGGAGCAGCATCTTAAACTAAAATGCGTTCTGTTGCCGCCTTTATCGTTTTTACATCGGACTTGATTGCGATTGTCGCTTGTGCTTACGCTATGTCCTAGGTGAACACGGGTTCTGCGGTGCGTGCGGTTCGATGCGTGCGTTGCGAGAAACGTTCGAGAAAAAACAACGCGAATCAAATGAATTAGTCCAACGTAAATACGTCGGGCACTAAATTCGCCCGCAATTTCATCAACGCAACGCACGCATTGTTTTTAAATTAAAACGTGTTTTATTTTCACCGCGCGGCGTCGCGTCAGTTCTTGTCCGATTTTCGCAACGGAAAGATTGATTTCTGAAGTCGAAAGGCGCAATATTTTGTGGAATAAGAAAAATCCACGCTACAAGGATCGATTATTTGTGGACAAGGAATGGGATAATGTAGCTCGCAGTACGGGATTTTCAAGTAAGTACATAACCTACACAAAAAATAATAGAAAACTAATTAATAGAGACTTTTTATTTATTTTTGAAAAGAAATATTATTCCGAATGTTTCTCAAATGGAGGAAGAATACTCTGTATCCCGTGCAATTTTTTTATTAATAATATAGTTTTCTGCTAATTTCTATGATGTGATGTGTTTAACAATATTTTTATTGATTTTATTTTGTTTACCCAAAAGTATTGACAAAAGATATCTCTTAAATTTTCGGCTTCTCTCGACGGACGGTTGTGAGCTCGTGAAATACCTAAATTATTATTATTATTACTAAGATTGCTGGCTGTATATTCTTGCAAGTCGTTCAAAAATGAGTCTTTTTCCATGTCTATTATAGCATTGTGCAAAATACAAATTGCCTTTACAATGTGAACCGCATTTTCTACATTAGTCTCTATAGATTTTAACAAAATTCTAAATTTAGCAGAACATATACCAAAGGCACATTCCACACTCATTCTGGCACGTGATAAACGGTAATTGTAATAAGAGGCAGGTTCATTATTTTGCAGTTGCCTTCTAGGAAATGGTCGTAATAGATAAGTTCTTAATGGAAACGCTTCATCTCCTATAAACACAAAAGGAACGATTTGTTCAGAGTTAGGTAATTGATCTTTTGGTAAAAGTAAAGTCCCATTTTCAATGTTTTGATAAATTGGTGAATTAGAAAATACTCCAGCATCGCTGTCTTTTCCATACGCACCCACATCGATCATTAAAAATCGGTAATTAGCATCGACAACCGCCATTAATATTATTGAAAAAAAATGTTTATAATTATAAAACATGCTTCCCGATTTTGCAGGACATTTAACTCTTATATGTTTTCCATCGATACTGCCTAAACAGTTAGGAAAGTTCCATTTTTTGAAATACTGTGCTGCAACATTTTCATAATCTCTGACGGTAGGCAAAGGCATATGCAGTCTCTGAAGTGTATCCCAAAGGGCTTTGCAAACCTCCATGACTATAGACGCGACTGATGACTTTGATATTCGAAATGTAAAGGCAATTTGCCGAAACGCGATTCCAGTAGATAGGTACCTGAAACAAAATAAATCATAGTTATTTATACAGGATTTCTTTTTCAGAGGAAGCTAAAAAAAAATGGCGAAATTTACGCGATCAATTCGCAAAAGAATTAAAAAAAGTTCGTAAACCTCGTTCAGGCGACGCCGTAGAGGAAGATGGACAGTATACAGGAAAATGGTAATATTTTGACAGTTTGCAGTTTCTGAAGGGTATAGTAGCTCCAAGAACTACGGAAGGAAATGTATCTCATGTTGAAGCTTCGCAAGAATCGCAGACCTCTTTGTTTAACAACGACGATATTGAAAATGAACAGGCTTCAGACGAAAATCCTGCTAATGTGGATTTTTCATCACAAGTGAGTGTGACTGCCGATGTTTCACAAGAGATCGTAAGTGCCTATTTTTCACAAATAGGCGCTAAGGATGGTGTTTCACAAGTCAATACCAACACTGTTGGTTTACGAATAAATAAAAGACAAATGGAGCTTGTATCTGAAACAAAAAACACGTCAACTCCGCGTAAAGCGATACCTCGTTTAAAAAGAAAATCACCACGCGAAGAGAATACAGCTGTAGAACAACAATTATTAAATATCGAGGAAAAAAAACTGGCTCTGCTTCAAACACCGGAAGACGAGAATTCTTTATTTCTGAGGTCTCTCTTGCCATATTTCCAAAAAATGGATCCCTTGCAGCAACTACGAGTAAGAAACAAATTTCAAGAAACATTAATCAACGAAATGTCATCGGCCTATTCTAATGTTTCTTCACCTCCGTCTACCAGTTTTCAAGCCGCCGATAATCAGTACCCTGATCGTCCATCAACTGCATCCTCAGTGCGTTCATCGGCTTATTCGAATGTTTGTTCTCCTCCGTCTACCAGTTTTCAAGCCGCCGATAATCAGTACCCTGATCGTCCATCAACTGCATCCTCAGTGCATTCATCGGCTTATTCGAATGTTTGTTCACCTCCGACTACCAGTTTTCAAGCAGGAAATACTCATTATGCCCTGGATTGCCCATTAACTACTGTCCCGTCAACTGCACAAGCGTATGCAAGTAATTTTAACAATATGTACCAACAATAAGCATACATTAATAATAAAGACCTTCAAAAATTAATATGCTGGTTTACATTACTTACCTTAAGGTTAACAAAAGCCTCTCTTCGACAGAAATTGGTCTCTGAAAGTTAGTTGTGCAATGATAACAAACATCACGTATATTTTCCACAATATAATCAAAAGTTATTATTGTCATTCTACTGTATTGGCGAAAAGCACTTTCATCTGCTCGTAACTCCAGGTACAGATGATGAAATTCCCCGTAAACTAACCTATTTCTATAAATCGAATGAGTGGTTTTTCTAATTTGACATCTCTTTTTAAGTTTTTGTAATAATCTTAGTTTAAGTACACTATTTTTTATAAGTAAAATGGAACGTGTTGACGTCGCAGCCATCGTTGTTGAACTAATCAGCCCGTAGTGTAATTTGCCGCCTATGTTTAAAGGATCCCCCAGACCAACGCGGTACAGCGGCAGCAGTGCGGGAGCGGCAACGTCGCGGGATCGAAATATATGGCGGGATATGACAGCATTCAGACAAAGGCGTTCTGTCGCGTTGCGGAAAGCGGTATAGCTGCGTTTTATATTCTTGACGCTGCATGCACAATTTTTCCCGCGCCGCTTTGGTCCCGCTAGATAGTACGACTTAACAATATGACGTGTTTTACAGAAAAACTGATTGAATTGGTAAAAAAATATCCAATTTTGTATGATTTAGGAAATCCTGATTATAAAAATATTAAAAAACGTGATAAAATATGGAACGAACTAGGCGTCCAGTTGAATGAAAATGGTAAGTAAACAAATTAGGTTATATTTTGTTACAAATAGGTACTGTGTTGATTAATGATTAAACATTGGCTTGGCCTGGTTAAAGGAAATGAAAAGGATAATAGAAGGATGACAAAGTTTAGGGTGACAGATGATTTAATCATTAAAAAATGTGACAAATTTTTCACGAACTTCAAATGCCGCATTCGCGGCTCTCCTAGGATCGTTTTCAATGTTTGTAAATGCTTCTAGTGTTGCTTCTGGCGCCTCCAAGAACTGAAAATATTGGTCATCGCACTTTTTTGATATTAGGTAATTATGTAAAATACAGGCTGTTTTTACAACAATTATTGTAGTTTCTACTTTTAGTTCAATAGGCCTGTAAAAAAGTCTCCACTTCTGTATTATATTTTTCTTGGCGGATGTTTGATCGGGATTGTCTATAAGGGTAGGGCCTCATTAAATATGTTTTAAGGGCGAAAGCTTCGTCACCTATTAGAACATAAGGACACGCTTCATTTTGACCTGGCAAGTTTCTATCATCTGGAACATTAATTTGATTTTGTTCGAACTTTTTCCCCATATTCGATTGTTCAAAAATGCCACTGTCACTATTTTTTTCAAAACCTCCAATGTGAACACATAAAAATTTATAGTCAGGTCCCACAATTGCCATAAGAACGATGGAAAACTTTTTTAAGTAACAAAAAAAATTTGATCCGCTTTTGTCTGGACATTTAATGGTTATATGTTTACCATCTATACTACCAATACAGTTTGGATAATTCCAAACTGTTTCAAACCCTTCGGCTGACTTTCTCCATGTTTCTTCTGTTGGTTCTGGCATATATATATTTTGTAACCTTTTGCAAATTGCTTGGCAGACTTCCTTAACAATTTCACTAACAGTTGAAAATCCAACACGAAAACTGTGGCCTATTGTATAATAAGTATCACCAGTTGCAAGAAATCTGAAATAAGAACGTGGGGTGAGAATATTGGTACATAATAGAAAAAAAATCTTTGTTAACTAGCGTTCCATTTTTAAAGCATACAATTTTCAAATATAGATAATACTTATTTTGAAATTTTTTTAAATATTATATTCTACATGCTTTTTCCATGATAAATTATTCTGGCATGTCCAGATAAAAACGAATAGCTCACCTTTAAAATTAAACTATGTTACTTTGTTTTTTAGGTATATCTATTTTTTTTGCATGGACTCATAAAGGTTTTTTTAATTTCAGGTGATGACGTTAAAAAAAAGTGGAAGAATTTGAGGGATTCTTACGCAAAATATTTAAAATCTACGAAAACAAAGACGGGCCAGAGTGCGAAGAAACACTACAAACACTGGCAATGGGCTACACTAATGGAAGCATTTAAACCTTTTATGGCTTTTGCCAAAACAGACTCAAATGTTGCAGAACCTATAGAAAATAATGAAACTGAACTGCAACTATCTGATTCTTCTGAACATTTACAAACGGAATATATTGTAGCAACCAATAACGAAAGTGAACCTATTGATAATAATAGTGACGGAAAAACTCCCCAAAATATACCATCTAGTATATCATCACTGTCATCTAAATCAACGCCATCAACTTCAAAACCGAAACGGAAATTTGCGGGAAATAACAAAGCAGATAATGATTCCTCAGTTAATGCTGTAATTGAATATCTAGAAGGCAAAAAACAAAAGAAAGACATAAGTGCTACTGATATGATATTTTTGGGTTATTCTAAAACCATACAAACATTTTCACCAAGAAGGCAAGCATTAACAAAGTTAAAAATTGCTGAAATTATCGCACATCAAGAATGTCTACATTTTGAAGAAATAGCAACAAACAGTCTAAATACCCCACTAACATCACCTTTGGAAAGTCTGTCATCTCCTGCAAGCACTACTTATGTAAATACCCCACTAACATCACCTTTGGAAAGTTATAGTAATTACCACTCTACTAATATGAGATCAGATGCAGATATGTCACATTATAATAATAGTGCATCAACAGCTGCTTTTTTCAATTCTTATGTTCCATAATACTTAATAAACCAAAAAATATCAGTTTTGTAGTGTTCTTACCTTAGTGTTAGTGCAAGACGTTCTTCTGGACTAATCGACTCTCGATAATTTGTGTAATTTTTACGAATATCTTCTCTAATAAAATTTAAGATCTCTTCGAAACATTCACTTGTCATTCTAAAATATATGTAAAATCGTTTAGGATCCATTTGCAACTGTGGCATTAACGTGTGAAATTCTCCATACGTTCTTCGGTCTAAATTAATGTCATGGATCCATTTTCTTTTTTTTTTTCTGAAAATAAAATCTATTCTCATATATTTTATGTCTAAGAAAAAAAAGTCAAACCTGTTTCGCTTCTCATCTTCTGCTACTGCAAGCAAAAGAAGAGCTTCTTCTTCATCAGATGAGGAGTTCATTTGCATATATGTTCTTGCTTATAAAAATTCGTTTTGTTCACGCTTTCACCCTTTCGTGCTCATAAAGAGACATTTCCCGCGACTCGCAAGCGTTGCTATCCCGCAATACCGTGTTAGTGTGGGGAATAGAACGTTTCGCGCGTCCCGCAATATACCGCGACGTTGCCGCTCCCGCACCGCTGCCACTGTACCGCGTTGGTCTGGGGAATCCTTAAAAACGCACGCACCGCAATACGTTCGATGCGTGCGTTTTATCGCAACGCAACACTCGTGTTCACCTAGGACATAGCGTTAGCGATGCGAGCGATACCCGCAACGCCCGCACCGCGGAAATCGCGTTCAGCTAGGACATAGCGTTAGAATAAAATAGCAGCGATTAGAACGATGGAATGATTCTCGTTTCGGCTTCCGCTTCAGACGAGACGCGTTGGCTTCGAAATAAGTAAATATACAATATGCGACGGGCAACCGTTACAACGCTGTAAGTGAAATAATATTTGACTTAATTATTTATTTTTTATTTATATTACTTGAAAGAGAAGCGAACCGCGTAGCAGGTTCAGGAAGATTACGCATTCGTTCTGTAAAATTACTTTAAAAATAAATATATTTAAAAAAATTAGTGACCTCACGGCTTAGTCAAAACGCAGTTTATTAGAATATTTTAATGATTAGACAAACAATTCATGTGACTAAAAATGTTATACCTCCTTAAATTTTAGTCGGTATAATTTTTATTGTTACATTTTATTTTTTGACTTATTTATGTTGGAATATTGTTTGTTCTTTATTCTGTTTTTATTTTGGTTTATTTGGTTTTAATAGTAAAGGAGACATGCAATATTAACTAATGGTTTAAGACAAAATTAAAAAAAAATATTATAACATTTAGTATTGTAACATTGCCATGCAGTCTGCACCATAAATTAAAAAATCAGTAAATTTCGTTACCCGAAACTTACCTCATGAATATTTCGTTTTATTAGGAATAGTGAAGTCAGTATGCACCATAATGTAAAAAATCGGTAAATTCCCTTTACCCGGAACTTCCCTCGTTATGAATCATTACTTTTATTAGGAATAGTAAAGTGTAAACCAATTTATTTTAGTACATTAGGTTATTTAGGAACACATATAGCCAATAGTTCACCACTTTCTAACTATGCCATACTTAATTTACGAATAATTTAAAATTAATTCAAGAAGTATTGACTAGGCTTAAGAAACATGAACGATGTATCAGAAAGAAACAAATTGTAGGGTCAACTGTTTAACAGTGAACCACCCAGACACAGTGAACCACCCCTACCACCTACTACGTCATAATAGTTTCACGCGCCAAACACGTTCCAAAGCCACGTTTGGTTAAACGGTTTAGTTGTCAACTATATCCCGGCGAATACAGGTGGTCCATCTTGGAATAATTTATGAATTTCTAATTTCTCCCGCTAAAAGTAACTTTTCTAAGGTAAGTTTAATGTTTAATATCTACTTTGGGTAAAATTGTATGCTTTGTAATGTTTGATGTAGTAAAAGGTGTTTAAGTTTTTGTTTATTTACCACTATTAAAACATAAATAGTCTTAGGAGATTTTGTTCTGTGATGGTTTATTTGTGACATGTGCTAAAGGTACACACTGAACCAAAATTATGTGTTCAACAGTGAACCACTGGTTCACTGTGTACCTTGGCTGGTTCACTCTACAACACCACCAAATAAAACTTTTTTTTATAGTATGCCACGGAATAAAACAGCGGTTAGAAAAGTGGGAGCGCATTCAGAAGCTGTAATGAGAGATGCACTGGTCCTTATTTCGGAAGGAATGAGTATACGAAAGGCTGCACAAGAGAAAAATATACCGTACCCAACACTAAGGCGGTACGCTTTAAAAAAGAAAAATTCGCCCAACGATGAAATTCGATTGATTCCCAATTATGAAGTTAACCGGATATTTTCGGCACCCCAAGAAGTCATTCTCAAAAATTATTTAAAAAACTGTGCTTTGATGTTTTATGGACTAACTACGACCGACACACGCAAAGTCGCATATGACATGGCTGTGCTTAATAATATCAAAATACCAGAATGCTGGAAGAAGGAGCAGTTGGCTGGTAAGGAATGGCTGCGTGCCTTCAGAAAGAGGCATCAAGATCTTACATTACGAAAACCAGAGGCAACGAGTCTAGCACGAGCAACTTCTTTTAATAAAGAAAATGTCAAGAAATTTTTCGATAATCTTGAAAATGCACTTTCCAGGAACCCCGCTTTTGCTGACGGAACTAGAGTTTTTAATCTAGATGAGACCTCCACCACAACTGTACAGAAACCTCAAAAGGTAATTGCGCCTACTGGGAGAAAGTGTATTGGAAAGGTTACAAGTGGAGAACGAGGCACGCTAGTCACTACATGCTGTATTATAGGAGCCAGTGGTATCGCTTTACCCCCGGTCATTGTCTTTCCCAGAAAGAATTTTAAGGATTACATGATGAAAGGAGCACCACCTGGTTCACTAGGACTAGCAACCCCAAGTGGTTGGATGAATTCTGAATTATTTACGCACGTAATGAGACACTTTATTAAACATACTAACTCCTCTCAACAACATCCGTCTTTATTAATATTTGATAACCACGAGTCACATCTGTCCATCGAGGCTCTAAACTTGGCCAAGCAGTCCGGGGTTACCATACTTACGTTGCATCCACATACATCGGCAAAACTGCAGCCGCTTGACGTTGGAGTTTTAGCACCTTTCAAAACGTATTATAACAGTGCTCTTGATTCGTGGCTTTTGCGTAATCCTGGTAAGCCAATTACCATTTACGACTTAGCTGATTGTATCGGTAAGGCGCACAGTCGCGCAATGACTCCTGCAAATATTATTAAGGCCTTTAAATGTTGTGGGATATTTCCATTTGATAGAAATATTTTTACTGACGCCGACTTTTTTCCAAGTGAAGTAACAAATCGACCACGTCCTGATAATCTGGCCTCAGAAAATATTACGGTCCCTCCAGAAATCGATTCCCTTGATTCAGAAGTCTTTCAAGATAAAGATCTTACGGCCATTCCAAGCACGGCGCAGTCTCCATCTGCCAGTCCGGTTCCAGGTTCATCTGAAATACTAGACCCAGTTAATGTTGCAGACATCCCAAACATACAGTCCTCACGTGCCAGCCCGCTTTTAGGTTCATTTAAAAGACCAGACCCAGATGATATTGCAAGCATGCAGTCTCCATCTGCCAGTCCGGTTCCAGGTTCATCTAAAAGACCAGACCCAGATGATGTTGCAGCTTGGCCAAGCATGCAGACTCAACATACCAGTCCAGGTCCATCCAAAAAAGTAAACAATTTTGTGCCCCCAGAAATATTCAGACCCGCTCTAAAAGCTGGCCCGAGAACTAACTTACGAAAAAATAGAAAAATGAGAAAAAGCATAATCGCCACGGACACTCCGGAATTTAATAAAATTAAAGAAGAAAGACAAGCAGTAAAACGTAAGAAAGAAATTAGCAAGAAGAAGATAGTAAAACGTCAAGTTTTTCAGGAAAGCAGGGAGCAGGACAAAACAGATCTGGAATCGAACATTAGTTTTTCCAGCCATTCCACCGATGGAGGGCTGTGGTACGAATCACCTACAGATGATGAAGATCCCTGTGTTCTTCTTACTCCTGGTAACTTTGAGCCATTGCCCAGAAGACCTGATATTAACGATTATGTATTGGTGCAATTCGCGACAAAGAAGCAGATCGTTTATTATGTGGGAAAAATAATTGAACCACGCAACAATGCTTCGTGGGAATACCAAATTAGTTTTTTAAGAATTAAGTCTAAGAACAACGAACAATTTTCTTTGCCAACAGTTGAGGATAAGTCTTTTGTGCTAGAAGAAGATATAAAGTACATTCTTCCCCAGCCCGAGTTTCATAATGGCACCAAAAGACAAAATTCCTATGTTAAGTTCGAGGTTAATTTTAGCCTTCTAAATATGCGTTGAAGAACAAGAAGTTTTCGTTTCCTTCCGAATTTCAGTTACCAGTTTTTATTTAATTTAATTAGATTAGATAGTGCAGCTAATATTTTATTGTTTTAGTTTAAGTTCGGTGAATGAATCCTAAAAAATAATTTACTTTTTGTTCTTTTGTTATCAGCTTTACGTAGGTAGGTACCTTACTTATAAATGTTACCAGTTTTTGTTTTATTTTATTAGTCTTAATTCACTTCCAATACATCTTTATAACTGACAGTTTCCTGATTAATGTAACCTGTTTATGTTTAGTTTTGTTGGACTTAATTCAACCAAAAATTTTTTATGTCCTTATTATCGTTATACTTGATTTTCATTCCAATATAACGTAAATTAATAAATAATCTGAGTTTTTGAAAAACTATTAAACTTATTTTAGGCTAGAAAGCTATGGTTCACTGTGTACACAACGTTGGTTCACTGTGTAACAGCAGTGTCCCACAGTGAACCACTTGCACTACTTTTAAAAAAAGTAAATTCTGTCAAATCTAACTATTACTTTTTTAATTTTATTGCAGAAAAAGATAAAAAACTGTTTACCATATCGACTTAAAAATAGCGATTTACAAAAAAAAAATTTTTGAAAACATTATCTGGGTTTTAAAAAAATGTGGTTCACTGTTGAACAGGTGACCCTACAATCTGCTGTATCTGAACACCAACATTCTGCTGGACATGTCATAAATGTAAAATAAACCGAAGTTCTTGCATCGGTTTCGGGATTCTATAAACGCAAAATTAGAGAATCTATTGAAATTTATAAGCCTCGTAACAATTTTAGTAGAGATACGGACTTGTCTTCATCATACGTGGAAACCAATCGTTACACCGAGTCACGCACAGGTAAACACAGGTCGACTATAAATAGCCGGCCTGGGTCTCTCCGAGCTCATTCAGTGTTCCGATTTCGTGAAGTAAAGGTCCCTGAAGATGCCTCGTGCAATCGAAGTCGAAACGTAGAAAAGTGATTCCATTTTGACACGGTCTAATTCCAAGAACCATGATTTCTTAATTGACCATGTTACCATATGTTAGCTAACCTCTATGGGATGGAAATCAAGAAGGATGCCAAAACTTTTGGCGATCTCCGGAACAACAAGAAGAAGCTACTTTGCTAACTAGCCTCTCTCCTTAGATGCCGGGATGAAGACGTAGTACCAAAATCTCTACAGATGAAACACCACATAACATCAAAAAGTGCAAGGAACATTTACAAAGCCAGTATGGCACAGTGGCGGCGCCAAGGGTGGGCGCGGTTGGGCAGCGCCCAACCCAAATTTGTTCTCGCCCAACCTGCTAAATTAAGCAATTAAAAATATAATAGGTACACCAATAAAATGGGTACAAAAAAAGTTTTGATTATCCTATGTAGGTTGTAGGTACCTATCCTATATCTATAAAAATATTCAATAAAATTTATAAGAAAAACTGCAGCGATAAGTATCACTACATTTACTATGCGAATATGCGATATCGACCGTGTTTTATCTTCCGACATCGACGCCGCGTTACCTCTCTATATCTGTCAACAGTATCAACTTGTTGATTCTTGTGATTCACTGGCCGGCCAGGCGAATTTTTTAACATAACCTGCAAATAAACTTATACTTATTTAAAGTAGGTATTTATTTTTCGTGTTTTGTGTAAAGTAAGTTAAGTTGTATTTTATAATTTTTAAAAATCACAGTGTTACGAAACTTATGCACGTATTATTTGATTAATTAGTATTGTTGTATAGTGGTTTAAAATGAGTTTTAATAAAAATCGCACCATCAGTGACTTTTTTAAACCAAAGCCAAGTGATTCCAGTATTTCACCCGAAATAATTAAACAAGGAAAAACGCCTGTTGGCGATGGCAATGCACCCGTAGCAAATAAAAGCGAGACTAGCAATATAGGTATGATGGTGATGATGAACCTAGCTGCAGTTATAATAAAAAAAGAAAAATGCAAGAATTCGAACAGAAAGATGGGGATGGAAAAGAGGACATAGATCAAGATAATATATCTACTTTGGATGAATTTGAAAGTGACATGTTTGAATCGGAATCGTAAGTTTTTACATGCAAATAAATAGACCACATACCTACATTTTAATATTTTTTTCTACAACCGTGCGGAAAATCGCATCTTCCGCCCTGTTTTTGGTGCGGAAAATCGATTTTCCCGCACAGTGCGAAAAAAATAACTTATGGGTCTTTTCCGCACGCCGCGCCGGTGGGCCGGTGAAAAGTAAACATCTTCGTTTTCTTGTATGTTTGCCTTTGTCTTTTTTAAAATACTAAAAAAAAAGATCTTTTGTTTTAGATAAAAATATATCTACAGTTTGTCCCATTTAAAAAAGTTTGTTTTTTTCTTATTTTTAATTGCAGATTCTTAATTAGCACTAAATTTACTTACTTTGCTTACTTAAACTTTTTTCTACAAGCAATACATAATAAGATAGCTAGTAAAATATAACCATTTACCCTGTACATATTGCTAAAACCTAACTATTATTTGGTAGAATGAGAATGTACACCAGCGACGCTGAAGAAACCCCCATTTCCCTGCATGATTTGGCTCAGTCTTTACATGAACCTCCAAGGCAACCAAGTTTGGTTCGATTCCCAAAGACAAAATTTGATTCTGATCTTCGATCTTTTAAATCAGATTTTTATAAGCTATACCCGTGGATTGAATACAGTATTTTAGAAGATGCTGTATTTTGTTATCCCTGCAGATTTTTTTCGATGCAAGGCGCAGGGACCTCAAAAACTTTTATTTCTGACTGTTACAAAAATTGGAAAAGGGCTTCAGAAACAAAAGCTGGATGTAAAAATCACGACAATAGTTTTTAACATAAAAGTTCGATGGTAGCGTGGCAATCATACAAAAACACGGAAAAAAATCAGTCAGTAGCAGCTCAAATAAGTACTGCACATTCCGAATTAATTCAACAAAATCGGGATTATATTAAATATAAAAAAAAAAAAATTATTAGATGTTTAATTTATTTATCTACGCAGGGAATTGCTTTAACGGGTCACGACGAATCAAAAACAAGTCAAAATAAGGTTAATTTTTTAGAATTATTAGATCTGATGTCTCGTGATAATACCATAATTGCAAAAAGGTTATTTGAGGGCCCAAAAAATGCCAAGTACACACATCATTCCATTCAAAACGAGCTAATACATTGTATGGCTGAACTATCAATTAAAAATATCAGCAAAGAAGTTAAGCAGGCCTGCTACTTTGCCCTTATGGTGGACGAGACAAAAGATTTAAGTAAAACTGAGCAATTATCAATAATTGTAAGATATTATTTAAATGGTGTTATTTATGAGAGGTTTTTGGGCTTTGAGGCAGCAAATAAATTAGATGCTGCTTCTTTGCTTCAGTTTATAAAAAAACGATTAAGAGAATGTGAGATTGATATAAACAATTGCGTGGCACAAACTTATGACGGAGCGAACGTTATGAGTGGTAAAGTTGCTGGTGTACAAACCCTCTTGAGAAAAGAAGTTCCTCAGGCGATTTATGTGCACTGTTTCAACCACAGTTTAAATTTGATAATAGTAGATATTTGTAAAAATTTAAAGGACTGCAATTTTTTTTTTCTGTTCTGGAAAATCTGTATGTTTTCATGAGTGAACAGAATGATGCCTGGTACCAACCAAGAGCGCCAAATGTGGTCAGAGGACAATATGCAAGAGGCCATTGACGCAATTAAGTCCAAATCTATGGGATACAAGCTTGCAGCGAAAACTTACAGTGTGCCTAGAAGTACCCTTAAAAGCCGAGTGTTAGAGAAAAATAAAATATCCAAAGGCAATCGAAAAGGTTTTTTAGGGGGCCATCAGTCAGTTTTTTCTGAAGAAGTGGAACTGAGCCTCGTCAGTCATTTATTGGAAATGTCCGATCGACTTTTTGGTCTAACCTCATCTGACATAAGACGATTAGCTTTCCAACTGGCTGAGTCTTTAAAATTAAAGCACACATTTAGCAGAAAAAATAAGATGGCAGGTTGGCAGTGGTTAAAGGATTTTTTGAAAAGACATCCGCAACTCAGTTTAAGAACACCAGAGGCAACATCCATTGCACGTGCCTCAGCTTTCAACAAAGTTCAGATCGAGAAATATTTTAATACCTTGTCAGCTCTTATACAGAGATTCCAGTTTCCTCCGGAGTCTATCTATAATATGGACGAGTCTGGTTTCACAACAGTAGAATCTAGAACTGAACGTATTGTTGCTACAAAAGGGCGGAAGCAGGTCGGGGTTGCCACAAGTGCTGAGAAAGGTCAAAGTTTTACAGCGGTATGTGCAATGAATGCTGTTGGAAATAGCATTCCTCCGGCTATGATTTTCCCGAGAAAATATATGAAGCAAGATCTAATAGACAAAGCTCCATTGGGTACAGTGGGATATGCTCAAGAAAATGGGTGGATGACTACGGAAATATTTTTAAAGTGGCTGTCTCATTTTAAGGTACATTCTAAGCCTTCAGAAAACAACAAAGTTTTGCTGTTATTGGATGGCCACTGCAGTCACAAAAATATTGAAGTGCTCGAATATGCTAAGAAAAATCATATCTTACTTTTCTGCTTCCCACCTCACTGTACCCATCGAGTTCAGCCCCTAGATGTGAGTTTTTTCGGTCCGCTAACGACGTATTATAACCAGGCAATAAGAACATGGATGTTTCAAAATGAAAAGCGCGTGGTTAGCCACTTCCAAGTAGGAGAAATATTTAGCCAAGCCTATGCCAAAGCCGCAACAGTTGGAAATGCAACAAGTGGGTTCAGAAAAACCGGCATCTATCCGTTGGATCCCCATGTTTTCCCAGAATGGATGTTCGCACCATCCAAAACTACTGATATAACCATAGGAACATCAGATAGTGACGATCCGACCAAACACAATCAGCCCTCTCCAGAAACGAGCACTGTTAAAGAAAATGGAGCAGAACAAGCGTCTACTTCTACGGCTGATCTATCGAACCCAAAATCCGATTTGACGAAATTGATACAAGAGCTATCACCTATTCCTATGGTTACTAACCAGCAAAAAAGAAAAAGGATAAACAAGTCGACTCATGGAGCTATTAATACAACACCCAATCTAGAAGAATCAAGAGAAATCCATAGACAGAAGAGAGAGGTTGAGGAAAGAAAAGCCGCAAAAAAAGCAAAAAGAAATCTAGCAATAGATGAGATGG
Source organism: Kuschelorhynchus macadamiae (assembly GCA_030620095.1). Taxonomy (NCBI): domain Eukaryota; kingdom Metazoa; phylum Arthropoda; class Insecta; order Coleoptera; family Curculionidae; genus Kuschelorhynchus; species Kuschelorhynchus macadamiae. Next base: position 60,853 of record JAUTXW010001874.1, on the reverse strand, counting down.
AAAATGCGGATCCATTTTCACAAAACAATGACAGCGACGATAGCGACGCAGCATGCATCTACTGCAATGGGCTCTATTCTGAGTCGCGAAAAACTGATTTTTGGATAAGGTGTCAAAGTTGTAAATCATGGGCACATACAGAGTGCGCCGACGTAAACAGGAAGGTTAAAACCTATATATGTGATTTATGCAAACCATGAAAGTTTTCATTTTTTTTTCAAAAAGGCTTAAGGTTAAGTTATTTTTATACAGTTTCGTTACAGTTTCGTTGTTTAAATATATTTATTAGCATTGTTTTAGTTTGTATTATAGAAAAATATGTTCTTAAAAGTGATTTTTCACAGAAACAGGGAAAAATGTTCCTCATAGCATAGAAAAATATTGGTAAGTTTCATATCAGATGTGTTTTTTAGTTCATATGTGACAAATAAAGATTTTTTTCTTGTTTTTTACTGTGAATTTATTTAAAAAAACAGTTAAAGGATGTGCAAAATGTAGTGGGCCAACAAAACTTCATACGGGGACCAACATATGCCTACATGCAGATATGATGGTCCCTTTGCCTCTTTTTTTCTGATGACAGCTATTTTCCAGAACCGACTTTGATATTACCAAATACTTTTGGTAGTATAAAGAATAGGTGTATACAAAACTATTTGTCTATAAAAAAGGATTTTAGGTAAAAAGGTTTTCGAATTATATGGTGATTACGAAAAGGGGGCCATCATATCCGAATTTCCCCTACTAGTTTTATTAAACCAGTATGCAATAGAAAATAACGCTCGCTCCCCAGAGGCAAACGGACTGTTAAAAAATATTAATATTACTTTTATTTTTAACTTAGAACTGTTTTGCAAATTTTTGTTGAATTTAAAAAATGTATCGGACTATTTACAAAGCAAAGACAGTGATATTTTAAAAAGCATAACATTAGTTGAATCATTAAAAGAGTTATTCAAATCTAATAGGGATGATTCTGAATTTGAAAAGCTATGGACTATAACTGTAGAAAATGCACTGTCTAATAATATTGATTTAGACGATGTAAATAGTAAAAGAAAAAGAAAATTACCTTCTAAATTTAAAAATGCCGTTATTATAGAAAAAATTACTTCTCTTGAAGAGGAGAGATGCGTAACCAAAAAAAGTGAGTTTCAATACAATTTATATTATCCAATAATTGACCGAATCTCTTCAGAACTTTGTCGAAGATTTGACGAAAATATCAACGTTCTGAAGGGATTTAGTTCATTAAACCCTTCAAATACGGCATTTTTAAATTTAGAAGAAATACTTCCTTTAGCTTGTCATTATGGGTGTGATATAGCGTCGGTAGAAAACGAAGTCAAATTACTACCGAAAACGATTGAAAGGTATGAAGAAAATCACAATAAAAAAATTAATAACCTATCAGATTTAGCCATTCTTCTTCAAGAATTTGACATCGTTTTCCACGAAATCAATAAATTATGCACCATTGCCATAACGGTACCCTCATCGAGTGCTGCTTGTGAAAGATCATTTAGTGGTTTAAAACGTATAAAAAATTATCTAAGAACCACAATGAGTCACGAAAGACTCTCTGATTTGGGTATCTTATATATTGAAAAAACCATTATTAAATCGATGGATTTAGATTTAGTTGTAGATTCCTTTTCTAAGAAACACAATAATAGAAAAATAGCTCTTTTTTAATACTATTAACCTTTTATTTTAATTTTGTTTTGCATGTTTTTGTTCAGTAAACTTATAAATAATAACTGATTTAAATTTGGTTTAAATTTTATTTACCTGTACCTTTTTTTATTTTGAAGTAATAAGATAAGGTAAGTACCTACATATAAATAATGTTCATCAAATAATGCAATATCTACTCTTTGGTTGTTTGGGTTAGTTTGGGTTTGCCCAGTCACCAAACAGTTCTGCCGGACATCGCCCAACCTAATAAAAATAGCTGGCGCCGCCACTGGTATGAGAAAGGATAAAAGCTACTCGACGTGATTTGGAGATAAACACTCGAAAGTTAATAAATATTCATTTAAAATTAGCTTTTATACTTGAATATCACATATTTACAACTCTCGATGACATTACCAATACGCAAGTAGAAGGGATACATCAGGCAGTTACCATTAAGCAACAGAAAAAGTTCGAGGGACTGCTGAACAGCCAAAGACCTATAAATCTGCCACAGGACACAGTTATAAATTTATCTTCAAAACTCCTTACTGAAGCAGATCAAACCGTCCTCTCTAAATGTCAAAACTTCGCTATTACACCAAAGGACATACCCGTAGAAGACATGTGTCATCTGTTGAAGCGACAATTAGAAGACTTCCAGCAGAAGAAGCTGAAGCAATAAGGTATGAAACAGCGAAGATCATCAGAAATTCTAACCCGCCGAAGTCGAATCTATCAGCTGGGGAAAGAACGGCGATAAAAACTTTAAACAACAATACAGACATATTGGTCCTTCCAATGGACAAGGGAAATGCCACTGTTATCATGGACAAAACAGATTACGTGAAGAAAATACAACTATTTTTGGACAACATCTACAGAGTAATTCTAGCAGACCCGACCAACAAATTTAAGAGACGGATAACCAGCCTTATAAACGCATCCAACCTACCAGCAGAGGAGAAGATGTTAAGGCCAAGTAGCTCCAGGATCCCGCGGTTCTACGGACTACCTAAAACACACAAGGTTAATGTACAACTTCGACCTATCGTCAATGCAATAGGATCTCCTACTTATAAAATTGGTAAATATCTTTGAAATATTCTTAATAATTTTACAGGAAAAACACATTCATATATTAGAAACTCTACGCAATTGGTAGAAAAACTAAAGTCAATCCAATTAGATCCCAAAGATATATTGGTCAGTTTCGATGTAGAATCGCTATATACGAATGTGCCTATAAATGATTCAATTTCCATAATATCAGACTTATTTCACCATAATAAAATTGACAATTCAATTTTAGATCTAGTTGAAGCATGTCTTACATCCACGTATTTTGTCTTTCAAGGAACTTTCTATGAGCAAACCTTAGGAGCAGCCATGGGATCTCTACTGTCACCAGTGGTAGCCAATATTTTTTGAGCTTTTGAGGAGGAAGTCTTAGAGTCCCATTAAAACCAAAATCATGGTTCATATATGTAAACGACACTTTTGTAATATGGCCACAACGTTTCACTAGGCCGCCATCTTGGATTTTTACCAAAATATTATCAGATATATATGAGCTTTAATTTTTGACTAAAATTTGAAGGTCAATCTGATGAGTAAAACTACTCGGCTATACCGCAAAATGACATACAGACAAAGCGTCAGATGGACCGGTAGAATTGATAACATATTTTTTGGCATCTAGGGACGCTAAAACGCGAGGGTATGTAAAACGTGAAAGGGTGATTTTTTCAGATTACAAAAATTCTATTTCATTTTGATCTGCCATCTTGAATTAATACCACAGTTTTACTAGTTTATCTCTATACTACACTTAGTTGTGGCAGACAATTTTTTCTGCCTGAATATTTAAATATTTTATTAAACCGCCGTTTTGTTCCGCCATCTTGGATTAGTACCAAAATTTTACAGTTGATTCCTACATAATATTTGATTTTTGTGCAAAATTTGAGATAAATTCGTCCCCAAATTCACGAAGAGGCGAATATAAAAAAAATCAATTTTTGGTTTATTGGATGGTTGAATGGTATCTGCATCTGTCTATGCCCTCTCAAAGTGGCGAATATGTATGTATAATACTTGCAGAGATATATGATATTCTAATTTAGGCCGATGTACAAATTAAAAATTTCCAGCTCTTTCAAACAGGCGTATTTCATATTCGCCTCTCCGTAAACCCAGCTTAATATTGCAGCGTGTGGCGAATATTGACATCGGCCAGTTCGGAGAGTCACCCGATGCTTATTTTAACCTAAAAATTATTTGTTTTCGTCGAGGTTTTCGTCGTTAAACGTTTAGTTGTTTTGCTGATTTTTTAAGTGTTTCGCGGTGTTTTTTCTCCGAAAATGGATGCGCTAGTGTTGTGGAAGGACGGTTCTAAAAATTTAGTAGATATAAAAGAACTAGTTAGTGTGGATAAATCGAAAAATATTTCAAAAACAGGATGCAAAGTGAAAATGTACTATAAGAAGAGATGGTATTTTGGCGAAATTCTAGACACCAATGAACAAGGTAGTTATTATTTTATATATTTATTTCGTTTCCTTACTACAAAATTGCTACTACTTTTTAGAAATAAGTTACATATCGAACGACTGCTGGGATAAGACTGATTATATACCACTCTCAGCCTTAAAGAAAAGTACTGAAAAAAGATATTTGTCTAGAGATTGCTGGGATGAGACTGACGATATACCACTTTCAGATTTAAGGAAAAGTTGTATTGAAAGCTGCAGCAACGTTTTAAGTGCTCCAATGGATCGAACAGAGTTGCCGAAAATTAATAAACCAGGCAAGTAATTCGAGAAAAACATAAAAACTCATATTTTGTCAATACCTACATTTCAAAACTAAAAGATGATTATTTTTTTCAGATCCTAAAACAGGTAATGGCGATGTCCTTATGTGCGTTAATGAAAGCTGGAATGAGATTGAAAATGCACTACCATCATATTTAAAGAAGAATGGTACTGAAAACTGCAACAATGTTTTAAGTCCTCGCATTAATACAACGGAAACGCCGAAAATTAATATTATTTCGGATATTTCCATTAAAAAAGCAGGCAAGTAACAAGAAAACAAGGCAAATAGTCATGTCCTTTTAATACTTTTATTTTAAAACGATGATTTTTGCATGCAGTAACATTTTGGTAAAAATCCAATATGGAGAAACAAAATGGCGACCTAGTGAAATGCTAAAAAAATGCTTATCCAATTTGTCTCAAATTTGACAAAAAAATTAAGCAGTATATAGAAAACATCTGGTAAAATTTTAATGCAAATCCAAGATGACAAAACAAAATGGTTGCGTAATAAATTATTTAAAAATTCAGCATAATAAAACTACTTAACGAATTGAGTTTAACTTTTAGGCAATAATTAATTGTGGTATACAGATGAATTGTTAAATTTTGTGTACGAATTCAAGTTAGCGGAATCAAATGGCGGCAAAGTTAAATGTTTTAAAAATATTTACGACGGGGGAAGCTCCGAATAAAAGAGATTTACCGTTTTTTTTTTTCAGATCATAAAACAGATTCTGACGATGTTTCCATGTGCATGAATACTTCTGATGATTCAAGGCTTGATGAAAACTTCGTAATTGATTGTGAATTTAAACGTTGCAATCAAAAAGGTGAACGACTTTGTAGTTGCGGGTTCTGGCTTTGCGATCGGCATTACTCTGCTGAAATTTGCACTGTTCATGAAAGCTTACCAAAATAAGATATAAAAAAGTTAATATTAAAGTTCCTAAAGCTATAGAACGTGGAGAACCCATCCAGCAGCATTGTCAGTTTAGTGGATGCATAGAAGAAATTTGGGCTGCCTGTCATATATGCACAGCACTACTCTGCTGGAATCATTTCGACGAAAATGTTGGTTGCGACAAACATAAACTATATACTTAAGTATTTTAATTATAACAATAACGATAATACTAATTATCTTACCGTGACTACAGAAAATTTTGAACAAAAGTCTAAACCAGAAGATTTTAGAGTTGAGGGTGGTGAAACAGAGATACCGCTCAAAAAGAAAGAAACTAGAGGTTCACACCTAAAAGAAGTAAAGAAAAGGAAACTAGCTGGCAAGGGTTACATAATTTCCAATACGATGAACTTAGTCCCTCCAAAATTACTTAAACCAGCATGTTCTAGCGATTACTGCAAGAAATTTGGCAAAAAATGTCATTTATTTACATCAGACCAGCGCCAAGAAATTATGAATGATTTTTATTCACTTAAGAGCTTAGATGTTCAGAGGCAATATATATGTAGTTTAATAGAAGTTAGTTTTCCCAAAACCCAGAAAATCAATTCCAGAAAAGCTAAGAGGAAGGACTTTTTCTTACCCTATTTTGGAGAAAAAGTGCCAGTGTGTAAAATTCTTTTTTTAAACACTCTAAGCATAACAGAAAAAGTTATGAGAACGTCTATAGAAAAAAAGAAACCAAGTGGTGTAGTGGAAAAAGAAGGTCGGGGTGGAAGATCAGAAACAATGATAAAGCGAGATAACAGAATTAAAACAGAAGTTGTACAGCATATTAATAGGTTTCCCCGGGTTGAGTCCCATTATTGTCGAGAGAAAACTTCCAAGGAGTATCTATCACCACAACTTTCTATTACGAAAATGTTTGACATGTACTTAAAAGAATATGAGGACAAAGATCCTGCTAGTTTTAACACATACAGACGAGCATTTAAATCTTTAAATGTGTCAGTGCATAAACCGAAGAAGGACCAATGTACATTGTGCAATACCTATCGTGACGCTGACGAAGTTACTAAAAGCAATATGAAACAGAGTTATGAGAGGCACCAAGATGAAAAGAAAAAAGTAAGGGAAATTAAAGACAAAAGTAAGCAAAAAGCCTTTGAAAACAAAAAACACATTAGTGCTGTGTTTGATCTTCAACAGGTTATTCAGTTACCAATTACCAAGGAAAGCGCATTATTTTATAAGCAGCGTCTAAGTTTGTATAACTTCACTATGTATGAATTAGCGAACAAACACTGTTATTGTTATACTTGGGATCAAACAAAAAGTAAAAGGGGGGCTTCCGAAATCTCATCATGTATTTTTCGTTTTCTGTGTATTTGTGATGAAAAGGGCGCCGAATCAGTGGATCTTTTTTCCGATAGCTGCTTCGGCCAAAACAAAAATTCTGTGTTACCGGCAATGTTCCTGTTTTTCCTAAAAACGAGTAAAAACGTTAAGACGATTACCCACTACTTTTTTGAAGCCTGCCACGGACAGAGCGAGGGGGATTCAGCACACAGCACTATAAGCAGAGCTATAAAAGCGGCTGGAGACTTGTTTGTACCTAGTCAGATTATTCCCATAATTAAACTAGCAAGAACAAAGCATCCTTATATAATAACGGAAATGAACTATGACGATTTTTTAAATTTTAAAAAACTCTCACAGGATTTAAGAATCCTTTCATTGAGAAAAGCGCAAGGTAATGCTTCTGCTGAAAGTGACATGAACTGGACCAAATTACTTAGCGTAATGGTAACCAAAAGCCATATTAACAACATATTTTTTAAAACCAGCCACTTTTCAGATAATTTTAGTTCTATAATGTTGCCACGAAAGATAGATTTGTTCAAAGTAGCGGTTGACAAGTTGAATAATGGCTTTCAAAAAGTCCCAGAAAAAAATTTAACTCTTTGGTATCGTTATGTCAGGGAGTCACGCCCGTTATACGTGTTCATGAATACCAAGAGTTTTACAAAAATTTACCACACTAAGGCAGTTTAGCGGATCAAAGTTACCTTCTTGTTTTGTTTTTAACCACAATTAGATTTCTATGTATGTTTAAGTTTAAATTGTATTTTTTTAGAATAAGCCAAATTATATTTGTTGTTTACAATATGTTTTGTACCAGATTTCTATGTATGTTTAAGTTTAAATTGTATTTTTTTTAGAATAAGCCAAATTATATTTGTTGTTTACAATATGTTTTGTACCCAAATCTAGTATTATAGGCCTTATTACGCATAATGTATAGTTTTTTTGTCAAGGCGAATGTATTTTTTTAAATAAATGTACTTTCTCAAAAAGGCGAATGTTCATTTTTATTGGTTAGAAAAAATATATAATATTTTTCTATTGGAATAAGTAAAAAACATCATCTCAATGTTCATTTTTATTGGTTAGAAAAAATATATAATATTTTTCTATTGGAATAAGTAAAAAACATCATCTCAGAAGCCCTCTGTTAAAGTTTCATATTGTTTTTTTGAATAACATAGATAATACTTGGATTTAAGTAACCCCTAAATCTTTCAATGGCGTTCCTGAAAACCAAGCCAAACATATATTCGCCATTTCGTGAATTTGGGGACGAATTGGATAACTAATTTTTTTAGTAATAATTTTTCTTTCACTATGCCGCCACCTTGTTTCGACATATTGGATTTTAACCAAAATATTACCAGGTCATCCCTATATTAGCCTTAATTTTTCAATAAAATTTGATGTCAATCTGATGAGTAGTTTTTGCCTGAACTGATAGACACACAGACAAACCGACAGACGGACCGACAGACTTGATAAAACATATTTTTGGCATCTAGAAACTAGATATGTAAAACGTGAGAGGGTGATTTTTTCAAATTACAAACATTTTATTTAGCCGTCATTTTGTTCCGCAATCTTGAATTAGTACAAAACTTTTACTAGTTCATCTCTGTATTACAATTAGTTATGGCACAAAATTGGAAATTATTTCATTAAGTAGTTTTTTCAGGCAGAATTTTTAAATATTTTATTAAGCCGCCATTTTGTTCAGCCATCTTGGAGTCATACCAAAATTTTACCAATTGATTTCTACATAATACTTAGTTTTTGTGCAAAATTTCAGATAAATTGGATGAGTACTTTCTTAGTAATAATTTTTTTAACATTTCACTATGCCGCCATTTGGTTTTGCCATATTGGATTTTTACCAAAATGTTACCAGGTCATCCCCATATGAGTCGCTCAGAAGCAGAGTGGCCCAACTGAAAGTTTTGCATATTTCAGTTAGGCAACCAAACAAATACCAATAATTAGAGTCTTTTATTTCATAGTGGCCCAAATTAACTTACTCGATTCTTTAACAGATGGCACCAGTTAAACAGTTGGGTCGCATAAACATTTTGCTTCATATTGTTATGGAAAAGTGGCCTAAGTGGCAGTTGGGCCAGTCTTAGTTTTGGTTTTCCCGGTAAGCTTAGTAATGTTTACTTTTAACGTTTATTCATTTTTTTAAAGTTAAACGGCTTTTTTCTTGTTGGGCTTTGGAAATTTTGTGGAAAGGTAAGTAAACACTATGTTATACTAATAGTAGTTTTAAATGGTTTTAATTTTCTTTGAATTAAAATAATGCATTTCTGAATTAACGTAAAAATTGCAGGCGGTATTATAGCTTTAATTTGCGGTGTTGCCAAACGTACACAATATTCTTTAAATTGAGAAATATTGATTTTAATTGATTAACACTTTAACCCTTACGTGTATTAAATTGATACACAAAAGTACTTCCCCTTAAGCTGCGTGTATAAATATTATACACAGGTATATTCAAATTCATCGCGCTGTGCTCACCGTATGAATGCGTTTAACATGAACTTATATGGAGAGTTTTGTAGTCTTGGGCTGTGGTTACCAATTTTTTTTTTCCAGTTTGGAGAAATTTTGTAAAGAAATGGCGACATTGCTATAGTAACACGTGGATTGCGAAAACATGTTTTCCTGGAATGTCGTCGGTTAGTAACGGTTTGTAGTGGCCGTGAATAGTAAAAAACAAGCATTCAGTGAAGTTATAGTGTATAAATGTTTCGTAAAAGAAATGCCCCACTTTCAAGGGCAGAACAAGAACATTTGATGGATTGTTTGAGTGATATGAGTGACATTGAAGACCCTGTTGATGATTCAGATATTGATCCCTGGTATAAGTCGGAAAGTTCCGAATGTTATAGTGATTCGTATTCAGAGTCTAAACAGCAATATAAGAAAACAAAACATTCTCAGGTATGCTAACTAATATATATTTTTTTGAATTTTCCATAATAAGTAGGTACAATTTTCAGGATAACGAAGAACAAAATGCAGGTTTGAGCAATATACTCGGTAATACAGCTTCATGTTCAAATTCCGGTCAAAATATAGTCAACATGGGCCTGCCAAATGATGTAAATAAGAAGATATATAGGTCACTAAGGAATTTACGAAGAATAATTTTTTTAGGTTATGTCAGATTCAGATTCGGAAACAATGAATAATCAAAATATGCAGACCGGTATTACTAATGTAAATATAACTCAGAATGTTATCTGGGGGGAAGCTGTGGGTAACTTAAATTATTTTCCGCCCCCACAAGATAGGTAAATAAATATTCATGTTACAACTCGCCAAGATGATAGTCCATGTTCCTTCTATAAACTATTGCTGACAGACAATTTGCTTGACCTTTTGGTGAATGAAACGAATGTTTATGCTGAACAAAAGATTATAGAGGGTATATCAAATGAGTCAATAGCATTGAACTCATTACTTGCTAGTTGGGTAGATACAAACAAAGAAGAGATGTGTACGTTTTTGGGCATTATTATATGGATGGGGCTAAATCCAAAACCACGTCTTAAAGATTATTGGAGTACAAGTTTCATTCACAAAACTTGCATTTACCAACAAACAGGCATGCCACGGAGTAGGTTTGAAGAACTTTTAGCTCACCTACATTTTTCAAATAATGAGTTATGTCCTAAAGGAGATCGTCTCTTCAAATTGAGTGCTTTAGTTGACCTGTGCAATAAAAACTTTCAAGCTGTCTATACTCCTGGAGAGTACGTTAGACGAATCCATGATTCCATTTAGGGGGCGTCTATCTTTTTTACAATACATACCTGGCAAACGTCATAAATATGGCGTAAACATTTTTAAACTTTGTGGTCAAAGTGGATACACATTCAATTCAAAAATTCACGCAAGAAAACAAATTAAACCAACTGATCAGCCTGTTGCCAGTCATGTCGTAATGGAATTAATGGAACCCCTTTTTTAAACAGGCAGAACATTAATTACTGACAATTATTATACAAGTGTCAGTCTAGCACACCAACTAAATGATAATAATACTCATTTTATTGGTACATTGAGAAGAAATAGAAAGTACAATCCAAAGCCAGTTTTTCAGAAGAAGCTGGAAAGAGGAGAAATGACAGCTCTTGAAAGCAACACAAATGTTATAGTAAGAAAATGGGTTGATAAACGTAACGTTTGCTTTTTAACAACAAAATCTCCTCCAGAAATGGTTGAAGTAGAAACGAGAGAAGGAATGAAAAAAAAGCCCAGCACAATAGTAGAATATAATTCTGTTAAATCTTATATTGATGTTTCGGATCAAAGATCATCTTATAGCAACGCAGTTCGAAGATCAATTAAATGGTATAGGAAGGTAGCAGTTGAGTTTCTGACAGGTACTGCAGTTGTAAATGCCCTGATTCTTTATAACACCGCAATGAACAAGAAAATGGACATAACCACCTTCAGAGAACTCTCGGTTGCTGAACTATGTAAAAAAACTGAGACTCCCATTGTTCAAGAAAATATATGATAGAGTATGATAAAAGAGGTCGCTGTGTTGTATGCTATAGTTCTTTGTCGGAGAAGTATGGTCGAACAAACGCAACAAAAAATTCAAAGCAGTGTTATACAAGATGTGTAGGTTGCCCTGAAAAAAAGTTTATGTGCGTAAATTGCTTTTTTAAGATTCACAATGTTACCTTAAAACAAAAGAAATAATTTACCTTTTTTGTAACTGTATTTTCTGTGTGTAATAAATAAAAATAATAAATATTCTTGTGTATCCATTTTAATACACACAGGCTGTTTACGTTGACATTAGTTAAATTCATAACTATAAACCATATGTATCAAAACTGATCACAGTATTTCACACCTTCTTAACAGTGTGTATCAAATGTGGACGCGGTCTCAAAATACCCCAAAATTTAAAATTACTTCTTTATTATGCTTCACCGATATTCAGTACTCTATTTAAAGTTAAAATTTACCAAAAACAATAATTGGGTTGATAGGTCCATTTCGCAAAACTGACATTTGGGGGTCAAAGTGTTAATAGTGATCTTTTGTTACAGATTGTAAATGTAGCATCATTTGATACGCTCAGTGTTTGTGAACCAAACGAATCTGAGGCAGATTCTGGATCTGAATTCTGTCCACCTTCGGTTGGCGAGTCTTCTACATCTACAGGACCAGGGTAAAGTAAGGGGAAAAAACGAAAACACAATAAGTTGTGTTGGAAAAGATCTAAGTCCAAGTTCAAAATCAAGAAATTCAGGTAAATCCTATATAAATTCTTCTGGTCGCATTGTTCCTGAAAAGCAATTTTTTGATGGGGATTGTAGCTGCCCACGAAAGTGTAATATGCTGTTAACTATTGAAAAAAGAAAAAATATTTTTCAAAGCTTTTACAACTTATCTGATTTTAATTTACAAACTGCTTACATTAACGCACAAGTAAATGTTGTTAATAAAGGACGGGTTACTACAGCTGAAAATACTAATAAACGCTCTAAAACACGATTCTACTCATTACCAAAAGAACCAGGTGACATGGCAAATGTTTGCAAATTATTTTTCAAAAACTGTCTAAAAATAACAAACAAAACCAGGGGTGGCGAAGTAACCACTCCGCCGATGGATAGAAGGAGAAAGCATCCTGCTAAGAATAAGACCAAGGAAAGTGATATTCAAAATGTAAAAGATTTTACAAAGTGAAGCACCAGCGGTGAAGGTATCTAAATTTGTTTTTTAAAAAATTTTTAATGAAGATTTTATCTACATTTTCGATACCCTCTTACTGACACTTGCAAAAGATGTGACTCCTATAACGTAAAAATAAAAAGTAGTACTGGCGAGGAAAAAAACATCCTGGAAAGAGAAAAGGAGTTACACCTACGAATAGCAGAAGCCGCTAAAAATGGTGTTTGGTCTCAAATTAACTTGTATTTAAAAAAACGCGCCATAACCATGGCAACTATGTTATTTTCTTTAAGTCGGCAACGCCGCAACAAGTTGTTCCATCTTCTTAATCAGACCGCCGCCCGTGCCGAGCAGATCGTTGTTTACAAAATTTAGTAATACAGTCCAGGTTTCAAGTTGAAAATAGTCTTTTTGTTCATAGTGAGTAAGAGAAAACACCGAATGATAGTGATCATTCAACAAATGGAATGAAAGAAGATGCTGCCAATGATAGAGACAGTACCACTGTAATTGCATTTGATTTGATGAAAACTTTGGCCACTCCTAGTATTTCCACAGGAGTGGCCCATTACAAAAGGCAATTGTGGACCTACAGTTTGGGTATTCACAATCTAGCCACAGGTGAAGCACACATGTACGTGTTGCATGAAGGATTAGCTTCACGTGGTCCGCAAGAAATTGGCTCTTGCATCTTGCACTATGTAAGAAACACCGGTTTTGATCTTATACAGCGATCAATGTTTTTATTCTCCCACTAATACACCACAAATTTCTTTTTTCCGGAGACTCGTACTTGCCCTGCTATAGGGACTTTGGAGTGATCGAAAAACAAAAACGATACTTCCATGATGTTTTCTTGCCAGACGACTGGATAAAAGTTATTTCCAGCTCCAAGAAAATTAATAAATTTCAGGTAGTTAAAATGAAGCCTAAAGACTTTAAGAGTACTAAGAAGCTAGAAGTATTACTCACAAACAGAAAAAAAGGCGAGCAAGATGTAAAAGTTGAATGGTTGAAAATACAATGGCTAATGTTTAAAGCCGAAGAGCCGTTCAATATTTATTTTAAATATTCTAATAACGATGCAGTATTATTTTATTGTGTCAATGTTTCTAAAAAAGAACCGAGGTTTCCTGAATGAAAAGTGTATATAAATAAATACAAAAATCTCCAAGATCTTCTTCCCTACAACCCTTCAGTATGTCATGACATCTACACCCGTCTCAAGATAAATGAACAAGCAGAGTATAATGATATTGGACCGGAAACCGACGACGAATAGATGGTCCAAGTGGGGAATTTGTTTTTTTGTTAAATCTAATATTTGGCAAAGTGGCCCAACTGACATTTTTTTCTAAAAAAAGGGAGTTATTTTGTTAATTTTTTCTGGATGGATACTTTTTTAACAATATTTTTCTATGTAAATAAAATTTTTAAAAAAATAAAAAGGTTTTTTTTAGCTTTTTTTTTTCTTTGGCCATTATCTCAAATCTTTCATTTTGCACTTAGGCCATTCTGCTTCTGAGCGACTCATATGACTCTTAATTTTTGACCAAAATTTGAAGTCATTCGGGTAAGTATTTTTTTTAGCTATGTCGCGAAGAGACAGACGGACAGATAGACAGACGGAATCGAAAAAACATGTTTTTCGTCATCTAGGGACCCTGAAACGTAAAGATCTGAAAAAATCGCGAAAGAGAGTAAAAAGAGAAGTAAAAAATAAAGAAAAGTATTATTTAGAAAAATCTACACTATAACCAAACAATATTCTTTGGCACATTAGTATTGCAGTTTGTCCAACTTTCAGAGGTACTTCATAAGCATAGTTATACATTTTCCACGAAAATGTGTCGATTCAGATACCATAGTTTTGTATAAATCGACCTTAAAAAATAAAAAATAATCTACGTGAGATGGGTAAAAAGTCAGTCATAGACTGCTTCAAAAACTTGCTACTAAGTATTTGTAACTGATATGCGCCTGTAGCTGTAGCATCTTGTCACTGCTGCAAAAAAAATTGTAGGTTGGCCCATCTCTAACCTTTAAAATGGAAGGGTTTGCGGTTGACGTTAGATATTTGTAATTGCAAACTGTTTTCTTTTTGTTTCAGAATAGATGTCAAAAGATTGTTGCTCTTGCCCGTAATCAAGAGCAGCTAGTTCAACTAGAAAATCTCCCCATTTTATTTGAAGATGGCGGTATTTTGCTTGAAAGTAAAACGTTGGTATCCACCGACAACGGCTTGGGCGTTTCTGACACTAATTGCAGTGACGAAAGTGGTGATAATTCAGTCTCTACAGATAATGTGGAGTTCAAAAACAATAATTACAAAGCCAGCGGTTTGTTGGACGACATTACTAATACTCACATAGAAAACTTGCAATTGCGAAAACTGCTGAGCTATGCAGGTAGCAATGCAAATCCGGAGGTCAAACTACATCAGACAATCAAAATGAGGATATGGATTAGCAGCCAGTATCTAGTGACAGCGAAAACAATGACAATAACAGCATTGTAAATGATGTGGAAAACGAAAACACAGTGTCTGAAATAAAAATAGGACAACGTGAAAAAGAGAATAGAAAAACATGCAGAAAATAGATGTAGCGCATGAAAGGTGAAAAATACCTAGGATTTACAAGAAAAAACAAGAAATGGAAACATGATAAAATTAGAGCAGATGATGATATGATATCTCTCCCTCTTATGATCAGATAATCATCTGTGATGGTCTGTCCCTAGACGAATCTTACCCCAAACACTTCCCAGACTACGTGCTCTGCTCTGCTACCGATCTTGGAGGCTCGTGTTTTTCACGTAACGAATGACGAAGAAGAAGAGAATTGATAAATAACTAACCTCAGGACTCTGATGTGTAGTCATTATCAAAATCAAGCAGTTCAGGCTTAATTCGGAATTCAAATAACTTTGGATTTCTTATAGATTTTTAAAGATTTTTATTAATTACTAACCAATGAATAAAATATGTCTGAAATAAAACCAGCTGTTAACTTCCAACATTTTATTTCTTTCAACCATAAAACATCTAAAACTTTTTTTTTACAAAATAATCTACATGATAAATTATTTCAACAGATTTTTATACAATAATAATTTTGTAGATACTCAGTGATATTTTCGGATCAAAAAATATAATAAATAGTCCTGTATAATTCAAATTTCCAACTTTCACTTTTTTACTCGAAGATCTTCATCATGTAAATGTGAACGATCTCTTGAAATGAACAATTCCTAAAGATTAATTCTATAAACTCTGCGTTGTAATCAGAAATAATAACAAGGAATTGGCCTAGAGAAAATACTAGCTGCGACACTCGGCGAAATTTTGAGGAGTCGCGAAATTACGGTCTCTCTATGAAGAGACGGCAGTCTAAGTTCCAAGTATGTGCTTTGGTTTTAATTTTTTTTTTAAATAAATGTTCTTTAATCTCCGGAAATTAATTATAAAGAACAAGTTGTGGTTAATTTGGTTAGTTATGGTTTGGTTTTAGTATTTTTTATATAGATTTTTCTTAATCTGTAGAAATTGCATCAATAGTAACACCTTAAACTTTGCAGTTTTGCTTGCCAAAATGAACACGATATTTTTGATAACTTGACAACAAAGTGCAGAATTTAAGCGCGTCCGCCCGCCCGCCAGGCGCTTGTAGTATCGTAAATATCAGACGTATCGGTATTAAGCGGCATTCTTTGCCCTTTGTAAATGACCTAAATGTAAATGCATGTCGAAATAGCAACACGCAAGAAAAAAATATTTTGTCAGTGGATATTATCTTTGTCGGTACTGATGGCGTTGGGTCAGGGTAGTTTATTTAATCTCACTGTTTTAGTTTTGTTTTGTTTGCGGTGTTCTGTTCGGTTGTTTCATATTGTATCGGTAATTTATTATTAATTCATTAAAAAGTGGTGAACTATTCTTAAAAAAGTTTAATGCCAATGAGAAAAAAAGTCCAATTTGGAGTACCTTCAGTTTGGTTGTAAAACAAGATGGAACATCTGAAGGCTTAATCCAGTGTATAAAGTGCAAATTATTATTTAAATTTAAATCCAGTAAAACAGGTACATCACATTTAAAGAGGCACCAATGCAATACAAAATTGCCTGACAATCAATCTAAGCAAACTAACTTTATTGTAGCAAGCCTGCAGCTGCAGAATGTTCTAATATAAAGAAAGATATCCTAAATGATTTTTTTGGCATTATACAGGGATGTGGGCTTAAAAAAATTTGTGACATTTGTTCAAATTGGTGTAAAATGTGGGAATATTAATATTGACAAAGTACTACCACATCCAAGTACAGCTTCCCGACATTTGAGGGAAACGACGGAAAGTGCAAGAAGGGACCTATTGCCAGAACTAAAAGATATGAAAAATTCTTACTGTGCGGCAACAACAGGCATGTGGACGGACGATCACAAGAAAATCCCATATATGAGCCGTTGAAAGACAGAATGGTCTAAGTCACAAAATCGGGGTTTTCCAGTTAACTATGAGAAATTCATAACAATAAAACAATCTACTTTCTAGCAAGATCTGAGCGGTGTATGTTCATTAGTTCGACCACAGATATCGCTTGCTGTTCTGCCTTTAAATTGCCTTGCGCTTAATGTTGAAAGGCAGACTGCTACAAGTGTGACTTAGACCAATCTGGCTTTAAATGCATGTTTTTTTTGTTTGTGCTACTAAAAAGCCTTTAAAATGAGTTTACATGAGCAATTAAATGAACCGTTCAGTGCTAGTGAGAGCGAATTCGATCCAGATGATGCTGATTACTCTTCTTCAGATAAAAATTCGTCGATTTTTTTGATTACAAAGAAATATAACCTTGAATTAATTTTAACATGGTGGAGGGTGCATTCAGCAACTTTCCCCAACTTTGCCAGGTTAGCACGAAAAATCGTAGGTTACAATTTATATCAACAAACTTAACATCTATCTATAACCATTTCAAACTAGTTACAGGCATTCCCAGTTACTAGTGCACCAAGCGAAAGAAACTTCAGCACAGCTGGTCGGATTTTAGAACACCGAAGAACTCGTCTCCGAGTCTGAGAATGTAGATGCGCTATTATTTCTAAACAGTAATATGTAGTATGAAAAATATTTTTAAAAAAATGCTTTATTTAATTTTTTGTTTTTTAGAGGAACTTTATATAGTTGTTTTTTCTTGTCATAATTCATAATCATGATTCGGGAAAACCCGGGTATTTTACAAAATTTCTTCCACGGGGCATTTAAAAAATTACGTTGGCAACACTATTAAAGACGCTACACAAGCACTGCCGGATTAAGGGCTTTTGGGGCTAAAGCCCCGGGTCCCGCAATACGAGGGGCCCCAAAGGACCTTATTTTTTAATTTTTTATTTGTTTAATTTACTTACAAATTATTATTCAAAATATATTTAAAATTTAAACGGGGAAATCATTATTAAATGCATGTAATTTCACTGTTTTCATGTCGACGTCTATAAATCATATCACATACTACACTATCCCATTAATAGGTATTACGGTATGATTGATAGATGGGAGATGGCGACCTAATTATGCACTCGATCGAGATTTATATTGTGTTAGTAAAGTGTTTAAGTCTAGCTTTCGGATTATTATTCATTAATTCAAATATACAACATACATATTATGTCTTCACTACCTAGAAAATATTTGAGTGGAGCTTCTAAACGTAAGGTAATTATTATACTTAGAGTAGAGCTAGATGCCGGGTCGGATCAGCCAGTAAAAAAATGAACGTGTATCATAACTTTACAGTGAAGTAAGCATAATTATAAATTTTTAATAATGAAAGAATTTGTCCTGACTAACTGATTCATAATAAACGTACAGCCGAAAGTATCATAGGTAGAAATCTGACAATTTCAGGGTACCTCCATATCGTTATTTAGGGGTGCACTAAAAAAGGATTTTGTAAAACTTTGATTTTAAACGGTAAAAATGCGCAAAAACCTGTGGAGTACACAACTTGTATTATATAAATTAATGTCATTCCACAACAGTGACAAACTTTAGACAAGTCACAATAGTGACAACTTTCGAGTGGAATTTTGGAAGTTGAGTGATAGTAGCGCGCCCCTGTGGTCAGCGCTATCGTGATGAACCCGTATGGTGTATATGTTAATATACCGTATGTATTGTGGTTTACGTTATTAAATATAGAAATAATACGGGGTGTTTTTGGTATCTTTGGCTATTTGTGGCATATTTATATTGAGTGTTATGAATATGTAAAGCCCACTTTACTAATAAGAATTTTTAAATTTTGATTGATTTTGTTTTTTAGTGCTAGGTTTTATGTTATCAGAAACTGTAATTAACAGTGCGCTTTATCTATACTAATATATAAAATCCTTAATAAACTTGACAACCCACTGACCGATTAATCACGATCCTGCTCAAACCGCTCGCCGTAAAAAGCTGAATTTTGGCATACAGGCTGATAGTAGTGTTTAGGGATTCGATAAGAAGGGACTTTTCAAAAAGTCAAATTCCAAGGGGTGAAACCACTCCTTAAATTTTAAAATATTTTTAATTTAAAATTTTTCGGAAAAACGCTTGAAGACGTGTATTTTATTTTATTTTTTACATATTTGAAATATATATACACGGTGTTTAAAAAATCGGGTCACTGTAACAATCGTTCGACGTAAAAAGCTGAATTTTGGCATACAGGTTGACTGTAGGAAGTAGAAGAAATTTTTCAAAACTCGAATGCCAAGGGGGTGAAACCGACCCTTAAATATTACAATATTTTTTATTTAAAAAATGGTCTCGAAAAAAAGCTTGAACAGGTATATTTTATTTTATTTTTTTTACATATTTTAAGATTTTTTAAAAATTTATAAAGTGTTTTTAATGATGAGGCGATGAATGATGACGGAATACGGGATGACGCACGCTTATTCTTTTCCCCGCAGCCAGCTGACCTGTACTGGGTGTCAAGTTATAAATTTACACCCATTAACATTTTTATTTTTCATTGTAGAAAATAACCTTATAGAGTTTATTTCGTACGGTCCGATTCTTCAGTCAAATTTTCGATATCTCTGAAGATATACAAGGTACAACAAAAAGTATGAATTTTTCAAATGGAATAACCTGTATACCTTATCACCAGTATACAGAGATCTTTATCCTCAGTTCCAATATATAAGGTTTGCTGGGTCTATCAGTTATCCTACTATAAATTAAAAACAGTTCCATAAGCACAACGTGTTAAACAAGAAAATAATTTATCCGATTTTTCCGCGATTCTCTGTCAAACACATTAAATTTATGGGATAGTTTTTATTTAATTGTTAGAGAACCGTTAAGGATAGACCCATCAAACCTTATTTATTTGAACTGAAGATGAAGATCTCTATCCACTGGTGACAAAATATACAGGGTGTAGCATTTAAAAAATTATACTTTTTGTTGTACCTCGTATATCTTGATATATTGAAAATCTGATTGCAGATTCGGACCCTACGCAATTACCCTACGAGAATATAGCGTTTTGGATATAAAATATCTAATTCTAGCCTCTGTTTTTGTAGAAAACAGAAGAAAAAGAAAAAGTCGATGAAAACGTATTTTTCTGAAATAAAACCCAATCTCACAATTAATCAGGATCTGCACTGTGGCCTGAAACATTTGATGACATCTTCATCGGCGAATGCATAAGAAAAGGACCCAGTTTTTTCCAAAACAATGATGGTAGATTTGTAAACTCACTTAGGAAGTACAAACATCAAAATCGATACTGTCATCCAAGTTATTCAAAGTATGTCTTCCAAATAGGGAAATATGTGAACGAAAGTGGCTTATGTACTCGAAATCCGCGGGAGTTGTATTTTGTTTTGTGTGTAAACTGTTTAATGAGCATAGTCAAAATATGTTTGTTAAATCTGGCTTTTGTAACTGGAAAAAAGCTGAAAAAAAAACACGCAACCACGAAAACCATTCTGAGCGTAAAAGTTCTTTAATCGTATGGATTATGTAGATAAAAGAATGACAAAATGGTTTCAGTCAGAAGTCGAATATTGGAGAAAAGTTTTAAATTGTATTGTTCAAGTCATTAAATTCATTGCTGAAAGAGGACTAGCATTTCGGTATTTTGGAATTGATAGCTAAATTTGACCCATTTTTAAGTAACCATATTGAAAAGCATGGTAATAAAGGCACCGGTAACGTCTCAGATTTGTCTAAAACAATACGTGAAGAATTTATTATTCAAATGGGGAACAGGATTTGTGAAAAAATTATTGAGCAACTAAAAAACGGCAAATATTACTCAATAATAGTTGACTCTACCCCAGATGTAGTACATATGGATCAGCTGACGGTAATTCTGCCTTATTGTTTCAAAGGAACCGTACATTAAAGATTCCTTTGCTTCTTGCCAATTCATAGCCATACAGGAAATTCACTTTTTAATGAAGTAAAAACTTTATTAGAAGCCAAGCTATTATCATTATCAGACTGTAGGGGACAAACCTACGATAATGCCAGTAATATGTCGGGTAAATATAAAGGACTGCAAGCATAAATAAAAAAAGTAAATCCTTTAGCGATATACGTGCCATGTGCTGCACATTCTTTAAACCTTGTGGGAGAGTACAGCGTTAGTGAAAGCTTAGAAGCTACTAACTATTTCGGCTTTTTGCAAAAATTATATGCCTTTTTTGCCGCATCGACACACAGATCGGATGTTTTAAAAACTAAAATTACTTCCTCAAAAACCCAAAATACGGCGATTGTAGTTAAATCACTTTCAAAAACCAGGTGGAGCTGGCGAGAAGATGCTTGTAAAGCTCTCTATTTAGGATATAATCAGATATACGAAGCATTAACGGAACTAAGTAACAAAGAAGAAAAAAAGAAACTATATTAGAAGCACAATCCTTAAGAAAAAATGTGTGCAAATTAGAAACTGCTTATATGACAATTTTTTGGCACACCATATTGGAAAAGTATGATGGCTCTAGCAAGTTTCTCCAAAAGCCTGGGTTAGACATCGCTACAGGAAGTAGTTTGCTGGTATCACTTGTAGAATGTATTAACTCACTGCACACAGAGACAGAATTTGGTAATATGGAGGAAAAAGCGAAAAAACTTTCAATATACGTCTCTTCAAAATATAGTGACGAGGAGAAGCGAGTTTTAAGGCCAAAATATCCAGACGGTAAGGATGAAGTTTTGTTACGAGGGCAAAACAAATTTAGAGTGGATACATTTAATGCCAGTCTGGACAAACTTGCCTAAGAAATAAAAATTTTTTGACCTTTTAAAAAAACTTTTGACATAAACTTTAATTTACAAGGATGCAGCGTGCTTTTAAGTGTTGTAAGAACAAAGATTTTCTGAATTTTTGCTGCATTAACTGTAATTCTGTATTCCACCCTAGTTGTATGGAACGCTCGTCAGAAATCCTGAAACTGGGAGGATATAGGATTTTTCGCTCCTCTGATTGTCAATTAGTTTTTAATGATGATATAGATACAAAAAAGGCACTTAATGAAGAAATTCATAAACTACAGGAAGAACTAAAAGAAAAAGAGAGATACATACATACACAGGCTGCAGCGAAATAGAGGCTGAAACAAAATTTTCTACCGTTATTGATGGACTGAACAAGAATATTATGTCCTTAACTAATGAAGTTCAGGTTCTTAAAAGTAAAGAAATAGAATTTTTAGCCTCTATGCAATCATGTACAGAAATCAAGAAGAGCCTGGAGACAAAAATTGAGGATTTGACCAATCTGAATAAAAATATGTTATTAACCATAAATGCTTTGGAACATGATAATGCAATTTACTCAGAGGATGTCAAGAAACTAAAGCAAATGCTAGCAGAGGCAGAAGAAAAGTATACCCGTCGTGCTATGTCGAATGTTGCTGAAAAATAAGACAATCTTGGGAGGTGTCTGCAAGAGGGAGTGTTATGTTATTTAAAAGAGGATTAAATGGCCAATTCGATACAAACTGTCAAATTAATTTAAAATTGCTTTTTTCAGATACTCTTAATGAATACGAAAAATTATGTAGTACATTTGGTAGGGAAGACTATGTCATTTTGTTTACTTCTAGCTATAATGCTCAACGAGGAATAAAAATAACTGAGGATGAACTTAATAAGCTCTTGGTATGTACATCAAAAAGTAATTTAATTATTGTGGGCTGCAGCTATCATACAAACAGACCAGTTCTTAATAAGTTAATATATGAACAAAATGAGTTTATAAGTTCATTTTTGTCCAACAAAAATGCTGTCTATGTACCACTTATTAGTACTAACAGACAAGGCAGAATAAATTTCTTCTAAAAGAGAATTAATAACATGTATTTTACATAACATATATAAAATGTAACCGGAAAATAGAACAAAATTTTTATACCATCAAAGAGGAGCTCGTCTGTAGCACACCAACCTGGAACCATCTGTGGTTACTATCAAAACGTCGGAGGACTCAGGACTAAAACAATGCAGCTGTTGACATCCATACGAGCAGCAGATTATGACTTTATGACACTGACAGAGACTTTGCTTACAAGTGCCATTAATGATGCCGAGATGTTTGACTCTAATTACACTGTATACAGGTCAGACAGAAACTACGAAGCCTTGGGCTGTACCAGAGGAGGTGGAGTCTTGGCTGCTGTAAGGTCTGAACTTGATTCTTATCAACTGGAAAGCTCTAACGTTCCAGCTTTTGAGGACGTCTGGGTTTTGTTCCGACTAAATAAGGGAACTGTAATCGTCGGATGCGTCTATATACCACCAAATACTAGCACCCAGTCATATGTGAACTTTATAAGTCATTTAGGGAACTTACGTGGCAAGCATAAAAACGCCAAGGTTATGATTTTGGGTGACTTTAATATGCCAACCATGAGCTAGCAAAGTGATGCAGGTACTCTTGTTCCAAACGATCTATCATCACCCGTGGCCGATTGCTTGGTAACGTGAAAGTTTATCAATGAACTGCAAGAGGTCAACGATTTGCCTAACGAGTTTAACCGATATCTGGATCTGGTGTTCTGCGACGAATTTTCGGATATAACAGTAAATTTAGCTCAGATGCCTCTTATTAAGACAATACCACACCATATCCCAATTGAAGTCCAATTCTCCCTGTTAACTATGCCTGTCTTAGAGAATGACAGTGGGGTTGTCTACAATTTTAGTAAAGCAAAATATCAAGACCTTAACAATTACTTTTGTGAGGTCGACTGGAAATGCTTGGAGGCCCTTGTCGACGTTGACAGTATGGTTGACCAATTTTATAGGATTTTACTTGGGGGAATTGATAG
Organism: Kuschelorhynchus macadamiae; assembly: GCA_030620095.1. Classification (NCBI taxonomy): domain Eukaryota; kingdom Metazoa; phylum Arthropoda; class Insecta; order Coleoptera; family Curculionidae; genus Kuschelorhynchus; species Kuschelorhynchus macadamiae. The sequence continues at coordinate 37,047 of JAUTXW010001874.1, read as the reverse complement.
ATTTGTTCCTAAAAGATGTAATAGGAGGAATACATATCCTGCATGAAATACAGAGGAGACTAGACGAACTCTGAAAAAGAAAAATAGGGCGTATCAAAAATACAAGTGTTCAAGAAGTTCAGAAGACTACGCACACTACTCTGGACTTCAGAAAGAGTCAAAGTATTTGATTGAGCTAAGGTACCTCCTCTACGTGTCCAATACTGAGTTGATGGTTCCTAAAAATATTAACCCATTAGTGCATAGTATCCGTTTTAACGGATGGCGCCATAATCCACGATGTTTCACGTTTGAGGTTATGTTTGGAATGTTTACATACAGGACAGTTATTTTCAATCCAAAACGTACCCTTTTAACCATAATTTAGTGACCTTTGTGCTTATTTGGTGTAGTTAGGCTATTATGGATCCGTCATTATATAATACCAACAGAGGAGGGTAAGTGTAGCTAATTTATTTTATATATTTTTGATCTATAAGTATGGTAGCTGCTACTGTTAGTAGAAAACACCTTAAAAACTATATGCCAACATAATGCAAGCCTTTAAATTGAACGGTTTTTGAAATATTGAACACAATTGTTTACATCCGTTATAACGGATACTATGCAATACAGCAATTACAGGCCGGTTTTTATTTTATTTTCAGTTTGACCTTGCACCAGCTTCTCGAGTTGATAGAAGATCAGGAAGTCGATGACAACATTTCCAATGTTAATATATATGCAATTCCCCCCACAGATGGCGCTGAGACAGAAGAAGACAGTGATGGCAGTGACGATGAGCATGAAGGAAATTTAGACCATCTTGGTGGAAATATGTTGCGAACAACCTGTGAAATGAGTGGACATTTTGGAGAGGATAATGATTGCGATCCGGAAATAAATATTCCTCTAGCGACTTTCGAAAAAGAAGAGGAACCACCAATTGAGAGCGGGACCGCCATAGAAAGAAATGATCTAGAATCAGAGGACAGTGATCCGGAGATGAATATTCCTCTATCAAATTTTGTAAAGCGAAGACGGCCCTTAGAGACAACATGGAAGAAAACCGCTATTCCTAATTACAAAGTAAACAAAACTTATACGCCGAAGCCACCAAGCGATGAAGCCGCTCAGTGTAAAACACCAGTTGATTTTTTTCATTTATTTTTCATTAAAAACTTATTGAGTGAAATTGTTCAGCAATCAAATTTATATGCGCTGCAAAAGAATAAACCCCTAAATTTAACACTTGATGAAATGCATGTTGTACTGGGAGCATTTTTGCTATCAGGATATGGGAAATACCCGAATAAGCGCTTGTATTGGTCCCGAGAAAATGATGTTCCCACTATTTTGTCTGAAAGCATACGCCTAAATAGATTTGAACAAGTGCTAAGACATTTCCATTTGAATGACAACAGCAAAATCGATAAAAATGATCGTTTATATAAACTACGTCCTATTATTAGCCAACTAAATAAATCATTTCAAATGCATGGTGGTTTAGAGGAAAATTTGTCAATAGATGAGAGCATGATCCCATACTATGGGAAACACTATGCTAAACAGTTTATAAAACGGAAACCGGTCAGATTTGGCTTCAAAAATTGGGCTTTATGTCACAGCACGGGGTACATGGTTTCGTTTGATATATATGTTGGAAAAACCAATACTGCAAAAACATTTGGTATTGGAGGAGATGTAGTCGTTTCGCTTATGAAGTTAGCAGATATTCAACCCCATTCTGGCAATAAATTGTTCTTTGACAATTATTTCTCGTCGCTGAATTTATTCAAACATTTGTCTGATGAAGGTTTCTGTGCAACCGCCACCATTCAGGAAAACAGAATAATGAAGTGCCCTCTACAAAATTGCAAGCAAATGGCTAAATTACCAAGAGGATCGTATGATTTCCAGGCCACTACTGATGATGATCTTTTAGTTGTACGTTGGAAGGACAACAAGGTTTGCACTACTATAACAACGTTTAGCACCGCGGAGGAAAAAGCAGTATCAAGATGGTCAAGAGAAGAAAAAAAGAAAATAATGGTTCCGCAACCCCATGTTTTTGCAGAATATAATAGAGGAATGGGAGGTGTCGACAAGATTGATCAGTTGATAGCATGCTATAGGACAAGAATGCGATTGCGCAAGTGGTGGTGGCCAATCTTCATATATTTATTTGACGCTTCGGTGGTCAACTCGTACCTCCTCATGAAAAAACTGCACCCTCAAGACGATTGTGTTGTGAGCATATTAGCTTTTCGAAGATATTTGGCACTACATTTTTTGAAAACCTATGGGAAACCAGCATGTCGTGGTAAAATCATGCCAAATCCCCTCCAGGATGTAAGATATGATGGTAGAAATCATCTTCCAGAATATTCAGCCACGGATAAAATATGTAGATTTTGTAAAAGCAAAGCAAAGTTTATTTGTATAAAGTGCCAGGTTGGACTTCATCCAAAAAATTGTTTTAAACAATATCACTCCCTGTAATGTCTTAGTGCATAGTATCCGTTATAACGGATGTGCTTCAAAATGTAAATTTTTTAAATACATTTTTTTTTGAACATATATTTGTTTTATTTTGTGTCAATATACTCTGTTGAAATCAAAAAATCAGCTAAAGAAAGGGAAAAACAACTTCATGCACTAATGGGTTAAATATTTCTGGTCTTTTGTAAAGTCTCTAAAAAAAGATCACGGGATCCCCAAAATAATGGAATTCAACAACGAGACAAAAACACCACAAGAAATAGCCGATGCTTTTGCACATCATTTTGAATCCTGCTATGAGGACTACTCGGGTCGGCCGATATGTGTTTGGCCTTCTCGGGAGTCTGCTGTGCTCGTTGATCACCATTTTACATCTGAAGAAGTTTTTAAGAGGTTGAGTGCCCTGGATGTGACTAAAAGCACTGGGTCGGATCGAATACCGCCAGAAGAGCTGCTGCACATCATTGGCTACTCCTTTGAGCATGGTTTTTCAGGCCTCATTCGATCAGGGAAAATTCCAGCCCTGTGGAAGCATTCTTGGGTGGTTCCTATTTTTAAGTCTGGGTCGAAAAATGAAATTCAGAATTATCGTGGAATTTCGTTGTTACCAACCATGTCCAAGATTTTCGAATCCATCATAACAGAAGAACTTTTTGAGACTTTTAAGCATCGCCTATCCCCAAAACAACATGGCTTTTTCAAAGGAAGATCTACTGCCACCAACCTGGGTGTCTTTCAGGAATACTTAGTAACGAACATCGAGGGAGGTTCACAAGTGGATGTGGTCTATATCGATCTTGCAGAAGCGTTTGATCGGGTATGCCCTGAACTACTTATAACAAAGCTTTCTGCTATGGGCGTAACTGGATCATACATTCATTGGATAGACTCATACCTCAGGAACCGCAAACAGTGTGTAAGACTTGGCAGTGTAGCATCCCGGGAGGTAAACGTGACGTCGGGAGTGCCCCAGGGATCCCATTTAGGGCCAGTATTGTTTTTACTGTTTATAAATGATATTGCATCTGTCTTTGAGAAGTATGAGTATCTTTTATATGCCGACGACGTAAAGTTGTTTTACGCTGTGAGAAGCTTTGAGGACTGTGTGGCTGTCCAGAATGACCTCAATAATTTAGCTAAATGGTGTGACTTAAATTTTTTTACAAATTAATGTGTGTAAGATTATGCGTTTTTCCAAGTGTAAATGTCCATTAGAATATCCATATTACATTAGAAATACTGTCTTGGAATCTGTACATAGTTTTAGCGATTTGGGTGTTACTTTTAATAGGGATCTTAGCTTTAACAAACACATTGACACAATTTTAATGAAAGCTTCTAAGATGTTAGGTTTTGTTCGTCACACATGTTTCAGGATCTGTGATGTTAGGGCCATTAAGTCATTGTATAATTGTTTGGTGCAAAGTATTTTAGAGTCTAACAGTGTTATTTGGTGTCCTAGTTATAACTGTCACATACAGCGATTGGAAATGCTCCAAAATAAATATGTTAAGTTTCTTTTATTTAAGTTAAGATTTCCATAGAAGGACCTAACTTATGCAAAACACATTCAACTTGCTGGAATTGAAAGCCTACAAAAACGAAGGCATAATGCTTTAGCATGCTTTTTGCATAAGCTCCTAAATGGTACAATTGATTGCAGCCATCTACTGTCTAAAATATATTTTCGCATTCCTCAAAGGCGAACAAGATCTAGGAACCTCTTTCAAAATATGTATCATCGAAATAATTATGGCACGCACCAGTGCTTTACTGATAGGCTTTTGGGGAACTATAACGATAATTTTAGAGAAATAGATCTTTTTAAGTTCAGCTTTGAGGTATTTAAATATAGAATTAAAGATCAGCATTAGTTAGAAGCACCAAAGATTGATTTTGATTATCTTTAGTTAAAACTTTTTTTTATGTACAATTTGGAGTTATTACTCTGTATGTATTGTGTGAATAAATAAATAAAGAATAATAAGAATAAACGTTCTGAAACATATGAATATGTTAGTAATCTGTTTGGGTTTTTAACAAAAATACCGAATATTTCGGAGCAGGAACTTAAGACAAGCTCCTCAAGAATAATAGAAACATATAAAAGTGATGTATTCGACAACCTTACAGCTGAATTGATGCGGTTTTGTGCCTATATCCGGGACTTGAAAGATGATTGCTTGAACGTTCATTCTTTTTTAAGACAGATGGAAGAAAAAGACCTTTCCCAGGTTTTCCCAAATATTTATATTGTTTTAAGAATATATTTATCTATACCTAGAGATAATAGATTATCGTCACTTTCGCTACTATCAATCGAAAATGAATTAATGAGAACAATAGATTTTTCAGATTTAATTGAAGATTTTGCTGTGTCAAAATGTCGAAAAAAACATATATAATTTTTGTAAGAATTTAAAGAATATGTGTACTTTCTTTAATGCCAAATTATGAATAGGCTGATAATTTTACCAAACGGATAGTTACCATAGTTACAACTGTCTTAACAACTGGCAATCCTTGACAGTTATCTGCTTGGTAAAGTTACCAGCCCATTCATAATTTGGCCCTAAAATAAATATTTTTGATTAATACCTATGGTGTTTTTTTACATGTTTATTAATCTTTGTGGTTAGGTTTTGAGTGGCTTTTGATTCTAAGGGGCCCCTTTTGTTAAGATAGCCCCGGGCCCCAAGAGATCTTAATCCGACACTGTACACAAGAGTGTCGCAGCTAGTCTTTTCTCTAGACTATATTATAGGGTATGTTAATTTAGAAAATGTTTATTTTGTCAGGTACAGCAACATCGCTTTAAAGAGTCATTGGAAAGGATGGAATCACAAAACACTTAGCTAATAGGAATTTGTACGTAAATATATTTGAAAATTCTCGTGGGGGATATTTCGTCATAATAAAAAAAAAGAATACAAGGTACAAAATACGAAAATTGTAAAAAGAATAATCTCAATTGGTGGGAAAATGCTGTTACTAATTATTGGTTTGATTGAATTTTATAACGGCAATTTCAAATCTTTTTAAAATGACTTTTTTTTATTTTTTTTTAAGAAATCAAGCAATTTATTCAGCAGAATCAAAATATGCTTAAATAAAAATGAGAATCAACAAGCATTTCAAAAAACAGCGAATACAATAAATATTTTTACAAAGTACAAGCTTCAAGTCTGGAAGGGTTTCTTCTGTATTGATGTTTTTAAACAGGTAATTTTGGTGAAATAACCGTTTCAAAAAATACGTTTAACGAATAACCTAACCGTCTAGATCCCAATTTTCAATCCATTAAGAGGCTGTTATCCTTCCATTCAAAATCATCGTAATTGTCTACAAATCATAGAAAACCTGTTTCCAGAATACTCCTGCCGGGCCACAAGTCGAAAGACCTCCTCACAGATAATCGACATTATCGAACTTTTTTCGGGCCAAATATCAAGTCGGCGTCGGGAGCCCCTTTGGGATGCTGATATTTTTTTCTTTCCCGATTCAGATTCTGCGTGACGGGCCTGCTTTGCAGCGAAATCGATTCTTGATAATCTTCCTCCTCGAATCTTTCTGTAATGTTCAGGGTTAGTCTCTTGACGCGTTCTTTTTCCTCTTTTTGGGCCAGCTCCTGGTCCTTAAGATTCTGAACCAACTCTGAGTCCGCATCCGCTTCGAACTGTTTGTATTGCTGTTTGTTTCCTTTGCGCATCATGAGCACAAAGCCGATCCTCTGTTTGTCGTTTTCAGGCGACTCCTAGAAATAAAAAACGCAGAATTACATTCGACGTAAAAATTTAAAGCTACAAACGTATTCGCTAATTTTTGCATGATCGACAATATCTTGAAAACTTTCTTCGAAATTAATCATCCTATCAACTTGTTTAATAGCTCGTTTTATTAGTATTTGAATTCTGTACAAGTCACCTCTTTATAACATTGAGATTGTTTAAATCGTTTTCATTTTATATAAATTGTTTATAACAAATTAATAAATAATAGTTACGAGTAGGAAAAACATCAGTATGAACCAGCAAAATGTGTTTTAAGTGATGGCACAGTGGATTTTCAGGTAATATTTTTGTCACAAAATTAATAAATTTCTACTCTATTCCTTGGCCTAAAGTGTTTTGACACATTAACTGGAATACAACTCCAGGAAAATGGATAGGAAATGATAGGTTCTATGAAAAATTCTAAGAATAATAATTTTTAGTAAAGAAGCCAAGCATTAAATATTTTTAATAAAAAATAGGCAATATACCGAGTGGTAACAAATTATGACCATAAGTGTAGGGCCTATACCACTGTTCTACGCCTTTGAAGTGAACCATATGGTTCTCGTTTGTTGGGTTAATGGGTTTTTATGTAGTGATAATATGTTCCAGTATTGAAATTGATATCTCGCTCCTAACACATATTACATATAAAATATCCTTTTTATCACCCATTAAACATGTCCTGTATATTCTAAACGGCGAGTCTCAGAGAAAAAAAACAATTTTATTTGGCTTTTTGCTTATATTTTTGTTAAGGAACACGACAATTGGACAAAATTTGGGATTCTGGGTATATTGATGACAAGTTGTTCCTGAATTTAATTAACCATAACTTTTTTGTGAAGCCTTTTATGTCATTTTTGACTAGGCGCTCCTATTCTCCATTCAATTTTACATAAAAAAGTTACTCTTAGTATTTGTCGCTAAAAGCAGCCGTTTTGGATAAAAAAGAGTTTGAAGTTAAATCTGCGTTGAAATTTTTTAAATTGAATCATTTCCGAGATTTTGCAAAATAAGCGAAGAAATACTTTTTCAAAATCATATGCTACGTTACTCTATCACATTAACATATCACAATTACTAAATTAGTGAAAATTGGATAAAAATAATAAAATCGTAAAAATGTGCTGCATCTTTCCTCTGCAGTCGCAGTACACAAGAAAATAGTATAGGTGAATAGCAGGCCTTGGAAAACAATTGAGAGGTTTCCATGGTAGTAGAATCAGTCATGGCAGTTGATTAAGAATAAAACAAGTAGTTTTTTATCATTTGGCATTATAAGTAATAATGTATCGTGTGTTTTGTCCAAAATGTACCGATATACCAACGCAGAAATGGCAGACGTTCATTTTACTTATGGAATGGCTCGCGGTAATGCACAAGCTGCAAGACGAATGTATCAGGCGCGATTTCCTCAACGAGTGGTGCCACAAGTCCAAACTTTTCATATTCACGCAAGACTTTGTGAAACTGGCAGCTTTAAAAGGACAACAGATGTTCCAGGAAGGCCTGCAACAGTTCGAACAGTTGAGATTGAAGAAGCTGTGTTAAACAGATTTGAAGAAGATCCGCAAACTAGTACACGGAAAATAGCTCTTCAATTGAATATTACACACACACTTGTTTGGCAAATTTTAAGGTCCCAACAACCTTATCCTTATCATATGCAACGTGTGCAGGCTCTATTACCTAGAGATTTCCCCCTCAGACTCGATTTTTGTGTTTGGTTGTGTAATAGATTAGCACGAACCTCGGATTTCTGAAGCCATGATTAACTTTCATAACAACCATATCTGGGCTGAGGATAATCCGAATGCTATCAGAGAAAATCATTTTCAGGTCCTATTTTTTCTCAATATTTGGGTAGGAATTATCGGTGATCACCTTATTAGACTTTGCATTCTTCCGCAAAGGCTTAATGGCGAAGAATATCGAAGGTTTTTGGAGCACGAACTTCCCAACCATTTAGAAGAAGTTAATTTAGAAACCAGAAACAGGATGTGGTTAATGCGCGACGGAGCTCCGCCACACTTTAGTGTCGTTGCGCGTCAATTTCTGGACGAGAATTACCCTGACCGTCGGATAGAAAGAGCTGGACCACAAGCCTGGCCTCCCAGATCACCAGATTTGAATCCTTTGGATTATTTTCTGTGGGGTCACTTGAAGTCTTTGGTTTATAAAATTCCAGTCTAAGATGAACAAGATCTGAGAAACAGGATATTTGAATCTTGTGCCATTATTAATCAGACGCCAGGTATATTTGAAAGAGTTCGGCAATCAATGTTAAGGCGACTTATTGCATGCGTTGAAGTAACCGGTGGTCATTTTCAACAATTATTGTAAAATAATGTTATTAACTAGTTTAGTTTTAGTCTTGTAAATGATTTAAGTTTTTTACCTGATAATACAATCAATAAATGACATTTTTTTTTGCTTATTTTTCGAAATCTCGAAAGTGATCCAATTTAAAAAATTTCAACGCAGATTTAACTTCAAACCCTTTTTTATCCATAATGGCTGCTTTTAGCGACAAATACTAAGAGCACCTTTTTTATGTAAAATTAAATGGAGAATAGGTCTGCCTAGTCAAAAATGACAAAAAAAGGCTTCACAAAAAAATTATGGTTAATTAAATTTAGGAACAACACTGTATGTGGCGCCCTCTAACATTAAATAAAAAACTAAGTTAATATTCGAATTTCTCGTTATCAGTATACCTAGAATCCCAAATTTTGTCCAATTGTCATCAACATCAGACAGATGACGAAGCAAACGTCTCGGGCGAGAAGTGTTGTTTTTGTATACAGGGTGTCCCGAATTGTAGTGTCCAAACTTTAACAGCGCATTCTGCATTCAAAATAAGCCCTAATTTTCTATATAAATATATATCGACAAATGCTTCGTTTTCGAAATACAGGGTGTTAAAGTTTTAAGAAAAAAATTGTTATTTAGTCATAACTTTTTTAGTACTTGAGATATTGTTATTAAATTTGGTAAACAGCATTTGAGTAACAAAAGGCATTTTTTGATCTGAAATATTGTTTAATTCTTTATCAGTGGCGTCCGTACAGGATTTTTTATTGAATATTCTTGAAGAAAAATGGTACGCTACCGCTTTTTCTGAAAACAAAAATCATTCCTAAAATCCCCACTCAGTTTGGAGCAAATTTGATCCCTTGCCTTTTTTTCGTGCGATGCAAGGATTTCGAGTTAAAAACTAAAAACTATTTTTATGTATGGCGTAGTTAAAATTTCCATTATTGTTAATTATTTCAGTGGCAAAACCTTTAACATATTGGTATGCCATGATTGCATTTTTGTGAGAATTGAACAATTGCTAGTTTCGTCTTTAAAGTGTGACATTTGGGTTTTTAGAGTAAATAAATGTCAGGTACATTACAGTTTATACAAAAAGGTAATTATCAGTCTAACTAGTGATTTCAAAATGGTGTTATTCAGTAACTTTGAGTATGCTAATATTCATTTCGTTTACGGTTTCTGTAATGGAAATGCAAATGAAGCAGTACGGGAATACCAACGAAGATTTCCAAATATAAGATTACCTTGCAAACAAGTTTTCATTAAAACGCATTTAATGTTTAGGAATTTTGGACTCAAAAAGAATCCGAGAAACGAAGGTAGGAGAAATGAACAATATCGAAACGTAATTTTAAATAAGTTTGACAACGATAGGACATTAAGCCTACGAAGAGCAGCTCATAATTTACAAGGCAACGCAGTTTTTGTTTCTAAAAATAAGGTTCATCGCGTTTTGAGGAAAGATCACAGGAAGCTACTTCAGATGCAGCCAGTTCAAAACTTACAACCTGGTGATGCCGAAAAACGTGTCAGTTTTTGCGCCAAATAGAGGAAGACGAGAACTTCTCAAAAAAAATTTATGGACTGATGAAGCCACATTTACCCGAAGCGGCTCAGTAAATTTCCATAATTTACGAATCTGGAGCCATGACAATCCACGTGTTGTACGAACTAGAGCATTTCAGCAAGAATTTTCTGTTAATGTTTGGTGTGGTGTAATAAATGAAATTTTTTGCGGGCCCCATATTCTACCACCACGCCTATATGGACAGTTATTTAATATTTTCTGCCAAATGAGTTATTTCAATATCTAGAAAATATTCCTCTAAATCTTAGAAACCAATTCTGGATTCAAATGGACGGGGCTCCCGCGCATTTTGCACTTGTAAATCGCGAGTGTCGACTTCTTTGTGTGGGGCTATTTGAAAAATTTAGTTTATTCCAGACCAGTTCATGCGAAGAACTGATTCTAAGGATAGAGCAAGCCTGTGAAACTTTGCGAGCCAATACGAATTTTATACGCCATGCCACTGACACAGTTAAGACCAGATGCCGAAAATGTGTCGAAGTTAGAGGAGCTCATTTTGAGCAATTATTGTGAATTTTAAGGCCCACATTAATCCTTAATGATATTTAAAGTGCTCTATAAATTTTTTTCATGATCTAAGTTAATAAAAGTTATGAATTCTAGTTTTTGTAAAATTAATTACGAACTTAGTTAATAAAGAGTAGTTTCTGTAAAATGAAGTATCATCTTCAAAATTGAATTAGTTCTAATTACCGTTTTACAAAATGAATCGACGATTTTAGAATTATAAACTCATCTGTCATACTTTAAAGACGAACCTAGCAATTGTTCAATTATCACAAAAATGCAATCATGGCATACCAAGAGTCGACAATGAAGGAATGATGGTAAGTACCAAGGACATTAGATTTTAATAGGTTGCCTGCTAACTTCTGCGATGTCACCACATATGTCAAACATAATGCAAATCTCCATTACAACGGGTCGATGACGTCATCTCTCCTTAGTTGTCAGACAAGCTTTTATTTTAGAAACCCTACATACGTTGTTCAGAAATTATGAACTCACCCGGAATGCATGAAATAAATATCGGAAACCAAATAATTTTAAAAACTTGCTGTTACAATCCCACCTTAAAGGTTTTGCTGCTGAAATTAACAATAATGGAAATTTTAACTATGCCATACATAAAAATGGTTTTTAGTTTTTTACTCGAAATCCTTACACAGCACGAAAAAAAGACAAGGGATCAAATTTGGTCCAAACTGAGTGGGGATTTTAGGAATGATTTGTTTTCAGAAAAAGCAGTAGAGTACCATTTTTTCTTCAAGAATATTCAATAAAAAATCCCGTACGGACGCCACTGATGAAAAATTAAAAAATATTTCAAATCAAAAAATGCCTTTTGTTACTCCAAGGCTGTTTACCAAATTTAATAACAATATCTCAAGTAATAAAAAAGTTATGACTAAAAACAATTTTTTTTTTTAAACTTTAACACCCTGTATTTCGAAAACGAAGCTTTTGCCGATGTTTATATAGAAAATTAGGGCTTATTTTGAATGCAGAATGCGCTGTTAAAGTTTGGACACTACAATTCGGGACACCCCGTATACAAGAAATCACGTAATCTGAGTGTATTGAGTAGTTTTTAGTTTGTTTTTCAGGCAGTCTAGAATAAATACGATAAATGGTCTCTTTACGTTTACTGTTCTTTAAAAATATATATTTATCGAAGTACGTTTAATGGAATATCTAAAATTAAGTTAGTTAAGTGTTAGACATTTTTGTGTGTACTTTTTATCAGAAACCTGGGATAATTAATAAATTGGGAGGTGAAAAACTGTAATTAGTGAGTGTGTGTCATCAAACAAAGGAAGCATAAACATCGCCGTCGCAGTAGTAGTAGCTCTAGTTCCTCGAGTTCTTCAAGTGACGGTAACGATCATCACAAAAGAAATATTAAAGTGAAACCATGTGCCAATACTGCCCGTTCTTTCACTCCCGAATTGCCTCCTCCACGTGAAGATAATTCAGGTTTGCTAGATATAGTCAAAATGCTTAAAAACGACCATCAGCGGCCTAAAATTGGCAGGTCAATTAAAGATATTGATATCACTGATTTTAATCCAATGTTTCATAATATAATCGAATGGATCGCAAAAATTGACGAGCATGCTATCATATATAATTGGGATGATATCAATATCTGCCATTTAGCTGTTAATTAACTAAAAGGGCCTGCCGAAATTTGGTATACAAGTCAATCCACTATCCCTAAATCACGGGTTGAGTGAAAGTCTCTTTTAATAACTACGTTCCCTTCTACACGTGATTTACACTCTTTAATGACAGAAATGTTAGCATTAAAACCTAAAAATGGTTAAAATCTTGATGAATGATGAATATTATTTCGAAAAGCTGTCATTAATTCGTAGAATGCATTTAAATTTAAGTGGCGATGATGAAGTTAATCTTATAGTTGGTAGTTTGGACAATCAAAATATAAAATTTGCAGTTAAAGCAGCGAATATTACAGATCCTTCAAAGTTAGCTGTATATATGAAATAATTTGATCCAGGGACTTTTACCGCGACTAATCAAAAACCGGCGATTTAAAAAAAAACTGTTGGACATTCTTTTACTTTTAGTGATATGAGCGATTTAAGAAAAAAGTAACCTATGTTATAAATGTAAACAACCAGGGCATAAGCGTTATAATTGTCCACAGTTTATCACGCAAAATATTCGCAATAAATTACATTGTAATTATTGCGTATTAATGGTCATACAATAGATAATTGTTTTAAAAATACTAAGAAAACCCAAGAAATTAAGCCAGGGTCCAGTACAAACAATTTTAGAGAAAACAAACAGGTGCTGTTGATATCACGAGAGGGTGACGAAAATTTTTTTTTTTTATAAATTGGTTAGAATTAACAAAACAATTGAAGTTCAGTGTTTTATTGATTTTGGTAGCGAGTGTTCGTTATTAACTGAAAGTTTGGCCAAAAGGTTGAATATCATTCGTCTCCCTAAACCTAGGGTCTTAACTGTTTTTGGGGGTCTGAAATTGAATTTTGTTCCAAGGTGTCGTGTATGCTTTCATTGGATACTGTTAGTTTGACAATCGAGTTACTTATAGTGGAAAGGTGTAGGGTAAAGTGGGCAAATACCGGTCAGGTGGACAATGCCGGTCAGGGCTTTAAAATATTTATTGTTGAGTTTGGCAACAATGCAACGTGCGCCCAAGCGTGCCAGCTGTCCCGTAATTCTCGACATCCGATCGATAAACAGTTCGCGCTAAAATCTTGGTTAGTAAAGGTGACCACGTGTTTTGGCCAATTCTGATGTAAGATTTACGGTAAGTGAAATAAGACTTGGGCATAAAATCCTTCACTCTTTTTATAAAAGCTCAGTTGCTACATAAGGTTAACTATTTTTCTTTCGTTTCGTATAAAAAACAAACAGAAAAGAACACACTTTTTTAATTTAAAAAAAAATACGCAAAAGGAAAATTGTCACATGTGAACAATACCGGTCAAGTGACCGGCAATGCCCACTACTGACCGGCAATACCCCAATAGAGTTAATTAAAAATTAAAACAAATATACATAGGGTATATTTGTTTTAATTTTTAATTTATGTTTAATTACAGATGTCACGAAATCGAAAAAGACTAACAGCCAAAGCAAAATAGACCAAAGATAATAGATAGAAGCAGTCAAAAATGGAACGAGTATACGACAAGCTTCAAAACAATATAAAATTCCATTTTCAACGCTTCAAGAGAGGATAAAGAACAAAAAAATAACAGCACCTACAATGGGAAGAAAACCTGTGTTTTCAACCGAACAGGAACTGGAAATAGCCAATCAAATTAAACACTTGGCTTCCATTTTTTACGGTGTTACCACAAAAGAACTGAGAAGGTTTGCTTTTGAATTTGCTGAGAGGAACCACCTGAAACATAACTTTAACGCAACACAAAGGCTGGCTGGAATAGAGTGGCTAAGAAGTTTCATCAGACGCAATCCTACCATATCAGTGCGAAAAGCTGAGGCTACTAGTCTAAATCGTCTGACCGGTTTCAACAAGGATGAAATAGCTAGGTTTTATAAACTGTTGGAAGAAGTGATGTCAAAATATAACTTTCCCCTAGCAAAATTTATAACGCAGATGAAACGGGCATCACAACTGTTCAGGACCCAGGAAAGATTCTGGCAACCAAAGGGCAAAAGAGAGTTGGTTTGGTAACTAGCGGAGAAAGAGGCCGAAATATTACAGTCATGTGTGCCATGAATGCTGCAGGGGGATTTATTCCGCCCATGTTCATCTTCCCCAGAAAGGGATTAAGCCCTCTCCTGGAAAAAGGTGGACCTGCAGAAGCTCTTTATAAATGTACAACTAGTGGCTGGATCGATGAAAATATTTTTTGCATTTCAGAAATTACGCTAAACCCACGAAAAACGAACCCGTTTTATTAATTGTGGACACCCACTCCAGTCACATTTCTTTGAAATCGTATAAGTTTTGCAAAGAAAATTATATCGTTATGCTTTCAATCCCACCCCACAGTTCACATAGGATACAGCCGTTAGATGTTGTTTTCTATGGACCCCTTAAAGCCGAATATAGAAACCAGTGCAATTTATTTATGAAAACGCAGTTGATGAAAAGTATCACTCCGTACGATGTAGCTTCCTTATTCAATAAAGCCTATTCAACTGTGGCCACAATCAGCAAAGGAGAATCTGGATTCAGGAGCGTTGGTATCTATCCTCTTAACAACAAGGTTTTTGATGAACAATACTTTTTGCCTTCCGCGTTGTTTAATCAGAACGAGGACGTCATTGCCGTACAAGATAACGAAGCTGATATATCCATCAGTAATGCACCCCAAGCTGTAGCAAGCAACGAGCCTCTACCTGGGCCTACTACAAGTAAACATCAACAAGAAATTCCTTCTACTTCTACCGGATTTCTCTCTTTTCAACAAATTCTTCCCGTGCCTAAACTAGCAGAGAAAAAGAAAAGGGTAAGCATGCAAAAACAACACGCGAAAATACTTACAGCTACACCATTCAAGCAAGAGTTGGAAGAAGGGGGAGTCAAGAAACAGGAAAAGGAAAGGAAGAAATCAAAGCTACAACCTTCTAAAATGGATCAAGATAAAAACAGGGATAATTTAAGAAATAAGAAACAAACACATAAAATAAAATTATTTGACGAAAGCTCGTCAGATTCTGATGTGGATGTTCAATGTGACGATAATGAAGATGAAGATATCGATGAAGATAGATGTTTGATTTGTAATGATTATGGAAAAAATAATGAAGAGTGGTACAGATGCACCCTATGCGGCAGATGGGCACATTCTGAATGCAGTGAATGGGACACAGCAAGAGGGTACATATGTGATGAATCTCAGCCTTTTTCTTAGAATGATAGCCTGTTTTTTTTTTCGCTTCAACTGTTTAAAATTCAAATTTTGTTCATTTTTTAGTTGTTAAAGTAAATATATCCTTTGTAGCCTGTTTTTGTTTCTTTTTCAACTATTTAAAATTCAAATTTTGTTCATTTTTTAGTTGTTAAGGTAAAGATATTCGTTGTTCTTAATTATATGATATTTTTTATTTCAATAAACGATATTTTCGTAAAGAAATAATTATTTGCAGTCTTTTTCATTATTCTTAAAATATTTTTCTGCATGATCGGCATTGCCCGCATATGTGACCGGCATTCCCCCATATGTATGACAATGCCAGTCAAATCCACATTTTTGTTTTTTTTGTTGTCATGAAAGTATAGAAAGCATTTTTAAAGACATTCTCATAAAAAAAGTTTGCAAGTGCACTAGAGATTGCTACCTTAAAATCATTTGCCATTATGGCTTATTTTTGTGCTTAGGAGCGAGACTTTTCTTAAGTGACCGCCATTTGCTCACTTTACCCTATACTCGGAGTCGAGATGGTCATAGGCCAGAATTTTACAGAAGATTGCCGAAGTAAATACTCCCGCATAGGTCACCAGCTGTTGTTCTCCAGTGCTACTCTTCATGTAAATGTTATCAGTCCGGTACACCAATGTGAACCTCAAGTTATCAGGACAGGCGTTCACGATCCTGATATTCAATCTCAAATCAAAACTATTGTTACAAGCTTTCCAACATGTTTTTCAGATAAAACATCTACGTTAGGTTGTATTTCCGGGGTGGAAACGACCATTAAGTTAAAATCGGATTCTCCTGTCGTGCAGCGGCCCTATAGGCTAGCAGAATCTGAAAAAGTCACTTTACGCAACATTATCGATGAAGTTATTCAAAATAAAACCATAAGACCATCACAGTCATCTTTTGCCAGCCCAGTTATTATGGTAAAGAAGTGGGGGGCAGCCACGATTGTGCGTAGACTATAGATTGGTCAACAAACAAACGGTCAAGGAAACCTACGTCCTCCCGATAATTGAAGACCTTATATATAGGTTGGCTGGTCAAAAATACTTTACAAGTTTGGATTGTCGTTCGGGATATCACCAAATTAAACTTTTGGAACAATCAATTCCACTAACTGTTTTCGTTACTGCGGATGGAAAGTACGAATACCTTAAAGTGCCATTTGGGCTAACTAATACCCCAAATGTTTTTCAACGTGCCATATATACGATCCTTGGTGACTTACGATTTGAAAAAGCCCTAATATATCTGGACATTTTGATCCCTTCAAAAACGATTGAGGAAGGTTTAAAAACGTTAAAACTAATTTTAACTCGCTTAAAAGAACATGTAGTTTTCCTAAACTTGGAAAAGTGCCACTTTCTTACCGAGGAAATTGAATATTTAGGTTATGTTGTGAGAGATGGGCAATTTGTATTTGTTAGCTCATAAATACTTATCTCCGGTAGGCACATCTGTACCATCTGAGCGGCTTTTTTCGAGGGCTGGCTTGACAATAACTCAACAAAGAAATAGACTTTCAGGTGACGCTTTGTCTTATTTATTATTTTTAGGTTCCCTACCAGAATGTTATTGGGGTTAAGTAGTATTATTACTTATTAGATTAAGACTTGATTGAAGTATGATTTTATTTCTAACACTTTTACTTCATGTTTATGTTTTCACTGTTGATTTTTGTAATAAAAACAAAAAAAAATACTAAGCTGATTTTTTTGCATTAACCATACTATATACTGTCATTACTGTCACTGGTCACTGTACTGAGTGTACTGTTCATGTAATAAAAAAAAATTAAAATAAAAACTAAAATTACACCGATTAATATTTTTACCCAAATATCGATATAAATGTCTCCGATGTATCGATATCGTCCTTACCGATATTTAGCGATATCGATATATCGATATTTTTTCAAAAATTGGCATCCCTGAACTCAACAGAAGAGTGATGTTTAACGTTTATTTTATGTCTAATGTTGTAAACAATCCAGACTAGGTACTTTGTCCGTTGTAAAATGGACCCATTTTAGTCGCCCCACAATAAAATTGTTTACCTGCCAATATAAAAGGTTCTAATTAGGCTATTAAAAAATGGTGCGTATTAGCGTCTTTCCGAATATTTTTTTTATTATTGGGAGGGTATTTCCATTGTAAAAATAATGAGCTGGCCTGTATTAGAAAAATGATTATCGAGTTACCCGTTACTTGATGCAAATTCATTATCACTGGTATAATAAATAAACAAACTATATTTGTTTACTAATTTACACTAACTAATATAGTTTGTTTATTTATTATACTAGTCTTGATTAGTTTCCTAAATAAATTGATTTCTATTTTTGCATTTTAGTGAACGTGGGTAAAATGTTCTTTAGGTAATTTTGACAAGAACTGTATTTTGTACGGAAATACATTTCTTTAAACACGTATTATTATTAAAAAAATAAAGGACTTAAAATTGGACATACAATTGATAATTTGTGTGCCAATAATATAAGCCCGTGAATTTGACTTAACATAAAAACGTGTATTAAGTTTAACTTGTCTTTTCTTTTCTAATGTCCAGATGTTCATTTCCTTCAAACACTACTTAAACATTATTGGATAATATATACATCTTGCAAAAAAGAACATTACATTCAATCGGTAACAGTTGAACATCAATAAGTTGAAAACATACTAGACAAAAAATTAAATCCCTCTCCTATAAAATCAGTAATTTGGACTTCGTACTCTTTTATTCTGAGGTACAAATATAAATTAACTAAAATTAGACAATAATAAAAAGTCGACTGAGAATATTAAAAAATTACCTGCAGTTGATCATAGCTCTTTTTAGAGCTGCTTTTAGTTACAACCGGAATAGATATATCTACATTTCCGGTTTTCACTGGCTCCCGCATTCTTTCCTGAATATTTTCAGATACCATTTTATCCAGCGCACTAAGAAACTCTTCATCCTCAGGACAATCGACTTTTTTGGGACCTTTTGGGATGGCGAGAGACTCTGAAACTTGTTCAGCTTCGGCTTCACTAGTTTCAATTTCACCTAGAAAGGTTTTTTATTTTCTATCAATGAATTTATGTTATTAATTTTTATTTGCTTTTTTTAAAATTCTTACATTAGGGCTATATTTTTTTCCATATAATTATTAATTACAAACATTTTTTGATTCATAATTTGCATTTTTACTATAGAAACCTCTCCAGAAGACATTGGTACCACTAGAGATGCAGGTAAATCGGCTTCCTCGTTTATGGTGTCGTAATAACTTAATATTATTTCTTTATTAGCTAAAATGCCCAGAAGTAAGTTTTACAGTTGGTGAGAAGAAAAGTTCAACAGAAAATTTAGTATTTTGTAAAAATGTCTGTTAAGAACCAATCTTATAAAATAATCTGGTAACCTCGTCTTGAAGCGACGAGTCGACGTAAACAGTGTTGCCAACTCTGCCGATTTATCGGTAGATCTACTGATATTTTTGAGATAAACCTAATGAAAACAAGAATACGAATTTTACTGTAAACAAAGAATTAATTTTAAAAATGAATAAACTAAATTTATATTCTTCTAGTGATGAATACAATTAATATCTTAAAGTGTAAGCAATAAAGCAGCAATTTTAATATTTCAGTAAACAGTTTTTGAACTTTTTACAATTTTATAATTTATATTATTTAGGACTTTGAATTTAATATTTTGTTTGTTTTATGAGAGTTTTTTAATGTTTTAGCACATTTGGTCCCCTCGATATCAGATAGATCAGCCTTACTTATAATCTCATCCCAACTGAACTTTGCCCTTCATTAATTTGGGAAAGATACTAGCCACAAGAAATTTGTAGACAATCCAAGGACAAATATCTAATGTCCTCAAGGAGGAATCTCAAGGTGATAGATATCCACTAAATAAAACACAAAAAAAATTAAGGTAACCTTTTGCTTTTGCATGTTTTCTAAAGGTCGTTTTACACGCTGCAATTCTTCTTTGCAATATGCAATAGTCTTGAACAAAGGCATGCGCAGTTTGACAAAAGATACAAATGTCTTGCCACTGCGCATGCTTTTGTTCAAGACTATTGCAACTTGCAAGAAGGAATTGCAGCATGTAAAACAGCCTTAAGTAGTGTGCCGTATCAACTCAAGTTTTCCATAAAAGTTTATGGGAAATTATACATGTATTTTTATTTTTAGAGAGCTTACTTTTTTAACAAGGACTATATGTTCTTTTAACAATTAAGTATATTTAAATTTAGTAGAGTTAACAGTACTGCGAGAGTATAATAGCCGTCACCTGCAATATTTCATGAAATTTGATTAATGTATGTATAAGTTTTGTTCAATGTTATTTTTCACCTAAATTTCAAGTTGTTATTGCTGTAATATTCATTGCCAGGTTGTCTTTACAGTACACGGGGTGTAACGGATTGACGACAAATATTTTAACACATAAAAGTGTGGGGCAAATTGATCAAAAAAGTCTTATATAACGTTGGATCTATCCCTTACTAATTGTGAGAAAAATTATCTTAACATTGTATTTTATATTATTTAAAACAGTTATTTATATTATTATTACATAATTAATTTTCTTTTTTTAATTAATATATCTCTACCACCTAATTTTGAAAAAACAAAGAACCGCGATGAAAACTCAATTTTTACCTTAATATGATCTTTCAAAAATCGGCAACATCGTTTATTGTAAAAGGAATTAAACACGGTTCAATGAACGACAGCAAAATAAACAGATGGCTTGTATTTCTAAGCAGCTACATACCGTTTTGTAATCAATTATAAATATGAAGTATGCTTTTTAATATGTTTACAAATAAAGAATACCTTATCTGTTAAGTTAGTAACTAAGTAAGTACTGGGGTCCATCAGTTTTTATGTCCTAATGAAAATATTGTAAACTGAAGAGGGAGCTTTGACTTTGATATAAAACATAGATTGATAAAAATATAATAATATACAGGGTATCTTATTATTTTGTATTGTCTAGTTTTGTTTGGATCAACTTGTATAGTTAACAGTACATTCATTATAAAGATTAACTGACAAACCCAAAAATACGAAGAATATTTTCAACATGCGTATTCTTTACCGTGTCCTGCATTATATTTTGCTAGGAATTGAAAAAATATTTTAATTTGATTTTTTGTGTGCAAATATGGCTGAATATCTTAGGGAAAGTCTTATTTCTCCCAGTCTATCGACAGCCAACGGCTGAACTTAAACGAATGTCACAGATTACGACTAGCACAGTCTATCGTGATGCCACTCTGTAGAAAATAGCTGAACTAAAATTAGTTGTCACAAATCATGATTAGTTCAACTATTGGCTACAGGGTGGCACCACAAAAGACTCTGAGGAATATTATTGAGCACAGTGTGACGTAACCTCGTGAGAAACACTAATTTTCAATAACATGATGCTATATGGAATATATTTTCATAGGAGTCATAGAAAAAAATACCTTCTTCGTCTGAATCTTGAGTATGATCCACGGTTTCATCCTCTGTTGCCGTATCATCTGTAATAGGACCTGTAGCTCCCTCAGAGGCTTCATCATCGATCCCATCCTCATTGTCGGTTTCTGCTATTGTATCTAGTCCTTCTTTGTCCTCCTTCTGGGTGCTGTCAATAATTAGCTTTTCTAAACAACAAGAAACACACATTTTCAACTTAAAGAAGAAGGTTAAAGAAAAAATATGAACAGAAACTATATATAAGTTGTTGGACTTTGTCACTTATATCTCAAATTTTGCTATAGCAGTCCTGATAGATATTAGTAAGGCATGTGATGTGGTAGACAACAATATAATTTTATATAAAATAGAAAAAAATAGGTCTAAGAAATAAGACTTTATTTCTGACTGAATTTTTATCATATCTCTCCTATAGACACCAGTATACTACAATAAATGCAATTCCTTGCATCCATTCATCCTCAGGGTTCAATTCTAGGGACCCTGTTTTACTAATTGCACGTCTCACCAATTTAGAAATTATTGGAAAGCATTTTTTATATGTGTGTATATATATATGTATATATGTGTATATATATGTATATATATGTATATATATATGTATGTATATATATATATATATATATATATATATATATATCAAAACAGGTAGATTTATCGACATCAACACATAGGTGGCGGAAGTCTTGGTGACATCCAACCAAAATGACACTAAGTTTGGTTATTTTTCTGTTAAGAGAAGACTTTTTTACGTTTAATTGATGTTTAAAACTTGTCCTTTTATGCAATGCTCCAAAAAAGTAACATAAATAGTGTTATATTTTATTTTCACAATTTACTGTATCAAGGCGATCTATCACGTCTAAATATAGGCATATTTAGTGTAAAGTAAAACATGTGAAACTCTGAACAAACCACCAAAGGAACTGTTTAAGAAAATAGAGTAAAACTTACCTACACCTAGAGTCGTTTTTATGTTATTAACTTCCGATTGAGCGTCTTCATAACTTTGACACAGTTTTAGTTTGGGCCTTAAAATTTGCAGAGTCTCTTTGAAAATATGTTCCAAAGTCGGGGGAAATGAATCTTTCCACATTTCCTTCTTGTGCCAGTAATACGTCTGGAGAAACACTAAGTAATAGTCGAGCTTCCTTTTGCTACTACCGCTACTGAAATATGTACCTAAAATAATTGGCTTTTACAGTTAAAGAGGATTGCATGCAAAGTAATTTTAAATGAGGAAGATAATTTTTTCGCTTTCAATAAGGTGGCTGATCTTTTACAGTGGGTCAACAATCCATTGCACTGACAACTCGCTCTGTTCTTAGACGCAATGTGCAACAAGTTCCTGATATCCAGCCCTTTTCGGGTGGAGGCGCTGGGCAATATCAGATGGCCAACGACGAAGAACCTGGCAACGAACAAGGAGGTTTTCAGTAGAAGGATGGGCTTATAATCTTAATTTTTAAACTACTTTAAAAAGTCCGGATGTCTTTACAACTCCAGGTTTACACTAAATTTTTCAGTAGTAAAAAGTTTTAAATTCTTTGTAACGTTACACTTTTACAGTAACTAATTATGATTTTGCTAATTATATTTTGTCATTCACCAAGATGTCAGGAACTAAGTTTTTGGAAGTTATTTAGATTCTTTGACTATTTTCATTATTATAAGTACTTAATATTGTATAACTGACAGCTTGGTATATTATATACATTTTATGTTTTATATTTACAGATGCTGAGGGTCTGGTTGTTGAAGCTTTCTTTAATGCCCACATATAAAAGGGCCATGTTTTTATAAGAATTTCATTATTAGATGTTCATTCACCTATAGTTTTCTATTATCTTACCTTCACATAATTTTGATCAGAAACAAATCCGTTATAAAAAACCTAGTTGGGTATGAGCTGTTGTGATACAAACTAAACAAGATATTTCCAATATTTCCATTGTAGCCTGGTAACGCTAAATAAATTAGAAACATTTGGTATATACCTCCAATTTCGTTTGTCGCCTTTTAAAATCTCGTTCAGTTCATTAAATGATTTGTCCTTTTGATAAAATGTAGTTTAAGATGTCACCTATATTGTTAAATGTCCGGTAAACACATGTCAGGGGTTCATTAAACAAGGGTTTGTGTTATTTATTTAAGTAGTTCTCCAAATGGTTGGTTTAAGAAGCCTCGTTTATTTTTGTTTTATAAATTGGGTTAAGTGACAACAAAGTTTGACGTTTTACTGTGTGCGGCGAGCATATTTGCCGATCCCACCTAGTTCAGCATAGGTTCAGAAATTGTGCGATTTCATTGGTCGGAATAAAAAGTTGACGGTGACAAGTGAATAAAATTGTTGAGGTTGGTTATTCACAAGTCATAAACTTTGTTTTGGTTTTGAATGTTTAATTCTCGTAATAAGTATATATATTTTTATCTATGGTATAATTTGATTACCTTATGAAAATGGCTTCGATGGGAGAATGCCTTCCACCCAATTATAGTTATAATGCAAAAATAACTGTAACAAATACTACCACTTTTTATGTTAACCTTCCGGAGCTCGCGCGCGGACTGTCAGTCCGTAGGCAATTATTTTTGCCGATAATTTCAATAATCGCCCGCCCGCGGCGCTGCCTAATTAAATACCTTTCTATCGCGACCTCTTCACCGGTCAGTGCTAGTAAGTGTATGGATTGGTGCGGTTGTTCGCCTAATTATTGGATTTGCGGACTGTGAGTCCGCACGCGAGCGTTCCATCTAATTATTTTCAAGAATTTTTTGTTTGAATATCTATAATTAAAAGGTAAGTTTAAGCTTATATTTTGAAAGTTTTAGTTAATAAATACACGATTCATAGATGGCGTGCTCTTGGGAGCAAGAACAAGCTAGCTTGCAAAAATTAATGGAGGAATGTTTAGTGGAAGATGATGAGGGGCCTGAGGAAGGATACGAGGACCAGGAAGATGACGGGGAAGAGGACAATTTGGAGAGGCTAGACTTGGATACCGATACTGAGCAGGAAATTTCGGACATAGAAGACACCTCAACACCTAGGGGGGCATATCCTATGTTTATAGGAAAGGATGGAACCGAGTGGGCGAAACATGTCACAAATAAAAATGTAAGAACAAGGGCAGTCAATTTGATTAAACATCTCCCTGGAATTAAAAGAACTGCAAAGGATTTGAAAAGTGAACTGGAGATTTGGAAGCATTTTTTTACCAACGAAGTACTGAATTCTATAGTCGAGAACACTAATAAACACATTGCCATAAGTAGAATCAATTACGATCGCGAAAGAGATGCGAAAGATACAGACCTCATAGAAATTCAAGCTCTGATCGGGCTACTTTATTTATCCGGTGTCCTAAAATCAAATAGATTAAATGTTGAAGAAATATGGACACAAAATGGTACTGGTGTGGAGCTGTTTCGGCTGACCATGACCCAATGTAGATTTCGATTTCTTCTTGATCATTTACGTTTCGATGATCTGGCTACAAGAGAAGAACGAAAGCAAACCGATAAGCTAGCTGCCATCCGAGAAGTGTTTGATACTGTTATCAACAACTTCAATACAGCTTATACACCATTCGAATGGGTCACAATAGATGAGAAGCTGGAAGGATTTAGAGGTCGATGTAACTTTAGACAATACATTCCAAGTAAACCTAATAGATATGGGTTAAAAATATTTGCAATGGTAGACTCCAAGACTTTCTATACGTGCAATATGGAGGTTTACGTAGGCAAGCAGCCTTTGGGACCATTCCAGGCGAGTAACTCACCATCTGCGGTAGTACAAAGATTGTGTCAACCGATAAAAAGAACTTGTCGTAATGTCACTGTCGATAACTGGTTTACCAGTATGGAGCTACTGAATACCCTTTATTCGGATTTTAAGCTGACTCTATTAGGTACAATTAGAAAAAACAAACGGGAATTGCCTCCGGAATTCTCGAATCCACAGGGTCGTCCTCTTTTGTCATCAATGTTCGGCTTTCGCGCAAACTGTACTCTAGTATCATACACACCAAAAAAAAAGAAAAATGTGCTGTTGTTATCTAGCATGCATTTTGACGATGCATTAAACGAATCAACAGGAAAGCCAGATATGATAATGGACTACAATGCATCTAAAGGGGGGGTCGACTGTGTCGATAAATTATGTGCGACCTATAATTGTGCGCGAAATACGAGAAGATGGCCCATGGTTGTGTTTTATTCGCTTCTAAATGTATGTGGAATAAACTCATTTGTTATTTATTCAATAAATAATCATGCTAGTGAGTTACGACGAAGAAAGTTTATACGATCATTGTCTTTTCAATTAGTGGAGGGTCATATTCGTCGTAGAGTAACGCAATCTATTCCTAAGGCTATGCAACTGAGAATAGCGGAAGTTTTTGGATTGGAAACCCCCGCACCTGAACCCGTACCGGCAGGACAACGTGGACGTTGTTCGTACTGCGACCGAAAAAAAAATAGACCGTCTCGTTTCTTCTGTATCGAATGTCGCAAATGTATATGTTTAGAACATTCACGCGTGATATGTCTCGAATGCCACTCACATTAATGTATTTTTTATTTGTTTATTCGTTATTTTGTTTTATTTCATGAAAACGATCATTCAGTTTTTATTTCCTAGCAAGTACAAATTCTTTTAAGCTGTTGAGATTAATGTATTTTATAAATAAAATCCTAAAGTAAATGAAAGTCAACTTTTATTACTATTTGTTTGACAAATAATCATTAGGAAGCCTTGTATATGGCTGCGGACTGTGAGTCCGCGCGCGAGTGTTCTATCCCAATATTGGAGCGCGAGCTCCCAAAGGTTAAAGAAGTTGTTGATGAGGATTCAGCACAGGTAAGAAGTTGGTACACATCAGTGTTCACTAAATTATTGGATTATTTATTTCAAACAGTAATAGATCAAATATTGAATATTACAGGTGTGGTTGAAGGAATTTTCTAATATCAATGATGTCACTTGGCGTATTAAAGATTCTATTTTTGCCCTATTAATACTTGTATGAATATTTACCTTATGCCCATTTGTCTGTTCCAGATTCATCAAGAAATCCAGAGCAAAACATGTAGATAGTACCATAGGAGATTTTCCAACAATTGTTGTACTTAAAAATCATCATAATCATGCTTTTAGAACTGCTGCCGTTCTGAAGCATAGAGATTTGGCAATCGAAGTAAAGCATAAGTTTTCCGAGTTGTTTCGGAAAGGGCATAATCCTTCATCAGCCCTTCAAGTTCATAAAATTGATTTAATGTTGGAATATGGAGAAAAATATTATGAAATAGCTGCTGATGGAAAATTTTTACCTAGTGTGTCAATAGTTCATAAATTATTCGAAAAAGAATTTGCATCAGAGTATGGACCAATCACTGGTGAGAAAATGTTTGAAAATTTGAAAAATTCTTTAAACGTATATGAAGCAAATACTGGTGGAAAAGCAAAATTTCAATTATGTAATAAAGGAGAAAATTATTTTATAATATTATGCACTCCAATCATGCTTAGAACCCATGAAAGGATGGTGCAAAGTAGTGAATTGGTTATGGTGGATGCTTCTGGTGGTGTTGATAAGCAGAGACATAGAATTTATTTTTTTGTAACTCCAAGTGCAGCTGGTGGTCTTCCCCTGGGAGTTATAATAACTGACACAGAAAAAGAAATTGTTTTTTCTCAAGCCTTAGAATGTTTTCATATCACCACCTCCACAATGGTTTCTTCCTCTGGATAAAAATCCTACAGACGAGCATGAAGGTTATCTGGATTTATCAACAACAGTTCTGGAACACAATATTGTTGGTGAGTTTACTCTTTACTCCATATAGTGTTTTACTGTTTTACATGATTGATTTGAGTCAGAGAATTGGGAAAACTGAGTATCAGAATCTCCAGCCCTTATGCTGTAATGTGTTTTTTTTTCAGACTGAAATAGTAAGATTGTGACTGAAGTTGACATTTTTTCTGTACTTATATCCTGTATGCCAAAAAGGTTACTGTTACTAAAAAACAGAATTTATTGCAGATGGGTGGACAGTATGAAATAACATATTTTAGGAAACAAATAATACAGAATGTGCCTCATAATTACAAATAACAAAGTAATATACCATAACTAGACAAAACAATGGAAATTAACTACTTAACACTCATTTATTCCAAATATTTTATTTTTCTTCTATTTCTAATTTTATCTGTATCTAACACTTCGCCACGAGAACAAATACCCACTGTTTCCTCAATTGACTCCACTATATATTTTTTTGCTTTTATTTTATATTTTATTTATGTAAACAGGTACAGACTGATACTTAGTCCTCAATATTAACCTAATATTAAATAATGATATTTATCTTAATTTCCTTTTTAGTAAAAACTAAAGAAAGTCAGAGCTATCAAAACCTCAATGTGGAAGCTGCCAGTACAAGTGTTGTCATTTCGGATGAAGAGCATAAGCAATTAAAAGACATATTCACAAGAATTGAAGATGGCCTTAAATGCAATCCAACAGTTTTTGTTCCAGCTGTACAAAAAATGTTAAGTAACTCTCAATTATTCACAACTGAATGTGGGTTAGTATCTGCATTATACACTTTTGGTACCTATAGTGGGATGAAACCCACAGGCAAAACTACCAAAAAACTACGCAGGTGTCACAAATTGAAAATAGGAGTGCAGCCAACTGCACTTGGCAGAAGAAAACATTGCATAGCAGGAAAAAGAAAATTAAGTTCTGGAAGACCTAGTGGCCAAATAAAGAATAAAGTTGAACTTAAAGATCACAACTACACCTCTTTTGGAATACTTCCTTCAAGAAAAAGAAAGGCTCCTCATAATTTAGAACAATGTGTTTATGACAACAAATCAATAGGAGGGATAAAACGAGCTAAATGAAGTAGTAGTAGTAATTCTATTTAAACATTACATCTAAATTCAATTATTTTTGAGTTATTGATGTTCAAAAAAATGACATAATTGACCTTTTAAGGGTTTGATTTACAGCAAAACTGAGATTTTTGATCTTAGTTTTTAATATTCTATCAATTAACATTAGCTTCCGATTAAACGGGAAGTACAATAACCATGATTTCCGTCTTAATTGCAAGTCATTGTCCATTGATAGACATGCCAGGAAAAGTGCGAAACGTTTTGTTCTATGTCATATTTCAAATTTCAGTAATTTAATATATACATGTGGAGGCCGAATCGAGCATAGAATATCAATTAACATATGTGGTTTTGTTTTTTAAATAAACAAGTTTATTTTCTTCTCTCAATTTATGCTAGGAACATTAAATTATATGGGAATCACAAAACTAGTATTAAGTACAACAAATTGTTGGAAAATCTGCTATGGTACCCTCTAAATTTTTTGCTGTTGGTTTCTTGATGAATCTGAAACAGACAAAAGTAGAATCAAGTGTGTATACATTAAAAATATTCATTCAAGTAATAACACCACAGTGATAGAATGTTTATTGTTATATTAATGTAAACAAGAGTGTACTGGCATACCTCTAGACACGGTTTGTGTGTTTAACTGTCCATTTTCTTCTGGGCTGGGCTCTTTATCAGTGAAATGAGATGTTGACTAGAGCAATATTAGCTTTTTCAGGGTATTGATATTAGATAGCCACAGCTGTGTTATTTAATATTTGATATTCGTGTTTGAAATAAATAATATTTATTTAGTGATCATTAATATTATGAGTTTTTACGTATTGTATTTACACACAAAACATTCATTTTATATAACCTTAATTTTTGCCACAACACAAATGTCAATTTTTTATTTTGGCCAATGAAATCGCCCAATTTATGAGCCTATGCTGAACTTGGTGGGATCGGCAAATATGCGTGCGGCGACGCTAAAATTCTTGCTTTGGCCTTTTCCATAAATGACTAAAAGCCATACGATTTCGTCCGACCACTTTACTTTCATTTTTATAAAAACCTAACATTTTAAAGATTTAATTATTTAGGACGAGGCTTACATTAAGATTAGAGGAAAATATTAAAAAATAACAGCATAATTTATTCAAAAATTAATATTTAAATTTAATGTATGTTAAGATTTATTGTAATAAATAATGTTTTCTGAGTTGCCTATCTTTTTTAAAATCTTTTATTTTGGTCAAATAAATAAGGGGGAAAGAGACAAAATATAGGGACATAAAAATCAAGTTTTGCATGGAGCACTTTCAACAGTTTAGTTTTTTGGCCAAATTCCTACCTTTTTTTTAAACATTTTTTTTCCTTACTAAACCTTAGCTGAAAATCGTCTTCGATTTCGTTCTATTTCGTTTTGACTGTGGCCGTAAAACTACCTTTAAAAAGGCTGGTCCTGTTTTATAGTTATTTTAAATTTTGTGTTAAACAGTGGTCAAATAACAGCCAGGTAATTATTATTTTAATTTATTTAGCAAGGTTCTTTCATTTAATTTTAATTTATACAATAGGCTACAATGGATTTTTTCTCTTTTTTACAGCTCAACGGTCACATAGCAAATAGCAGATTTTAATGCACATTGAACTTATTAGCACATAGCACATTGCTATTAAAACCTTGCATCTTAGTGCACGTTTGCTTTTTATAGCCTTTAAAGCATTTTGAACATTTTTGCACCCACATGATTGTGAGGTACTTTTCACGAGAAACAATTGGTTGAAGCAAATAACCCTAAAGGTTGGGGTTACCTTTGAAGTTGAAGCAGTAATTCTACATTAAGAAAGAGCCCCCTCGTTACCGAAGAGGTGTTGGAATTTTACCTCTAGCCCAACAACCAGGCCCCAGTAACTCCAGTTTTCCTGCCAGTTGGTGAGATTTTTAAAAAAGCTTTATATTACAGTAGTACCTTTTATTGATCAATTTATCTTTTTCAAATTACCACACATATTTCTATTTAAAAACAATTTAAACTACATTCTCTCGTTAACAAGTATTTTTTTTTAAATAAAGCAAATCATAATATTAAATAGTGTTTTACTGGTTGTTTCAGTACCTTTACGAACACACGGGTAAGGGGTGTATGAAGGCAGTGCAGTAAGTTCTGTTTTACGTGTGTTGGCGCCCTTCTTTCATATTTATAATTTTCACTTGCCTCCTTCATACACCAAAGAAAAGGATTGAAAATTTTGAACTCCCCCAAAGCCGAACTACCGTATAAGCTAGCCAACGGGTCGTAAGTGCAAACTTTTATTATTGCACTTACGTAAGAACTCTTTATAACGTGGCTTTTATAACACCGGAGTTTACGTTATATAGAATTGACGCCTGCAACGTGGAGCTTTAAATTTTCTCTTAAAATAATTTTTCAATCCTTTTCAATTTGCTGAAACAAACAGTAGTACAATAAAAGGTACTTTAATTTTTTTCAGGTTTATATATTGCATTTTTATAATTTATTCTTCATTATCATTTTATTATAATTTTATACAGCTTGTTTAAGTTACACTGCTAGGGGTTATCTATGTATGATTTGATTTTGCCAGCATTTCGTGTGATTTTGTAGTAGAATTTACTTTTCTCTGCTTACCAAGTTTTTATCCTAAAAGTTTTGTTAAGGTTTCACTGTAAATTTTGAAATTAAATTTTTAGTATTTTTCATTTGGCATCTCGAGTTAAAAAATTTAATTTTCTTATTTTATTAATTTTCTGTTAAAATTTTAATTTAAGAATGGAAGGTAAAGTTGAGGCTAAGCATTTAACAGAAAAGGAAATAGATTAGGGTCAAGTGGGGTAAATGTAAACAGGGGTAATCGTAAACGCACCTAAAAATAATTTTAAATTTGCCGCTTTTTTAAAATATCCCGCTTTTTCTTTAAGGTTACCTCTTCTTCTACTAGAGGACTAACGATTTTTGTTTCTAACCGCCAATTTTTAGTTTGATTTTGTTATTCGACCAGAGTGCTGCAAAATTATAGGTTATTCTTTTGACATTGTTTGTGAAATGTGTTGGTGATTTTTTTATTTTAAAGGTAAGTTAATTGTAATCAGAGTTTAAAGGTTTAAAACAATGTTCTTTTGTTGATTTGTAACCGATTGGAGATAAAAAACGTCTATTTTTGATTGCTTGTTAGTGTTTACATTTACCCCCCTCAAATCTGAAGATGGGGAAATGTAAACGCTTTTTAGGGGTAAAAGTAAACGCAAGTTTACTTTTCCCCGAAAAATTATAAATAATAAAATTATTGTGTAAAAGCATAAAATATGATACTTTTATTTCAGATGGTACGAAATTATGTTCGTAAAACAACTGGGCCATCCTACACAAAAGAAGACCTTGAAAATGCAGTCAGGGATGTTCAAAATAGAAATTTAACTTTTCGACAGGCTAAAGAGCAATATGGGGTACCAATTGCTGTAATTTCCCAAAGATTGCATGGGAGGTTAACACCAATCGATGCAAGTCGCGGCAGAAAGACCGTTTTTACCAAAGAGACTGAAAATAAAATAGTACAATGTTTGTTAGCCCGAGCCAATTCAGGTTTTCCCTGTGATAAAGATGAGTTACAAAACCTTATCCAAGAATATGTAACAGCTCATAACATATCAACTCCTTTTACTAATGACCGACCAGGGAAGGACTGGTACTATGCCTTTATGAAGCGCCATCAAAATCTGTTATCGTTAAAAAAACCCGAGCATTTACGAAAATGCAGGAGGGATGCAAGGCGGCCCGATGTTATTTATAGTTTTTATGAAGATCTACAAAAGACCCTAGAACAATTGGAGCTTGATGATGAAAATAAGGCTTGTTTTGTTTACAATGCTGACGAATCGGGTTTTAAGAGCGACCCTAGTCGTCTTAAAGCAATTGGTCAAAAGGGCAAACCGTCGGATAAAGCATATCCAGGTACTATTTACACAGCATCTAAAAATGGGTGGATGGAGGAACCCCAGTTTTTTACGTGGTTTACTGCTGGATTTATTGTACATATTAATAGGATTAGAGAAAGAAAATCTCTGCCAAACCAAGCCTGTGTTTTAATATATGACGGGCATTCGAGTCACATTAGTGTGAGAATTATCGAGGCAGCTATTTCTCACAATATCACGCTTATCAAACTACCAAGTCACCTTACTGACTTGTTACAACCTTTAGACAAGTGCGTTTTCGGCCCGGTTAAAACATTTTGGGAGAAAGAGTTAATAAAATTTGGCAAACGGCAAGTAGGCAAGGAAACTGGACGGTTGTCCAAGTCCGAATTCGTAGAAATGTTAGGCAAGGTTTGGAGTGGTGCCCTGAAACCTGCCAACATTATCTCTGGATTCAGGAGTTGCGGACTTTTTCCAGTCAACAAGGAAAAATTTCCTACAAGTGCGTTTAATAAAACACAGCTTGAAGAATATTTGCGCAACAAACAAAATACGCCTGAAAACACAAGAAGACCCCCGCCTTTACCGAACGATATCCCGAGCAATCCTGAAGAAAAAATCCTGCCTTCCGTAAATGATAACATAACGCCATTAAATGACAATACCCCAATAATAGTTCTGCAGCACACATCTGAAGTGGATATATGTGAAAAAGATAGGGGATGTGCGCATCCTTCCAATGAAACATGTCGCACATAGGCAGCAACACTGTCGTAAGTCCGAAAATATTGTAATATAACATTTTTGGCGCAATAAGTCTATTTTTCGCTGTAGATCCTGTAGCAAGAGTGTCATAAATATATTTTAAAATTTAGTCATAAGATGGCGCATTGTGTCTATGTTTCTATTTAGAAAATCTGTTACAACTTTTCGGCAACACTGTCATTAGTAACTTGTGACAGTGTTGCAGTAAAATATGTCTGCGCTTTTTAATCGTCTAGGTTATACAAAACTGTCGTAAATGTTATTTTGACAGGCTAAATATCGACAAAAGTATTGATTGTGAGTGGATTTAGTTGTGTCTTTTACTAAGGCTTTTAGTTTCGTTTGAAATGTCCGCACGTTCAGCATTTTTGTTGGATCTTGCTACAAAAAATTATGTGTGTGTTAAAACTTCGGAGGGAATGTTTCAAGAACAAATTGAACAGAAGGAAGTAAGTAGAACCTATTCTAACCTTAAAAAGAAGCATTTATTAAGTATCTTAAGGTGAATTCATGTAACTTGTCTTTTTCCTTTTCTTTAGTTTTATCCGAAACTTTAGTAACACGTTTCTTTTGTAATGGCTGACCCTGCTCACGTTCTTAGTGACTAATGATTAATTTTAGTCTTAAAACTGATTTGTAAAATTACAATTTAAAGTAAAAACACATAAAGTTATAAATATTTTGCAGTACGTACTTTGCAGAAAAAACAAATTTAATTAGTTTGTGGAAACCAAAAATTAATTTGTTATATTGCCATATTTAAATTTAAGAATACAGTTGCGCATTATTTTGGGATAATAAAAAATAGTTAAATTACACGTTTTATGTTTACTTTAGGCCTCTAACCCAAGTACCAGTTCAGAATTAAATCAAGATGTATTAAGATCTGCTCTTGAACATGATTTTTTAATAGAAGAAGAACTCTTTGGGGTAAGTATTAAATTTAAGATTTGTTATTCTTATCCCTAATAAATTACTAGTGTCAACAAAACAAAAAAAATGTATGTGCATATTAGTAATGACACAGAAAATTTACATTTTACAAAAAAAAAGTACTTTGCCAGCATTTTCATCTCGGTTTTCATAATTTGTTTGCAAAATTGCACAGCACTAAATTCTACAGCTTTAAAATAACAAATAGTTAAAAATGCAGCCATTTACAGCCAAATTACAGAGTGCGGCAGGCAGAGCTAAACATTTTTAAGTTATTTTTCTTGGCATTACTTAAAAAGTAAAAAGTATTTTCTTTCAGGTGTTAGGTAGTATTTTTGTTTTACTTGAAAAGGTATTTTCTTTCAGATGTTAGGCCCAACTGCTACTTTACAATCTGTCGAAGACGTTGAAAAGAGTAAGTATTCACAAATTGATTCTCAAAATGAAAACACTCACACTCTTGCTGCACTACAAAGTGAAGCGATTGTTCAAAAAGAAAACAGCGAACGAGTTACTGATTTTATTTGCGATACATCAGAATTTACCCAAGAAAATGAATTTACACCACTCGAAGGAATTGAAGACGAAGGAGATGACCCTACATGGAGAGATGAGGAAGAATCAAATGCAGATGACACAGACAATGCAGCAGAAATCGAAGAAATAAATGATACTATTAATAATAAAAATAATGAAGTGTTAAAAGAAAATAAAAGAAAAAGGCGGTGCGATCCTGGTAACTGGGTTCGCAATGTAAGGAGGAAAAAGAAAAACACAGGAAAATCGCATATTAACTCTAGAAAAAGGAAGTTCCCGACCGCGAAATGTTAGCGACTTGTAATGATATTTGCAAATTTGAGTGTGGGAAAAAGATAAGCTTTGAAAACAGAAAACATATTTTCGAAAGATATTGGGAAACAGGTGATATACAAAGACAGAGAAGCTTTATTTTAAATAATATATCTGACATACCACATACTCGTACTGTGGAAAACGCCCATCAAAGAAAAAATAATAATGCCTTCTACTTTACGATTGGTAATCAAAAAACAAGGGTTTGCAAACAATTTTTTATACGCACACTTGGAATATCAGATCGTATGATTAGAACAGTAAGAGAAAAAACGAAAGATGGCATTTTAGAAGAAGACAAAAGGGGAAAACACGGTCACCAAATAAAAGTTTCAGAAGAAATTAAGCAAGACATAAGAAGACATATTAATCAAATACCACGAGTGGAATCCCATTACCTTCGAGCCCAAACCAGCAGGGAGTTTATAGAAGGAGGAAAATCATTGGCCGACATACACAGGGATTATAAAGAAAAGTGTGTTGAAGAAAGGAAACAATATGGAAATTATACTATGTTTGCAAGAATTTTTAGAAAAGAATTCAATATTTCTTTTTTTACTCCAAAAAAAGACCAATGTGGATTATGCGAACAATATAAAAATGAAAAGAATAAAACATCTTTACAGGAAAATTATGAGATGCACCAAAGGGAGAAAGAATTATCCCGTCTCGAAAAGGCGAGAGATAAGGAGAGTGCTAAAAACCTTGAATGCTTTACTGCTTGTTTTGACTTACAGGCAGTTCTTCCAACTCCCTGTGGGGATATTAATACATTTTACTATAAATCTAAACTAAGTACCTATAATTTTACAATATTTGACCTAGGAACGCAAAATGGTTTCTGCTATGTATGGCATGAAGGGGAGGGTGGTCGAGGCGCAAATGAAATAGGCTCGTGCTTATATTCTTTTTTGTGTAATGAACATTTTAATAGCCTGCCTTTGATATTTTATTGTGATAATTGCTCAGGGCAAAATAAAAATAAATTTATAATCTCAATGCTCCTCTACGCTGTCAGCAATTTAAATATACCTTCAATAACTTTAAAATTTTTAGTAGTTGGGCATACCCAAAATGAGGGAGATAACATGCACTCTCTTATTGAGAAACAAAAAAAACGGATTCTGAAATCAGGCCCCATTTACACTCCTGCTCAATGGGTCCCTGTTATTGCTAATGCAAAAAAACAGGCAGACCCTATAAAATAAAAGAAATGAATTTTTCTGATTTTTATGATTTTAAACAGGTTCAAGAAAATATGGGAAACAACTTTGTCATAAATATTACTGGAGATCGCGTCTTGTGGAACGAAATTGCTGTAATGAAAGTATGTAAAGAAGAACCTTTTACAATACAATATAAAACATCTTACACAGAGAAAACTTTTAAAAAAATTATAATAAGAAAAACTAGTAGCCGAACTTCCTTTAATAATAATATTATTAGGCTAAAAACCACTCTATGAGGCCTCTTACAATTGCAAAAATAAGCTAGAAGGTTTAGCATTTTTGTGTCAAAAAAAATCATATCATTTTAAAATATCATGATTTTTACAAATCTCTTGATGTGAAATTCCTTCTTCTTCATCGATTACTAAACAAAAAAGAAGAAAATTAAAACAAGTGCCAAATAGTATTTTATATTTAGTTATTAGTTTTACAAAAATATTTTTAGTAAAAAGTTTACAAAATTGTCAGAATGTCGTTTATTTTTCAATAAAATGTGTATAAGTAAGCTAAAAAGCCTAGACATTATTTGTATGAACCATTTCAGTATTTGCAGCAACAAAGTCATATTTATAAAAATAGTAGTTGTTCTTGCAGCAACAAAGTCATATTTGTGAAAGTAGACGTTGACTTTGCAGCAACAAAGTCATATCTTCTAATATTTAAATAAAAGTTTTTTTTTTTTCAATTACTATGATTGGTTGTTTATGTTTATGATGAACTGATACTACGAGAAAAATTTCATCGGCATATCACCTTTCTTATTAAAATAATTGAGTAGTTTCGGAACAGTCCTTCATTAGCCTTTTTCCCAGCAATTACATTTTGCGCCTTATGACAGTGTTGCTGTCTATGTGCGATGTATCTCTAACCGCTTTACAAAAACTATTCCTACAGAGGTAATTCGGTCACAGGATGTAACTAAAAATGGTTCACAGGAATCTACTAACAATAATCAAGGTGCAACATTAACATCGAAAGTGGAGATACGAAAAAGATAGGGGATGTGCACATCCTTCCAATGAAACATGTACCTCTAACTGCTTTACAAAAACTATTCCTACAGAGGTAATTCGGTCACAGGATGTAACTAAAAATGGTTCACAATAATTTACTAACAATAATCAAGGTGCAACATTAAGAAGCAGACCTTCCTTTCTCCAGAGAAGAAAGAAAATAACGTAGCTACAATTCAGCAGG
This sequence comes from Kuschelorhynchus macadamiae, assembly GCA_030620095.1. Classification (NCBI taxonomy): domain Eukaryota; kingdom Metazoa; phylum Arthropoda; class Insecta; order Coleoptera; family Curculionidae; genus Kuschelorhynchus; species Kuschelorhynchus macadamiae. The sequence continues at coordinate 178 of JAUTXW010001874.1, read as the reverse complement.
TCAATCCAGAGCCAAAAAAGCTTGTAGTTCCACGATTAAAAGCTCTTACTTATGCGTATTTTTCTATGACAGAGAAGTTCTTAATAGGTTAAAAGCAGCACAAGAAAAAAAAATACTGAAAGCGATGAAGACAGTGAACCAGCAATACGATGAGTCAGGAACAACGATACATACAGAT
>JAUTXW010001873.1:0-106399 GCA_030620095.1 Kuschelorhynchus macadamiae | reverse complement strand
CATAACTGCGACTATGTGAACGTGTGTATATAAGTTTATGTCAATAATTCTACCGATCATAGCGAATGTAAATGTGGAATTTTCTCAGAGATGATCATTGAAAAATTCGTATTTTTAATAACAAACTCGACAATAATGTTCTACCTTTGAGTCACCCTGGGTAAATCTTTTATAAATCAACTTCAACACATCAATCAATCTACAATACAGTCCTAAGTCATACTAAGCCAGGGCAGTATTGTCAGTAGAAATAGTCTTTTCGGACTGGTAGAAAATATTTTGCAAATATTTGGTTTATTTCATGTTTTATTCTCACAAATTGCAACGTGTTGTACTCAAACTATTGACCACTTAAAACATTTTGCCTAAATTACCTGGCAAAATTTAAAGCGGAATGCTTCGGTAATTAAATGAGATATCGAGATGCGGTTTCGAGCATTTTTGGCAAATTTAGTTTTTTTTATTACTTCCCTGGAAAAAGGGAAGTATTGTATTCGCGAAAAAATCACCCTTTGAGATTTTTTCAGATCTCTATGTTTCGTGGTCCCTAGATACCGAAAAGCTTGCTTTCTTAATTCTGTCAAACAATCTGTTTGACTTTTCGTGGCATAGCTAAAAAACCACTTACCCAATTCATATGGGTATTACCCGGTAACATTTTGGTAAAAATCCAGTATAGCAAAACAAAATGGCGGCCTAGTGAAATGTTAAAAAAATTATCACTAAAAAACTTCTTATTCAATTTATCTCAAGTTTTGCACAAAAATTAAGTATTATTAGGTAAAATTTTGGTGCGAATCCAAAATGGCGGAACACAATGGCAGTTTAATAAAATATTTAAAAATTCAACCTGAAAATACTACTGGATTTCAAATTGTGTGCCATAACTAATTATGGTATAGAGATGACCTAGTAAATTTGTGGTACGATTCAGGATGGCGGTCAAAAAATGTTTGTAATAGTGAAAAATTAACCCTCTCAGATTTTACATATCTTCACGTTTTAGCATCCCTAGATGCCAAAAAACATGTTTCCATTCCGTCGATCCGTCTGTCTGTTTATTTGAGTGACTGTCAGTCAGTTCGCGATTTTTTAATTATGTTTATTAATTAGAAGAAAAAATAAATCTTCATAGACACGACATCAAGCCTAATCTAAACAATTCAATAAGTCATACTAATTAACACCTAATACATAAATACAGAGATATCTATTTAATATAATATATATTAGACACAAAATGGCATTACTCTATTGAACCATTTTGAAAATCAATTATAGGAATGAGGAGCAATAGCTGTTAAATATTTTAAGTAAGGAATTCAGTTGCCTGAAAGCAAGTGGCAATATGTTGCACACTATGTCGATAGTGTTATTCCTATGAAGTATGTTCTGTGCTTTTAAAGTATTTTCTTTGTGTCGGGTATCGCGATGATGAATGTCTGAATGAGTGTTTTGTTGATGAATGGGTTTTGTTACAGTTCAAATTTCACTGTACAAATTATATTTCCTCTATATTGGTGAAATTTAACTTATTTGCTATTTTACTGTCAAACACTATATTATATTTAATAAAAGAAAAATACATTTATTTTGTGTTTCAAATAATAGCTAGATACTTTCTGTTTATTCATTAAATAAATACAGTATTTTTATTTTTGGAAGCCGGTTAAGAGCTTAAAAATATTCATTGTGTTATGTTCTTGACTCTCAAAGCAATTCGGAACTGTTGTTTATTTACTTTTTACCTGTCTATGTCACGCCTGAGATAGCAAGAGTATACAGGTACGCACTGAAGAAGGAATATCGGGGGGAGCAAGTGACAAACCCAATTGAGAACTAAAAAAAAGGTCCTCACCTCACTTTTGTGTAGGTAGTATAAGTCTGGACCCTAGAGCTTTAACGAAAATTGAGAAATGATATAATTCTAACAAAACATACAACAACAGAATAACATATTGGGGGGACGTTCTCTCCATCCCTCCCTATATATCTATCCCTGAGAGTATAAATTATCGGCTTGAACCAGATATAAATACCATTATAAGTTAGTTCTTATTAATTATAAATACTTGCTTTTGGGTAAAATAGAGGTGAATTTTTGCAGGACTTACATTGTTTGGTTTTTTTTCCAAACTAGTGAAAAACTAAGGTTAAAAGATATCAGCTCTAATTCCATTTCACTTTCAGAAAACTCTGTTCCTCTTAGTACTCGCTTTATCCTTAGCATTTTCACTTATTCTTACGCGTATTAGCCTCCATGCCAAAAATTATTCTAGTCGATGTTATATTCAGCCCTGAATAATTTTTAAAGCAAGATATAGGAAATTTCCGATAGATATTTTCGGGTAAAATATTTTAAGCATAAAACTAAAATATTTATATTATTTTTATTAAGATTATTGTAGCATATAAGAAAAATATATCATTGCTTGTAGTTTGGGTAGAGGTAACCAAAAAAGTAAGGTTGGAAAATGAACCAGAAGTCGATATACTACTACTACGATATATACTACTGGCGACTAGCTTTGATTCTAGTTGAAGAGTGCAGGCATTGCAGAATTTTCTAGTACATCTTTTTGCCGCAACTATCTTTCTTGCTTTTCTATCCCAATTTCCTTTAGGGATAGTATCTTCCATACTAGTAATCGCGTATGTACGATATTTTGACAGGTTCGTGTAATTTACCCATAAAGGAGATTTTTAAATACAGTTGCCATGAAGTTCCGTCATTGATAAATAAATTACCGACTGTGTAACTTATAGCAGTTAGCTCGTCGATTTCGGGCAGTTGGCTTGTTGATTTTGGCAGTTTGGAAATTCATAACCTCTATTTACAGGGATGTAACATCTGTGTCGGAAGTTGAATTCTTCACTTTCCTTTCGCTGTGTTCTATAAACACAATATTACAATGTCCAATGTAATTTTCAGGTGCATATCATATCATAAAGCAGAATTTTCGTTTTTTTTTGTACGAGTTTGTTTTTAAAACTCTATAATAAAAAAAAAACATAATTACTTATTTTAAAATCTCGTCAATTGAGAATTTTTCACCATTTTTTATAAACTATTTAACGAGTAACAGTCAAATTTATGCTACCACCTTAAATGTCCAGAACTGTACATAAAAAGTTTATGAAATTAGAAAATGGGCAAAAGTTTGTACAAGGACGGTTCTGAAGTAAAATAAATTAATTGGTCAAAGCTTTGGTGACAAATAATTAAAGGAATTAATTATGGAAACAGCAGTTTTGTATAATAAAATAACAGTAAACTGTGGAAATTTAATTTAATAAAAATAATTCTACGCAATACAGAACTACAGTTATTAATAGAGGATTTTGAACTGCTATACACTCAGGGACCTATTTTATGTTGTCACGAAGTATCCATAAACCCAAAATAGCGCATGCTAATTTTAAACTTTGCATTTCCGTTTTATGTTCCCTCTATTTTTAAGCGACACTAACTTTTAAATAATAAAATTCTTTATCCACGATATAATAAATGTGTATATCATAAACCTGTTTTTATTTCTTTCCTTTTTTACAACTTGAATGTATTTTGGAGATTTTTTAGGTTTATTGCTTCAATGTTTTTTTAGATTAAGAGCCTCAGCATTGATTTGGAATGAGTAAAAGGTTCTGGTTCAGAATAATGAGGTTATTTGAGACGCAACAGAAGAATATATAGACGAAGAGGACAATGCAAAATTTTGGGTAGCATAGAACATAATAATATATAGTTAACATAAGAGTAAATATACAAAATAAATAAATTCCATGGTTTGCCAAACTGTTTCCAGCAGCAACTATATTTAATTAAGTTAAATAGAGTAACTAAGGCGTTGTATCTCTGACCTATAAGTTAATAACTTGGTTTGCCTTATCCTACTTATATTATTCGTATTGGAGATTTTAATATACATTTTCTAGAGATTTTGAAGAGTACCAAACAGTTAGAATCTATTATAGAAGTCTGGTCTACGACAAATATAACAACCTTAAGTGACCAAATTTATTCTAAGATGGACAATATTAATGCTGAAGGGTTGATTTTAAAATTAGTGAGCAAAATCCTACAATTTCCTTTTTGAGACCCTTAAAAAGAATTAATTTTGTTCCATTTCAGAGTGATTTGGGGTCCTGGCCCTGGCACGGAACTTATGAAATTCATGATATTGACAAAAAGATCAATTTTTTGAATAGCAGTGTAATATCGTTATTTAATATTCACGCTTCAGTCAAAACGAACAACGAAAATAAAAGCTATAAATATTCACCTTGGATTATTGATAATATTAAACTTTGACAAAAATTCCCCAATAATGACTTAAAAAAAATTAAGAACCCTAGTGACTATTAGTACTATAAACAACTAAGAAACTATACAACATTTCCAGTTCGTAGTGGAAAAGGGCATATTTAAGGAATACATTTAACAATTGTAACAATAAAGAAAAATGGGCTGCACTTAAGAAATTAAACGTTATGGAAAATAAAAACATTACCATCCCAGTGCATCTGGCAAATGTTAATGAATTAAACACTTTTTTTATTACAGTAGCGACAAATGCTTACGCTCCAAAGCCGGATCTCTTAAATTTTTATTAATGAAGTAAACCAGGCTCAGGTATTCAAAATAATTTCATCTATAATAATAATAATACTTCGGGGTCTGACAATGTAATTTTTAATCAAACTCTGTTGTCCTTTTATTATTTCATTTCTTATCCACATTAAAGGCATGCATAAAAAAATCTTTTTTTCCAGATGCATGGAAACATGCACTTGTTTGTCATTTCCAAAAGTCGGGCAACCCAGAAAATGTGCCCTCCATTAGTGTTTTACCTACTTTTTCTAAAATCTTAGAGAAAATTGTCGAAATACAAATTCGTGAATTTGTTAACACATAATATTCTTCCTCCCAAACAATCGGGCTTTCGAAAAGACCATAATTGCGCGATAGCTATGTCAGATGTTGTTGATGATTTATTATGACAATAAATTAAGTATTCTAATTCGATTTGACTTTTTAAATCATGATTTACTTTTGTCAATATTACACTACGTCTGCTTTTTCAATAAGATTATGAATTTTATTTTCATCCTTTTTACAAAATCGTAGGCAGCAGGTGGTTGTGGGAAATTTGATTTCCAATGTTAAACAGGTGATGGTGGCCGTGCCACAGGGAAGCATATTGAGACCTCTGTTATTTAGTATACACACAAGTCAATTTAACTGGTGCCTACATTTTTGTAACTACCACTTATATGCTGATGATACAAAGCTTTATTGCGCTTTTCAGCCAAGTTACTTCGAAATGGCAAATAGGCTATTAAATACAGATCTTAAAAATGAAATAAACATGTTCGAATGAACATCATTTAAAAATAAATCCTTTAAAATCCTCTATTACTTTAGTTAGTGAGGAACCTCAAAGAACATTATGCTGTGCCAGTCTCTCTGTAGAAATAAATAATACACCTTTATTGATAAACAATGTGTCAAAATCGCTGGGAATCCTTACCGACTCTGATTTTCGTTTTCATGAGCATATCTCCATAACCAACGACACTGTTTGCATGAGAATATTAAGACAACTCTGTGTGATTCTTTGGTACTAGCAGCTAGAATACAGAACAAGGTTCCAAACTTTTATTTACGTTTGATTTTTGGAATTCGAAGGAGAAATTTAATCTCATACAAATTAAAAGAACTGGGCCGGTTGAATACGGTCAATAGGCAAACTACATTTTGATTGTTTTTGCTAATGTGTCGTGGAAAGTGTAATTTGCTTTTGGAAAGTAATAAATGTATTTATTATTATTAATATTATTATTATTATTTGATTGGAAGTAACCGGTAGGGGTCCAACACGTTTCGGCGCGACGGAAAAGGTATCACTTTCGACATTCAAAATGATATTTTTAACATTTATTTAGATTTATAATAACCTAATTAATCCGACGAAAAAATAGTATCTACATATAAGTAGGGTCGAACTGACAGCCTCCACCTTTTTTGAAATAAATTAAAAATTTGGGACTCTAAATTCTAAACGAATTGCATATTTGTATGGTGTTTCTTATGTTGTCACTTTTTTATTCAGCATGACATTAAACTTTTTTTTGACCAGAATAAACTTTATTTCTGCTTAGGCTAAAGTTAACGCTATATTAAATATAGTGAAAGAAACTAAGATAAAAATAAATAATTCGTTTTAAAAATAGGAACAAGCCTGTGCAAGACTTTATGGGCCTACGATACATTTACAAAATAGAACCCATAATAGTATACGTGTAAGAATGAATTGAGAAATAAATTCCATTTCAAACTAATTTTTAAATAAATTATATTTACTTATCAAATACGTAATATTGTGTTAATGTATTCAATATTATAACTTATCGTATGTTTATTAAGATTTTCATTATTATATAAAATACATATCTCATTAGTTTACTTTTTGCCATTATGCTACTATTACTTTATAACTTTAATTGTACTCCGCAGCCGGCTCTAATATCAAATATTTGAACGGTAACCAAAACAAGAAAGATAAATATTGTTAGTTAATTGGTAATCATAACCCTAAGCAAGCTCTTGTTCGATCGCTAATCCCAATTACCTTGCTCACTTCAACTTTAAACATGGGCCGTGTTGTCTAAGGTTTAAATTTAAACCGGGACTAACTTGAGCGTTACAGGGTTAACATGACATATGAAAAATGGAACAAACATTTTTTCCGGATATCATAATTGCAAAAAATTACACTAACAAACGAAATATAACTGGTGAACTAAAAGTTTTAATTGCCATGGCAAATAGATCTGATGTATCATTTAAACCTTTTTAGTAAATCTGCGAATACTGCGTTCTGGACAGTAATTCCCTAAATTGGTAATTTTTCATATAACAAGACTGTATTATCTTTAAATTTAAATCTTACCAATTACCAAACGTAACAAAAGTTCGTATCCTTTCGGATATTGAATTAGTATATCTCATAACTAGCATTGCTTCCGATAGAAGCAATATTTGGGATTGAATTAAAAGCTAACGTAAAATTTGGCTTGGCATGGCGTATAACTAAATTTTAATATTTAGTTCGTAATGTTGCAGAAAGGCTTTGAAACGCAAAATTAAGTTAGAACGCGATAATGTCAATGAATTTGCGAATTTCCATATTGTATTCTAGGTGGAAAACCGAATTTGTACTCGAAGGTTTAATACATGTTTATTTGAGGTGGCGTTAAACAAATTGCAATATAAAAAATTTTATGTCAGATTAAACCAATGGCATGTTTAGTAAATGTAATAACTAAAAAGTTTCATTTTCTCGCGATATACTTCTTGAGGTAAATCAAACTATATATAGACATATATATTATATTATATCCAAAGCAGTTGATCGAGTCTAGCATGACGCACTTTTTAACAAATTTTCTACCTATGATCTTCCTCTAAAACTTTATACTTGGACTGCCAATTTTCTTTTTAACGGAAGTATTTATGTAGTGGTTGACGGCCATTCATCAAACTTTTACCAAATCAACGCAGGCATTCCGCAGGGTTCAGTGATGCCACATACCCTATTCTTCCTGCACATCAGTGACCTGCTTTCTTCTACCAGCAATCCTATTCATGCCGATATATGATTACCCAAACCAACGAAATTGATGCTAAGTGTAGAGTAATGACTATCTTTAACCGAGGACCTCATTAAAATCGTAAAATGTGAACCTTATCCTGTTTAACGCCATAAAGACACAACCATGTTTATTATCTCACAACGTATCTACAAATTCCCATACCATTCAAATGAATAATGAAATATTTGAAGCCAAAGATTTCTTTAGCCAAGTTGGTATCACTTTTCAGAAAGACCTTCGCTGGCATGATCCACAGCAGCCGTGAAGAAATTGGGTTTATTTTTTCGAGCTCGAAAATACTTTTCATTTGCCAACTTGGATATCCTTTACCCTTCTCAAATCAGACCCAGCCTTGAGTATTGCATATGGGGGGCAGCCTCTCAATTCAGTCGTTAATATCCCTGACTCTACCTAAAAAAGCTATTTGCTTGATTGATGTTAATCTGTCTCTGTTTCACAGATACTATCACAGATTATGTTCTGATGAATTATCATTCACTATGCCCTCCGTAGTTATTCTTGCCAGGAAGACACGAGCATCGACCTACATGCATCTCTTCACCGTCTAACCTGCAAAGACCAAGGACCTCCCATTTTGTTCGCTCCTTTATTAGCAGTCTCTCTATTATGGAATATGTTACCAGCAAATGCTTTTCCCTCTTCTCCCAAACTTTCTCCGTATTCACTGCAGGGTACTTTAAATTGGCATGAATATAACCGTACTTTTATTGAAAATGGGTAATTCTTGTGATTAGGCGCAGTGATAGTGAAATTACTCCCAACCTAAAAACTATTAATAGCTCAGCTATAACACTAATAAAAGTAGATATTCACTTGAAAGATATAATTTGAATTATAAAAATTCCGCGATTGGAAGTGATGTTCTTCCCTTAATACTTAACTACAGATAAGACTGCACCATTACTTTGGTGAGCCAACATGCGTAACACTTGGCTCAGTAGATACAAGAATTGCTTGCTTTGGTCGAAGCACAAACGATCATTAATGTAAAGCATCATCTAGTACATACTTTAATAACTGACCCCTGAGAAGATCGGTTACTTGGCTGCTAAGGTAGTCGTTATTGTCTCCGATATAATAAGAACCGTGCCAATACTACTGCACTCTCTATAAAGGTAGCGAATACCTGTTTTGGTATTTATGAACCGTTTTTGAGAAAACTTAAAAATTAAAAGCAGTTATCCTATTAAACTTACTTCATTGAAACTTGGTATGTAAAGTGCTACTTTTTCCAAACAGAAGAAAAACATGGTCAACCATTATACCAAAAATCACAAAAGACAAGTCTTAAGTATTTTTAGCTGTTAAGTGCGAAAACGCAATCATTTTTCAAAATAAACAGTGGTATACCATAAATTTACTAAAGTAGGAATTGGAACTCGCACGCCTGTAGCTCAGATGATTTCCTTTCACTTGGAAAAAGTAACATTTTAAAGACTTATTTTGTATAACAAGTTCCAATAAAATACATTTAGGGGTTTTCTAAATATTAATAAAACTTTTTTTTTAAAGTTTAACACCCTGTATATCGAGAATGGAGCTTTTTAGGCCTTATGTTTATATAAACATTTTTTTTTAAATTAGTCCGGCAATCAATCGTCAAAGTTTGGCTATATACTTAATTAACACCCTGTATATGGGGTGTTTCACTTAAAACCTCAAACACCGTATCCCCGGGAGTTAACGGGGATATCAAAATTTTATAAAGAGTAATTTAATGGGATAAAATGTAATCATTTTGTGCTAAAATAAAAACTACGCCATCACCATTATAGGACGCGACGCAAGACGGTTCCGATCGCTTATCGTAACGTAATATAATATATTTTTAAAAATGTTATGTATACTGATTACACAAACAAAAACCACGAACTTATTTTATATTATTTTGTTATCTGACCCTGTATTTTATCATCGCTAAAAAGAGAACTCACGCCGTCAGTTATTATCATAATATTTAAATTAGTGCACACACGGTGTTCTAGCAAATCATATATTTTTGAGCATATAAATAACATAAGCTAGTATATTTTATTTTATTTTAAGTTTGATATTACTAACTTACTCTAACGTTAGCCCATGATGTTCAGGGTGATTCATTATATTTTGACAATCACCTACAGCCGTAATTATAGGATTTAGAAAAAAACTTTGAATATAAGAGTTGTATGGTTTTTTTTTTCTGTTTTCTTATTTGTATTTTTTATATATTTTTTCAAATAGAACACCCATTATTAGTCAGAATAAAAGGTCTTTTCATCTTGATTTCAAAAATGAATATTTTGTTGACATTTGGTTCAGCTGTTTTCGAGCTATGTCAGTTTAAACATTATCGTTTCGGTAACAGGGACTTCAGAGATATTCTCGGTGATATGGTAAAATCTGCCTTGGTCATCACTATGATGCAAAAATGCTCTGTATGGCAATTGTTTTAACAAGTGTAGTTATAACAACCAAATACATAAATATTAATTATTTAATTTTGCTGAAAATAATTCAAATGAGAAGACACACTAGAAGTAATAAAACTCTTTTATTGAAACGATGATAACGTTGCAAGAGTTAGAGTCCAATTCTGAAATGTCACTATTTAGTTTCTCAATTATGGTTTCTAAAGTTTGAGGTCCATTACAATAAATCTTGTTTTTCAAGTGTCCCCACGAAAAAATGTTCAATCTATTCAAATCCGGGCTGTTTGCTGGTCGTCTGAGAGTTTCATGTCTGCTTATCCAAAGTGGGTATTTACCATTCTGGTGATCGGTGACTAATTGGCCCAAAATACTGCCAGTCAGGGATCACTAATATATAGTTGGTCCTATCACCTTATTTTTAAGCATACTGAAATGGAATAGACTATACCAATAGAACGGAGTATATAAATTCACAATTTATTTTTTTCTCATGACAAATGCTAAACATGAGTATTTCGAAGAAGTCGTTAAAGTGGATTTATCTATTATTAATTTCGAGAGTTTTAAAACCTAAACAAAATAATAAATGTCAGGATAAACCTTCTCAAGTGGTTATCGTCTATGCCTCCCTTTCGAGAGTTCATGGTCCCATATGGACCTGTGACGTAGGAAGCTCTCAGTTAAGTTAAAGCTAATAATAACTTAAACATTTTATTTGTTTCGATTTAATTATAATAATTTGTCAACTTACTATGTTAAAAATACAATAGAATATTTTATAATAGAAGGTGTTTCTAAAATTCCATATTTTTTTTGGAAAGCATTGTTTCCCTTCAGAAAAGATTGAATGAGAGGGTTTTTCTTTGCCTTTATTTTTTTTCTCGCCAGTGTCTTTTTGATTCTGAACTCCGATAAATTAGTTTAAGTTTTAGACTTTTATGTAGGAGGCACTTTTATCCTATTTAGACGAAAACGGAAATTATTTTTCAATTACATACATAAAGTAGAACTCTAGGCGACACCTATGAAGTATTTATTAATTAAGGGTTCAAGGTGCGTCTATAACGACGCACTGCATTTCAGCCAACCAGAGGCAGTTCTTGTCAAATTAGGTGTCGACCTTTTTTTCTGATTTCTAAAACAAAAGTCTGTATCAGAGCTCTGTTTGTTACAACTGATTTGAAACTCTTCTCTTGTGGTAGTTTATGAGGCTTTACATATACAGTGGGTTATTAAAATTGAGGGATTATCAAAGATATTTTGTTTTCATTCTATAATATTATCAAAGATATTTTATTTTCATTCTATGATTTATTTGGGGAGTAACTTATTTTCAAGAGTTAAATTTATGGTTTATTTAAAGATTTTGGTTTTCTTTTCTTTTGCACTAAGTTTGGAATTTTTAAGTACATTCCTTCATTTTCTGGATTTAAATACTTTTTTTTTGTTATTAGTTTTAAGTATTATTTTTGTACAGTAATGCACTTCCTTTAATTTTGTTAATAGATCTTTAAGTTGTTTTAAAAACCGAATCTTTTATTTAGATAAACCACCTGCTAGTTATAATAAATATATTCAAGCAGAAGATACCATCGTTGTTGCAGTTTGCTGTTGTTCTCGAGTTATAAGTGGCCGCTGAATTGGTGAGGTAAGATGTTTAATTAAATTTCTACTAACAATTATATTTCATAACATTGTAATTTATAATTTACGAAGAAGCCTAGAGTGTGTATGATTTTACTTATCATATCTTAGTTAATTTCAGTAATGTGCTCGCTATGTCTCAAATAAATAAATAATTTTAAATACTATAAATAAGCGCTCTATAATCCTGTTACAATACCACACAACATTAAGCGACTTTCGTCCTTGTATTTTAACCCCTTGTATAAGCCGACTGTTGATCATCGGTGAAGATATTGTTCAAAAAATCGTTATTGTCCTGAATTCTTTGATTTCCATTACACAATTCAAGCCTTTGCCTCATATTTTCATCAGTCAATTCTTGCACTGAACGCAACTTATACGGATGAAATCTGTGTCTTAGTTGAATTTTGCTATATAACTTGCCGAAAATGTTTTGAGCTTCACGTAGGGAATATTCGAGGTTTTCTAGGAAAGAAATAATTTTATGGTAATTTGTCAAGAAATTAAAAAACATAATCAGGTTTACCTTGAAATACAATAAAACGTTAAGTTCTTTATCGAAACTTCTATTTTTCTGGTCTTCCATTGAATGGAATTGTATTGTTCGAAACGATTAATTATATTCTTGATTGTATTTATTGAAGGAATTCTTCCCGGGTATATTCGCCGATATTCGACTCTAACTCTTGCAACGGTGTTATCGTTATCGTTTGAATAAAAGAGTCTTATTACTTTTCGTTTTTGTTCCCCAGAATAATCCATTTGAATTATTTTTAGCAAAATTATATAATTAATATCAAATACATTATGCCATAAATGACAGAAAAGTGGACAATTATGTATTTGGTTGCCATAACTACAGTTGTTGAAAGAATTACTATCTAACGCAATTTTGCATCATAGAGATGACCAAGGCAAATTTTGACCATATCAGCGAGAATATAGCTGAAGATAATTATTAAACTCAAATAGCTCGAAAATAGCTGAAGATCTTTCATTCTAGCTAATAATATACAGGGTGTTCTATTTAAACATGAATGAATACATGTCATATAAAGTTTTAACTTTCAAATATTATTTTTTAAAATCTGAAATATCCAAAAGATAATAAATAAAAAACCCTAAAACTTTTGTATTCGAAGTTTTTTTTTCTAAACCCTATAATTACGGCTGTAGGTGCGTCTCAAAATTTAATGAAACACCCTGTATAAATGAAGGAAAAATTAAGATTGGAAAACATTGCTTTAATTTCTTTTTCTTATAAAGTAAATTATTAACGGCATATTACCTTAAAATTTAGGTCCCACTATTTGCCCTATATGTTTTTATTTATTTTGATGGAATATAGTAAGGAACGTGAACCTAAAGTAAGAAAGAATTTTGTAGACAACTAAACAAAAATGACAGGAAAGTCACCAAATATTTATCTTCTAATAAAAATTGGCTTGATGGAAATATCTTATTTACCGGCCTTGCAGTAGTTGCAAAGACTCCACTACTACAGGGAAAACTGAAAAAAAATAACATTAAAAAATTTGTAGCTAATTGACTAAGCGAAGAAAAGTTCAAAATATTTTAACTCCTTAGAGCGAATCTGAGCTTAATTATGAAAGAAAAATAAAAAGCCTCTTTACTTTTTGATCAATTTTAACACTATTGTTTAATTTTTTAGTACGTATTCTCTGTATTAACTTTTTGTATCTTCTTGCAATGTTTTTATTTCTTCTTTAATATAATATTATATTACATTAAACCTACATTATGTCTGTTTGAGTTTGACCGACTTTTCGCTTAGCTATACCTGTTGCTTATTATTTTTTATTTATGTTATACCTTAGAACCAGAACGTGGAAACTTAAACTGTTTTTGCAAGTTCAAATTAGTAAATTGGTCCCACCGTACGACACCAAGAAAAACCAAAATAATTGCAAAAAATCTAAATGTATCAGATTTATAAAATACGTCTACTTCTAAAATATGTTTGTTATATGCATTCAGTTGATTAGTATACTGGTTACTGAGATACAAACGATTTTTCACTTAAATTTCAAACATCGATTTCTCGCAAAATAAAGGGTATATAATTCATCAGTATAGGCGACGCGATGCCAGGAAAAAAATAAAATAATTGTATAAACTTAAGTCTAAATCACCAAATTGATTGCTATATTAATTTTTGAGATGCAGCGTGACTTATTTTCTATTTTTGAATATATTCCAAATTACTTAATTGGAAATAAATATTTTGCTACAAGATGCTATATCTAAGAACTAATATACCAACCAAATTGTATGCAAATGAGCAGAAAGTCTTAGAAATAGACGCATATTTAAAAATAAGACTATTAAGGATTCTACAATTGTTATGTTTTTTTTGCGCCTTGACGTCTATAAAGATTTTATTTCTTCTAATAATTAAAATGTACTCAATTAAAAATTGCTGTTTACCCAATTTTATTATTCACGGTAATTTGCGAGAAATCGACGTTTGTAATTTGAGTAAATATCCCGTACATCTCAGTAATCAGTATAGTTATCATTTTGATGCATGTAAAAAAATGCCTTAGAAATAGACGTATTATTGAAATCTGACACTTGTATTTCTTACAATTGTATTGTTTTTTATTGCCGTCGCAACACTTGGCGATATTATCGTTTAAATTTTAGCCACAAATAATTATATTTTACCCTATCAAATAAACGTTTTTTTCCAAATTTTGAATCCGCGTTAGTTCCCTGTGAAAAAGCCGTTTGGAATTTTACATGACACACACTGTATATGGCACAAAAAAAGTGCTTTTGGTTTTATAAACTGCTGCTATTCCTAAACATTTCAAGGTTTGTACATAAAGAAGTCACTTGCTGGCTGAACACGGCAAATGTGGTCTTCATCCCCTAGCCGAGGAGGAAAGACTACAGCGCCACTAGAGCCTTCAGACCAATTAGCTTGACATCTTCCCTAATGAAACCATTATAAAAGATGGTTGACAGATACCTAATAGAGTATCTACCACACAGGAACCAACATGCATACAGCAGAGTAAGTCAACAGAGACTGCTCTCCATGCTTTGGTGCAGAAAGCGGAAAAGACTATAGCAGACAAGGAAATGGCACTTTCACTCTTCTTAGACGTAGACGATGTCTTTGATGAAGCCAGGACATCAACCATTTGCGGAGCCCTTTATGCCAGAGGAGCACCAAATCCTTTGGTGATCTGCTGTTATTGTTTCCATGGGAGACTGCCAAGCTGAGGCCGTGGTGCGAGACGGCTGCTCTCAAGGTAGTTGCATTTCGCCACGCCTCTAGTGTTTGGTAATAGTAGGCGACGCATGCGACGTGCTTGTTATAATGACATGCAAGTTTCTAACGAATGACAGTAAACGAACGCAAGTGCTATGTAGGATAATTAAAGAATGGTGTCCCGAGTCGGGGCCTCAGTCAATCCAGATAAGACAGCTGATACTCTCACCAGAAGAAGGAACTTAGTAGGATTTAGATTACCAGCCCTGTACCATTAAAGCAGGTAAAGTCAAATACGTTGGGATGGTTATGGATAGTAAACTGACGTGGAAATTACACGTCGAACAGGTAACTAATAAATCCATGGCAATAATGTGGCAACTACTCCACGTGGTGAGCCGAAAGTGGGGTTTATCCCACAGATACCGCCCTGGATCTATACTGCAATCATCTGACCGAGGATCATTTACGGATCCGTGGTCTGGTGGCCGCACTTTGAAGACCGGCCTGCTTAGGGATTGCTGGAGCAATGAAGACTACCCAGGCGCCGCACTCAACGTTTTCTTGGGCTTCTCAAAGCTTCCGATATGGACCAAGAAGGAAGCCTTGACTTCGTGCAAAAGGATGGACAACTGCGGAACTTGATATAAAAATCCAACAGGAACGGACCACATGAAAATCGCCGCCATAATTCGCCAGGAGATCCCCATCCTGTCTACGGGATTCTTCTAGACAGTCGTCATAGGCTCACTACGCTTTTTGAAATTGAAATTCAAACAATGAAATCCACATTCACTCAGGCGGCCCTGAGTGAGCTAGCAACTAGCAACGGCAAAGGTGGTGAGATTAAAAGGGGGCCCTGGGCATAGTGGTGTCGAAAGCAACGAGAAATACTGTTTGCGGGCCCTGAATAGAACGGCCTGGGAAAAGACAAAAAAGAATTGGTCACGGAAGAATAGGCAAAAGAAATGGTACCCAACACATACGGATCTAAGGAAACTTGACTAGGTGACACTGTAAGTAAACAGGCACACTAGTTAGGTTTACAGGACAACCCTTGTTGTCCTAACAGTAGGGCAGAGGATGGGGATCCCTATTATCTTGTTGGCACGTGTAAAAAGGTGGGCAAGACTACGCTGGATTATTTTCGAGGTGAGTCCCTCTCCAAGGAAGAATTACAACATCTCGACTAGGGCAAGATGCTCTTCTTCATTAGAAGGATGGGCCACCTTCGTAGAGAAATGGAGTGAAGTGAGTGGGTCCGGGGTTAGCGAAACGGGCCTTTTAGGTCTAGTTGCTGGGCTTGTCCCCCCCCCCCATCTTACTACTACTACTGTTGGCTGAACACAAAATTTATCAATACCAATAATTATAAGAAAAATTAGCTCTAGTTTATTATTGTTTGGTAACCACCAATATTGCGATAATAAAACATAACTGTAAAGTGCTCGTCAAAAAATATGGAGTACAATCTTAACATTAATTTTATTTGTCTCAGAATAGTTTTTTTCTACGATAATGCAGAATGACTAGACTGACAAGAAAATATTATTGGAAGTTGACTTTTGCCGTATCAGTGTAGAAAATAAGCAAATGCAACGAATTCTTTGTATACCTCTTTAATGAATTAAATAAACAGATAAATGTATGCCGTAAATACATGGGTATTAAACTATGTTATTTATTTTGTACTAATTATATACTCGTATTACTATTATTGAAGGTAATAATAAAGTACATGATGAATAATGAGTTAAACTAACATCAGGTTACATCGACTTAGAGCAGTTAAAAATTATATCTCTGGAAGACCCTGTAGAGGATGTGCTTGGTCTATAAATATCGGTAGCTATTGAAGATGACGGGCTGCACAGATCGTTTGCTTCACAAACATCGCCAATATTTCTTGGATAGTTTAGTTTTGCCTTGAAGAGAATTATCTGTATATTATTCGGTAGCTGTCGAGGACTTCCAGCCCCCATGACGTTTAAGGCTCAAAAGATCCCCACAGCATGCCTGGCCGCCAGAAGGATTTGGCAGTTTTAATTTGGGATTCCACCATCGTCTTCACACCCACAGATTGTTTACCAAATTACTATTCTTAAAAGTAAAGATGAATTGTCTAAATTCGATATTAATGGGAAGGATGCCTGACATTAATGGAACTTTCTATAAAACTATATCCAACTATCGAATCCGTCAGTTACAGCAAATTTTCTTGGAACATGGGTCTTAGAAACGGGAATATAGACTAACACAATTTTAGCTTACCCTTGGACATTATCCACAGTTACTTTAGTCAGTTCAAAGCAGAGTCCTTCCTCAGGTGCTTTTCGCAAAAATAAACTTGTCTACTCTCTGGTAAAAACTAGTGATTTCGGCTTGTGGCCGCCAGACTTACATTTTAAAATTGCCGCAATTTATCAAACGTAGAATTGTCTATATTATCCTGTAAACTAAACAAAATTTATCAACATTGCGTACATTGACCAAAACGTTGTCTTGGATTTCTCTGCGAAATACGCCAAAAAATTATTTCCCTTATATAGCGTAACTTTTTTCTGTTTGGACCAACCAAGGAATTTAATTCACCCCTTTTCGTACCTTTCGCTTGATTTTATTTGTGACAGTTCGGACGCATATCCACCACGTTTGCAGCATGTAAGGATCAACGGGTCGTCATCGCTTATTCATAGGATCATCGATACACAAAACTATCGTAGAAAAAAATAATAAACAACACACGTACGAAATGTGTTGTTACGATATTCTTGTTTGCAGCACGATCAATAGCGTAATGAGACCACTTCAGCACTTATATTATAAAATACTAGTTTGTAACTTTTTTTTCTACCCCGTAAAATACCCATGCTAACATTACACTATGTCGGTTTTACTTCCCTTTTTAGATCTTCACGTTTCAGGGTCTCTAGATAACGAAAAACATGTTTTCTCAATTTAAGTTGGTCTGTCTGTCGGTCTGTCTGTTTGCGGCATAGCTAAAAAACTATTTACCTTATTATAGACTTCAACTTTTGGTCAAAAAATAAGGGTCATATGAGAATGACCTGCTAATATTTGGTAAAAATCCAATATGGCAAAGCAAAATAGCGGCCGGATGAAATGTTAAAAAAAATATTAGTAAAAAACTGCTTATCCAATTATCTCAAATTTTGCACAAAACTCAATTATTATGTAGAAATTAACTGGTAACAGTTTGGTGTGAATCCTAGATGACAGAACAAAATGGCGTCTTAATAAAATAATTAAAAATTCAGCCGGAAAAAACTACTTAATGGAGTGATTTCAAATTGTGTGAGATAACCAATTGTGGTATAGAGATAAACTATTAAAATTGTGGTACTAAATCAAGGTGATAGAACAAAATGGCGGCCAAATAAAATGTTTGTAATCGTGTAAAAATCACCCTCTCAGGTTTTACATATCTTCAAGTTTTACCGTTCCTAGCTGCCAAAAAATATGTTTTATCAATTTCGTCGGTCCGTCTGTCGGTTTGTCTATCAATTCGTGGCATAGCTTAAAAGCTACGTATCAGATTAACTTCAAATGTTTGTCAAAAATGTAAGGTTCATATGAGGATGACCGGGTAATATTTTGGTAAAAATCCATATGCCCATAATGAAACGTAAAAAAAGTATTACCAGTAAAACTATTTCTCAAATTTACCTCTAATTTTGCACAGAAATCAAGTGTTACACAGAACCGAACTGATATAGATATAGATGAACTGGTAAAATTATGATGCGAATCCAAGATGGCTGAACAAAATGGCACCCTAATATCTAATAACCTTTGTATTCGTCACAAAAACACTCTCCCAGATTTTACATATATTCTCGTTTTAGCGTCTCTGCCAAAAAACATGTTTTCGCAATTCCGTCGGAATATCTGTCAGTTTGCGGCATAACTAAAAAACTACTCCAGTTTTCGTCAAAAATTAAGGGTCATATGATAATATTTTGGTACGAATCCAAGATGGCGCTTTAATAAAATATTTAAAAAATAATGAAAAACCTACTTATTAGATAAGTTCAAATTTTGTGCAACCATTAATTGTGATATAGAGACAAACTCATAAAGTTGTAGTAGCAATTCAAGATGACGGAACAAAATGGCGAACAAATTTTTTTTTAAAAAATTTTATTCAACTGACCTTAAATTTTGCAGAAAAATTAAATGTGATATGGGGATAAACTAGTACTAATTCAAAACAACGTAACAAAATGGCGGTATGCATCACTTAAAAAGTACTTATTGAATTTATTACTTCCCTCGTAAAAGGGACGTATTGAAATCGTGACCCTCCCAATTTTTTTCAGATCTTCCCTATTCGCAGCATAACTAAAAAACTACTTACCCGATTGACTTCAAATTTTGGTCAAAAATTAAAAATCGTATAAAAATGATCTGATAACATTTTAATAAAAATTCAATATGGCGAAACAAAAGGGTGGCCTGGTAAAATCTTAAGAAAATGGCTTATTACTAGATAATAATAATTAACTAGCAACTGCGTAATAAAATATTTAAAAAAAACAGCCTAAAAAAACTACCTAATAGATTGATTTTAAATTTTGGGCAAGAATTAATTGTGGTATAGAGAAGAACTGGTAAAATTGTGGTACAAATTCAAGATGGTGGAACAAAATGAAATTTGTAATCGCGAAAAAAATTGCAGGTTTCACATATCTATATGTTTTAGCGTCCCTAGATGCCAAAAAAATATGTTTCCTCAACTCCATTTTAAATTTTGGGGATCCATTAAGTGCGATATAGATATAAACTGGTAAAATGTCTAAGAAATCAGTGTAAAAAATTTTTTATTCAATTGACTTAATATCTTTCGATACAAAATGGCAGTCTTAAAAACTATATAAAAAAATTCAATTTATTTTAAATGATGCCCAAAAAATAAGTGTGGCATAGGTAGACACTGGTAAAATATTGGGAAAATTTCGTTATGGTGGAACAAAATGGCGCGCAATAAAAATGTTTTAAAAGACAGTATACTAAATGACTATGTTCGGAACTAAATTGGGTTACACTTTACAATTCCCAATGAAAGGAAAGATTCATAACGAGGAAAGTTATGGGTAAAGGAAATTTACCGATTTTTTCAATTCCATCGGTCTGTCGGTCTGTCTATCCAACGCTTGTAATGGTATAATTTATACTGTAACAAGTGATGAAATGGAGGTGATTCCGAAATTAAAAACTATATCGATATATTAGTATTCCATAACGGTCGTAGAAAATAGTATATTGTGCAACAAGTTTAGAAACTGACTCTTTGCAAACGAGTGTGAGGTTTGTGCACGAGCCGCAGGCGAGTGCTACAAGTCACACGAGTGTGCAAAGAGTCATTTTCAAACGTGTTGCACACGATACTTTTTCTACGACTGCAGAAAATAAAAATACAATTTTGATTATTTTTATTCTTTCAACTTTGACAAGACTGTGAGAAATTTTTTCAAACACCGTGTGAAAACTTTTCACACGCTTATGTCAAAATGAAATGACGAATAATATGAGCTTGAACCGAAATTCTATTCACAAATCTTAGAAGGCTATGGCAGCAAATATTTCCCATAAGCAAGCTGTCAAACCAATAATTGTTGCAGAAGGTTTACACAATTTCTTATATTTAAAATGGAAAAAATTAATAAGTACTGCTTTTGTAAATTTTGCGAAAGTGTCGAAGAAATAGAGAAGCAACATCGTAAATTGCCACTTTTAAAATATTTAGTATAGGAAGCTGGTATAGAACTATTGGAGGAGAACCTGTTTAAGAAGATACAAGAAACCCTTCTTGATAACCAACCATCGTTGAACCGTTTGGGGAATACAAAAAGCAATAAAGTAGTGTCAAAATACTATTTATACGTTCTCAAACATCGAAATTTTATGATCAGTACTAGCGAAGTGCCGAGTCCTATCTATTCACCTATGCGACGAGAAGATATGTATCAAGAATACCATGAAATATTACATAATTTATTAAAAATATAATTAGTAATATATCTGCTGTTATTTTTCAATTCTGTGTTGGATTTATTTGAGAACATTGAGAAATTCAAATTCACACTCAACACTTTGAAATTGATGATGCATATGTTCCCCGATATGGTAAAAATGAAATAGGACTCGTTAGCTCGGTTGGTTAATACGTTGTCCCGGTAAGTCCTGGGTTCAAATTTCAGTTGAGATGAATTATTTTTTATAAAATTTTAAAAATATTGCCTGCACGGCGCCAAACCTGTTTTATATTTCAAAAACAGTAACATATTTTTTGCAATTTTTTATGTGTTAGTGTTTCAAAAATGTATTAAAACTACATTACCTAAAATTGTAGTAACTTCGTGGCAGTTATAGGGAGTATATACTGTTATAAAATTTGCTATTTATTTAGTAACTCAAATTTATTCAAGATCAGTTATAAATTCAGCATTTTTTTAATCTAACATGAAACGTTTTATGTTACTAAAAGTTGAAAGAAAATAAAATTTCCTATTACTTTAGTAACATAAAGTTATTCAAGATCACTAATTCAACATGTTTCTAAGTCGACATGGAATGTTTTATTTTACTAAAATCCAAGCTTAATACATTTTTAATATTAATTTGATAAAGGATAAAAGAAGATGTGCAAATTTCATATGAAAATAAAATGTCCTATTAATTTAGTAACACAAATTTATTCAAGATCACTAATTCAACATTTTTGTAATCCGATAAAGAATGTTTTATTTTACTAAAATACAAGGAAAATATATTTTCTAAAATACAATTGATAAAGGATAAAAACGATAAACTTTTACGTACGTCACATCAAATTTTATATGAAAATCCAATTTCCTATTATTTTAGTAAGACAAATGTATTTAAGATAACTAATTTAACATATTTTTAATCCGATATGAAATGTTTTATTTTACGAAAATCCAAGGAATATATATTTTTTTAAGAATAATTTGATAAAGGATATAGAAACGACATGCTTTTACCAACGTCACATCAAATTACATATTAAAATGAAATTTCCTATCATTTTAGTAACACAAATTTATTTAAAATCACTAATTTAACTTGTTTCTAATCCGATATGGAATGTTTTATTTTACTAAAATTTAAGGAATTTATATTATTTTTCAGATTAATTTTATAAAGGATAAAAACAACATTCTTCTACGTACGTCACATCAAATTTCATATGAAAATTAAATTTCCTATTATTTTTGTAACAAAAATTTATTTAGGATCACTAATTTAACTTGTTTCTAATCCGATATGGAATGTTTTATTTTACTAAAATCCAAACAATACATATATATTTTAAGACTAATTTGATAAAGGTTAAAAACGATATGCTTTTACGTCCTTTTCATCAAATTTCATATGAAAATACAACTTCATACTATTTTAGTAACACAAATTAATTTAAGATCACTAATTTAACATGTTTCTAATCCAATATGGAATGTTTTATTTTACTAAAATCCAAGGAATATATATATTTTTTAAGTTTAATTTGATAAAGGATAGAAACGATATGATTTTACGTACCTCACATGTTACATCAAATTTCATATAAAAGTGAAATTTCCTATTACTTTAGTAGCACAAATTCATTCAAGATCATTAACTCAACATGTTTCTAAAGCGATATGAAATGTTTTATTTTACTAAGATCCAAGGAAAATACATAATTAGAATGAGAATAACAACTGACACTACAAATTAATACGTGCCGAACTTTATTCTTTGTAGACATTTTTATTACCTATTATTTAAATTTTAGTTTGAATTCGTGTAAAATTTTCTTACCCAATCTCCCACGCGCTTGAATTAATAATCCGATATTTTCCCGTACACAATTTTCGTTTGAAAATTATCCCTCAGTTCGACTCGGAATAATTTTCGAAAAATCTGTACTCGAAAAATTTCTGGAAATAATTGAAGCACTAGAGAGATTATATGCGAAAATGGCAAGAGGTTAATTTTAACAACAAAAGTACAATTCACAGTCTATTTTAAACAATTAAGTACATCACATAGTTTATTCAATCACAACAAAATCTAACAAATTATCTAACGTTAATGGCGCAAAATATAAAGTAAAGTAGCTCTATTTGAAGTTATAATTTATGGTTACATTTGTACAGTTTTGGAAACAGTGTGCTGGCATATCTTGTTTATTGATAGAATTCGTATATGTTATGTTCTCCGTTATGTTTCGTGAACATGAAGGAACCGGCTCCAGCGGGGAAGTTTCAGATTCTTGCAATTCATGTGAGGACCAGGACGTCGAAGTTTGGTCTACAGATTCTGCAATTTTGTTTCCAATTTTTAATTTATTCCCAATTGAATCGTCTATGTATCCTTCAGCCACTGCACTAGAACGCCATCCCCTATGGCGTTTAAGAGTTAGTAAATCCTCACCAGCATTAACGAGTATTGTTGCCGATTTGGCAGTTTCAAAAAATTAGCTATTTCTGTAGCCATGCATCCAAATTTATTGATACCTACAGCTTGTCTAGTGCATTTTCCATTTTGATAATTCAAGAAAAATCTGTTTTCGGATATATTACTGGGTCTGAGATTGGCAAATTTTTACATATATTGTAGAAGTTTTCAATCAGAGTAAATGATCTAGGTATTTTATTTTTTGTGTTTGTTAATTTGATCAGCATAGCCGAATTTAAATCTTTGATGTCACGTCTACAAGCTCCTGCTAGACCGATAGCAACTGCGGCCTGAAAGTTTAAACGTATAATATTTAATACATTTTTGCAATGTTTACGATTAAAAAAATATATGCCATAGAATTTGCTTTAAGTACGTACTTTTATTAACAAGTATTGCTCATCCGGTGCTGAATTTAAAAATTTTGAAAAATCCTCCTCCGTTAGAATTTTGGACTTCTTTGGTGTATATTTTTCTGATTTTTGTTTTAGGAACGACTGTAGTTTCATATAATCGGAAATATTAATATTGCGCTTTACTTTTAAGATAGCTTTAAGCATAGAGAATATCGACCGCAATGTGGATGCTTTGTATTTCTTCGATAGTTCTTCAAAATATACTAGCATGACATTTTCCGAACATGACTTTACATTGCTTCTTGCTTTCCACTGCTGAAATTTCATGTACGCGGTCTCATATTTGTATCTGGAAGTTTCCGGCAAAAGGTTTAGCGAAACTCTTGTAGCTTTTTCCTTTATTTCTGGTGGCGTACATTCAAATTCACTTTCACTCTCCAATTTTACACCACAAAAGGTGATTTTGGCAAAAAAATAAAATATTTTTGACAGATTGAAATTAAAATGAAAGTAACCAGGCAATCGAAAACCACGACCTACTTGATTCAAGCTTTAGTGACATTTGTGCTAGTCATCCATCATTGAGGTCAAACCTAAGCAAAACTGTGTGCAAAAATTTCACACAGCAGTTTTCACACATCATGTGAAATTAGTAATTTTCAGATCTTGTTTGGCGTGCGTTTTTAGGCAGTTTTCATAGCTGTCGTAGAAAAACATGTTTTCTCAATTCTTTGTCAGTACGTAGGTCTGTCAGTCTGTTTGCGGCATAGCCAAAAAACTACTTACCCGATTGACTTTTGGTCAAAATTAAGAGTCAAAAGGGGATGGCCTGGTAACATTTTGGTTAAAATCCAATAAGGCGGATCAAAATGGCCGACTAGTGAAATGTTGAAAAAACTATTACTGAAAAACTAATTATCGATTAAACAAATTTTGTACCAAAATCAAGTATTGCGTAGAAATCAACTGATACAATTTTGGTACGAATCTAAGACCGCAAAACAAAATGGCGACCTAATAAAATATTTAAAAAATCAGCTTCAAAAATATTTATTACATTGATTTTAAATTGTGTGCAAGCATTAAATGCGAAATACAGATAAACTGTTAAAATTGTGGTACAAATTCAAGATGGTGGAACAAAATGGAGGTCAAATTAAATGGTTAAAAATCACCGTAAAAAAATGTCTTCTTGTTCAATAGACTTTAAATTTGTAAAAAATTATATGTGGTAAGGAATAAACTGGTACGAATTCAACATGATGGAACAAAATGGCGATCTTAAAAAATCAGTATAAAAACTAGTTATTTAATTTATTTTAAATTATGCCTAAAAACTGTGGCACAGGTAAAAATTGTTTTGTGTGAATCCAATAAGGTGAAATCAAAGGGCAACCAATAAAAATGTTTGAAAAGATAGTACATAAGAAATTAAAATATGTTTATGTGCTAAAGTAAATTGGATCACATTTTACTGTTTCTAATAAAAGGGAAGATTCATAAAGAAGGAAGTTCCGGGTAATGGAAATTTACCAATTTTTTATGAGTATTTTACTTATATTTTAGAGTTATAAAATGCTTTTTTCAAACATATGAGGAATTCTGTAGTGTTCTTCCAATTCCTTTTCCTGTATTCAGGTCAGCGGATATCCAAACAAGTCCACAAAACATTTTATAAAAAAAATTGTCGCAGACTGATTAATAGATCAAAAAACCCATACGATCAATTGGAGTTTGTTCGTGTGTTAAATGTTTTATAGGGCCTCCAGATTTATCGGCATAAAAACTTAATGGAAAACTGATATGTACCCTACGGATATTTTGAGAGCTACGTATTAAAAACGAATTAAACTTAACGTATCATTAGTGCTTCTAATATATCCGAACCTATTAATCTCCCATATACGAAAATCTATTTGAGTTTTGGGAAGACGCTACTTCTTCCAAACCTGATTTATAGCTAGAATGGCTTTAAAATATATTGGCCAAAAATTTGTCGGATTTCTCCTCCTAAGTTAATTTATCACCTTTCACTGTAATATTAAAAACAATTAAAATTAAATTAAAACAAAGTCAGATTTCGTCTCATTTATGTAGTTTACTATCTAACTTATGCATAGCTTTATTGTCTTAAAATCAGTGATGGGCAAATACCTGATATATTGAAATTTGGGTATATACCGGGTACAAAACAGTGGGTATATATTCCCATATAGTTGGGTATATACCCAAGTGTACTTACTTGGTTAATTTAAGGTAATCTAACAAATTTTATGTTTTGTTGTTAAATTAGGGCATTAAAAAAAGTGGTTGAATAATTCGAAATAAAAATCACAAAATAATGCTATTAAAAATAAAAATAGTATAATGAAACAAAAACATAATGCACAGAGTAAAAAAATACGTTTAAAATCTAAAAAATTAACAACTATTAAAAACATATTTTAATTCTGAATTCTGAAAAATAAGAGTGTAATGAAACAAAAACATAATGCACAAGGTAAGAAAACTACGTTTAAAATCTAAAATAAATAATACTTAGCTGCAGAGGTGGCAACCCTAGGTATAATACCAGGAATACCGGGTATATACCAGCTATATAACTACAGTAAACTTCTCAATGGATATATACCCTACACTTTTTGGGTCTATACCAGGTATATACCCAAATTTTATTTACCTACCCGTTGGGTATATACCCACCGCCCATCACTGCTTAAAATACACCAAATTTCTAAATATCTAAAAGCGAATTCGTGTCAAAGAAAATACAGAGGAAGTTTTTGCCAGTATCAATTTATTATTGAAAAAAAGATATAAATCGTAACCGTTCATATCAAAATTTTTAACATCCTCACACCAAAAATATTTGAGTTTTACAAAAAAAAAGGCACACTTTAAACAAATTTTGGTGATTTTTAAAGTAAACTTCACCATTTCACCGCCTTTAAAACAAAAGAAGGTTCTATTTTCGACCTGTACTTGTATATGTCTGATGAACGAGTTTTCATGAGGTTATCACCATATTTTAAGGCCACATTCCAAGGCGGTTTTAGTGCTAAAAACAGCTGGCTAAGTTAAGAGGCAATATCTGACAAATGGTTTAATTACTTGTATGGAAAGTGCTCTGCACGAGAATAAATAATTAAGTTATGTTCCTCCTTTTAAATTCAAATAAACAAAAACTTAATATAAAAAATCGTAAAATCTGATTTGAACGCCGTTGATATAGTTAAATATATATATATATATATATATATATATATATATATATATATATATATATATATAAATGTGTTTTCATTCCGGGTGTACATCCGTTCACTAGTCGTTCTGAGTCGTTCACTGAGTCTCTATTCGGACGCGAGAAAGAAAGCTTCGAAAATGCCAAATGTGATTTTGGCGAAACGTCAGCAAAACTGTTCTTTTCAGAACGACAGTAGTGAACGGATGTACACCCGGAATGAAAACACACTGTATTTTTCCATCCGTGAAGGAGTAAAAATCAACACATATATATATATATATATATATATATATATATATATATATATATATATATATACAGGGTGGCCCATCGAAAACGTACCGCAAGGCATAACGGCCAGGGTAATTTTTTTTTCAAAAAATCCAAAAACACGTCAATTTTGTTTGTGAGGGGGACAATTTTTGCCCTTAAAATGATCGCAAAATTTTCAACCCTCTAAGCGGTGTCATCCCCCAAACTTTTTCAAATGGGAAGAGGGGTCAAGTGGTACCGCAATGAAAAGGGCTTTCTATTCTCTATACATTCCCGCTTTGGTTTTTATAATGAGGAGGTGAGAAAAAACAGACTTCTAATGAGCTATTTGGTCGATGTTACGTGTCACCTAGCAAAGCAAGAATTATCTTTGAGAGGCCATAATGAAAAAAGCGATTCCGTTAGTGCGGGAAATTTTCGGGAAACTTTTAATCTGTTAATTAAACGTGATAACGAAATACAACAACATTTAAAAAAAATTGGAAATATTTTTTCTGGTTTATCAAAAACTATCCAGAATGATTTGATATCCTGTATTTCCGATTACCTTGCAGATACAATTCATAGGGAGATAAAAGAGTCGTTGTTTTTTGCAATGGAAGCTGATGATACTACGGATATTTCTGAGAAGTCCCAATGTGCGATTTCAATTCGGTACGTTAATAAATACGTGAAATCAAAGAAAGTTTCTTGGGTTTTCATGACGTTAGCGAAGACAGAACAGCGGACGCAATGTATGGATTAATTGTTACAGTCATAGGCAATTTCGATTATAAAACAAAATTAGTTGGGCAATGCTACGATGGTGCCAGTGTGATGGCAGGTTCATTGAATGGTTTGCAAAAAAAAGTTAAAGATGATGCTCCTTTTGCTTTGTTTACGCATTTTAGTGCGCACAGATTGAATTTGGTTTTACAAACTGGTTCAAAAAATATAAAAAATTGCCGAATTTTTTTCGCAAGTGCGTCCTCGATTCCCGGATTTTTTCATCAGTCTGCAAAACGGACATTTACTTTAGATTCGACGATAGGAAAGAGGATTTCTTCCAGTTCAGACACCAGGTGGGCTTCCCGTTCTAAAATCATTCAAATCTTGCACTCTGAATGGGAAGGCCTAAAATTAGTTTTTTCTAAAATTATTGACGACCAATCATCATCGGCTGAGTCAATAAACGGGGCCAAGGGATATCTTAAATTTATGAACGATTTAGAATTTTCGTTTCTTACCGCTGTGTATAAACATATTTTTGACATAAGTGACCCCCTTTTCAACATTCTACAGAAAAAATCATTGGACATCACCTATTGTAAAAAGCAAATATTTATGGCAAGAGATCGTATCAAGTTATTGAGAAATGAGACAATGTTTAATACAATATTTGAACAAGCCCAAACAAGGATTTTTAATAATAGGGACTCAGGGCAATTGTCAAAAAGAATTAAGTTATCGGACACCATTAAAGGCGATGAGCAAAGTTCTTTACGCATTTTATTTTATGAGATAATTGACAATATTGTGACTCAAATAGAAGTTAGGTTTGCAGATATGTCTCAGTTATTATATTTTTCTTTAGCGGATTCCTCAAAATTCGAAGAATATAGCAAAAATTTTCCGCTTGAATTTGTGACGAATGTGACCAACTTTTATAAAAATTTCTTTGACAAACAAAAATTAATTAATGAGCTTAGTGTAATATATCTCGATGAACAATTTGCATTGCTGAGCGTCGAGGCAATTTTAAAACATTTCGTAAAAAATGAACTTCAAGAAATATTTCCTGAAAGTTACAAACTTTTTGCGTTAATTGCTACCATACCTATTACAAGTACCTCAGTGGAAAGACATTTCTCTTGTTTAAAGCGAATAAAAACGTATTCTCGCAATACAATAAAAAATGAACGTTTATCGTCACTTGCGCTAATTTCAATAGAAAAAGAGTTGTTCTGCTCCTTACAGAAGGCTGATAACTTTACGGATGTCATAATAAGTAAATTCGCCCTTTTAAAAGATAGGCGGATAAATTTAATTTATAAAACTTAGTTGTCAGCTAAGTGTGTACGCGGCTTAACGTTTTCTTATAACGTCATTAT
Organism: Kuschelorhynchus macadamiae; assembly: GCA_030620095.1. Classification (NCBI taxonomy): domain Eukaryota; kingdom Metazoa; phylum Arthropoda; class Insecta; order Coleoptera; family Curculionidae; genus Kuschelorhynchus; species Kuschelorhynchus macadamiae. The sequence continues at coordinate 76,973 of JAUTXW010001873.1, read as the reverse complement.
TCTTGAAATTATTGTGGTTGTCGCCTACCCTAGCCTAAACACCACGAGCCGCCACTGAAAATCGGTCAAGTCATTTAGAAAATATGAAGGATTGAAATTTAAAATGTTTATTTACAAATTATCAGAGTAAATGATAAGGATAAATTCCTTCGACCAATTCGCTATTTTTGTCCTGTTATTTTAGATGTTTACTGCTGATTTTAGTGATTTGACATGCCACAACGATCAGGTGCGGTAGTTGCTAGATAGCTGTTCTGTAACTTGTGCGTTTAAATTTCTCAATATCATTAAATTTTTTATCAATAATTATGGTGTACTCACTTGAAGAAAAAGTGGAAATAATCGAACTTTATTTTAAAAATAATGAATGTGGCAATCGGGTTGCGCAGATATTTAATGAACGACATCCTGAAAAACACCTTTCCGGCAAAATTGTTCGCGAGTTAGTAGCAAAATTTCGTGAAACTGGATCCCTTATGAATAAAAAGAGGCAGATGGAAAATCCTGTAGTAAATGAAGCTATGGAGGTCTTTGTATTGGGCCAAGTTGCCATGGATAGTACACTGAGTACAAGAAAATTAGCCAATGAGACCGGCGTGAATCGTACAAGTGTCCAAAGAATATTGAAAAAACACCATTTCCACCCGTATAAAATTCAGTTGGTACAAGAACTCAACGAAGACGATTTTGATCGCCGCTTGCAATTTTGTGAAACTATTAGTGAACAAGTGGCCAATAATAATAATTTTCTATTCAATGTGTGTTTTTCGGATGAGTGCACTTTCTTTTTGAACGGTGTAGTTAATCGGCATAACTGTCGGTACTGGGCTGAGAACAACCCCAGGGTATTTCACGAGGTGCACACACAACATCCTCAGAAATTGAACGTGTGGGCTGATATTTTTGGAAATTCTATTGTGGGTCCTTTTTTTCTTCCTGGAACTCTAACAGGTGATATGTACTTAGATTTACTGGAAAATACCATCGACCCAGCCCTAACTGACATCATCGAAAATAATCCTGGATACGTTGAAGCTGAACTGATATTTCAACAAGACGGTGCACCTCCACATTACTCTCAAAATGTGCGTAATTATTTAAACACTAACTTTCCCGGGCGGTGGATAGGACGAAGGGGTGCCATTGAGTGGCCTCCCCGGTCACCCGACTTGACTCCTTTAGACTTTTTTCTATGGGAACACATAAAAAGTAAAGTGTATAGCACTCCACTTGCCTCATTAGAAGATCTGCGAACACGAATTATTGACGTTTGTCGCGAAGTGACCCCTCAAGTTCTTCAGAATGTTCGAGAACGATTTAAAGCTAATTTGTATTACTGTATGGAGGTCGACGGGCAACATTTTCAGCATTTGCTTCATTAATACGGTAAGTTTTTTTTATTTAATTCAATTTATGCGTTTTTTAAAAATGTATTTTTCAAATTTCAATCCTTCATATTTTCTAAATGACTTGACCGATTTTCAAAACCAAAGCGGGAATGTATAGAGAATAGAAAGCCCTTTTCATTGCGGTACCACTTGACCCCTCTTCCCATTTGAAAAAGTTTGGGGGATGACACCCCCGCTTAGAGGGTTGAAATTTTGCGATCATTTTAAGGGCAAAAGTTGTCCCCCTCACAAACAAAATTGACGGGTTTTTGGATTTTTTTTAAAAAAAATTACCCTGGCCGTTATGCCTTGCGGTACGTTTTCGATGGGCCACCCTGTATATATATATATATATATATATATATATATATATATATATATAAACCAATTTTTTGCCTTAATGCATATGTAATATACTATATTTGCGTTCTCTACAGGGGCTGGCATATTTCACCGTAATTCGTCAAATAACGAATATGGAAAATGAAATGCATATTCTGGCATGTCCAAAATTCTACTAACAAAAAAGTATACTAACATCTGTTTTAAATCGAAGAAAAGTCATTAAGGTTGGGTTATAGTGAGTAAAATCTCAGGTTTGAATATTTATTCAAAAAAATCAAAAAGGTGAAGTTAAAAGACCTCAACGATCTTTCTTTGCATCCTAACGCTAATACTCGTTAAAATATGCTGGCGACGAGAAAAAGTAGTTCACGAGATTTGTTAAGGTATAAAAACAAAACATTAAAAAAATGCCGAGTTCAAAAAAGCATTGAAAAGTAAAAACAAACAATTTAAACGCCATTAAAAATTTTATTTATGAAATCGGTATCAAACTACTATTTCATTACGTACTAAAGAAACCATGTATTTGATATTACTTCCTTTAATTAGTTTGACCTCGACTTTATAGGTCTAATTTTTTAAGTGCGATTAAATTGTAACTTATGAAACAAGATCAGAAAATACTATTTTTTTAGATAAAATTCTAGGACGAGCCGTAGGCAAGTCCGAAAAAACAGTTTCCGGTCGTGTGTACATTACTTTTTCGGCGACCGTGTGGAAAGTACCCACTTTTCGGATGTTTTTTCTTTTAAAAAGTAGCACTTTTCGGGCCTAGTCCGGGAAAGCACTAGTTTTTAAAGAAACAATTTCAGGAAAGAGAGTACTTTCCGAACGTATTGTTCCACTTTTAAGTGTTTTTTGGAAGTCTGTCTTTTCTTTCAAAAGCTTTTATTTTTATTATTTTCAGTTTTTTTAATTTAATTATTTTTATCTTTTTAATTTTTATTTTTGTAAATAAATAGATACTTATGGATTGTTGTTGTTTTTACTGTGTGTTCTGTGCCATTTCTTAACTATATCAATGGCGTTCAGTTCAGATTTTACGATTTTTTAAATTAATAAGTTTTTTTATTTTTTCAATTTAAAATGAGAAAGTGCGAAAAGTGTTGCTTTTTAATATACCATGGGTTCACCAACACAACTTAATTATTTATTCTCCTGCAGAGCACTTTCCATAAAAGAAATTAAACCATTTGTCAGATATTATTGCTCATGCCCTTTAACTTAGCCAGCTGTTTTTATCACTAAAACCACCTTGGAATATTGCTTTAAAATATGGTGATAACCTCATGCAAACCGCTTCATCAGATGAAGAGAAAATCGGTCAAACATACATACAGACATACACAAATACAGGTCGAAAACAGAACCTCATTTTCTTTTAAAAGCGTTTAAAAATAGTGAAGTTTACGTTAATGATAACCAAAATTTGTTTAAAGTGTGCCTTCTTTTTTGTAAAACACAAATATTTTTGATGTGAGGATGTTAAAAATTTTGATATAAACGGTCACGATTTATATCTTTTTTCAATAATAAATTGGAACTAGCAAAAACTTCCACTGTGTTTTCTTTGATACGAATTCGCCTTTAAATATTATAAATTAGGTGTATTTTAAGACAATAAAGCTATGCACAAGTTAGATAGTAAAATACATAAATGAGACAAAATCTGACTTGGATTTAATAAACATTGACAGTAAGTCAGTAGGGCTCTGAACTACTTCTGCAGAGGAGATTTGATCAATGTTACCTTAGTAGCGAAACAGTTCCATTAATCGCGTTCCGTTCTGACAACATCACTAAGCTAAATCTCGTCTCAGCTCTGAGAAACTCGATCTCGGCAAGATTTTTTTATTTATGAATATAAAAAAGAGTTTCTTCTGTAGTAAGTATTTACAAAAAAAAATCTAATATATATCACTTGAGATAAATAGAAACATATCATTTTCTAGGAAAATTGGGCAAATATTATTGAAAAATCGAGATTATAGTTTCCTAAATTGTCTGAATTGGACAATATACGCGGATGTATATATATATATATATATATATATATATATATATATATAATATATATATATATATATATATATATATATATATATATATATATATATATATATATATATATATATATATATATATATATATATATATATATATATATATATATATATATATATATATATATATATCTATATATATATATATATATATATATATATATATATATATATATATATATATATATATATATATATATATATATATATATATATATATATATATATATATATATATATATATATATATATATATATATATATATATATATATATATATATATATATATATATATATCTGCGTGTCCAGAAAAGATCATTATTTTTCGTTTTAAGAAAAATGTCACTGTTCATATGAAGTTCTGCTTCCTCCGAAAATATTATTGGAACCATAAAACTTAAAAAATATTGTACAGGGTATACAGAAAGTTTTATTTATCAATATCGTATAAAAAATCAACTAAGAATGAATAATAATCAAATTTTGCTTCTACGTAAGCGCCATCCCATTCCCTACAAATTATGGTTCTTCTACTGGACTCTCCTATTGCCGCTCTTACCATAGCTGGCGTAATTTCTTTTACACACTGCCTGATAACCGTTTCCAGGTGATCGACGTTTTGGAATGGCCTGTGAAGATAAACATTTTCTTTTAACAGTCCCCAGAGGAAAAGGTCCAACAGGGTTAGGTTAGAAGATCTGGCTGGCCACTGGATTGCAGAATACCTTCCTATCCTATCCATTTGAAAAAGGCCTTTGTAAAAAATTGGAAACTATCTGTGTACTATGACATGGTGCTCCGTCGTGTTGATATAAAACTGAACGCCTGATATTTAATGGCAATTCTTCAACAAATTCAAACAATTGATTATTTAAAAAAATCAAGTAAGTTTGGCTTGTCAAATTTTCACAAAAGAAATACGGCCCTACTATTCGGTTATCCAAAATGCGGCACCAAACATTTGTTTAAGAAAATTAAGATTTTCGTCACACCACCACCGGCAGTTCTGTGAGCATACGACTCCGTTTGACATAAACGTCGCCTCATCGGTAAAAAATATTTTTCTGGCGAAGAAAGAATCATCTACAGCTTCTCCTTGGCACTATATACTGAACAGGAAACGAACTTCAAAATCTCTAGGTAAAAGTGTATAGATATATCTGTTTGTAAGGATAGAATTTAATTGCTCGTAAAAGCATACTGACTGTTGAATTTGTTACCTTAACCGGAAATGATTTTGATATTTTCCTCACCGAGACTTTAGGATTTTCAACGAAATCGCATTTGATTTTCTTCGGTAGTAGACCAGGCTTGGTGTTTTCTTTTAAACGTATTATGAACAGATCCAGTGGATTTAAACATGGTCATAATATTTGCAACAGTAACATAGATAGCTTATTTCTTTATCTGGACATCTATTGTTAAAAATTACAGCTGCTTCACGACATGTTTTATAATGATCTCCAACAATTAACACAATTTGAATTTTTTCCTGTTTTGTTAATTTAACTACCATGATAAAAATAACAGAAAAATAATCAATGTAATAAAATAACCAAACACTTCAATTATCTACTGTCAGAACAATCCAAGATTAGGTTTTCGTAACAACAAATGCTCAATTTTTTTTCAGCCTACTTAGTTTTTTAGTAATTAGCGTAGGGGCAAAACATTACATTTTCTGCTAGAAAGTACTTCCGAATTTCTTTATGAAATTCAGTATTTTATGACACCTCGGAATAATTCTCTTATGGCATTTTGCTCTAAAACTAAAGTTTTTGGCAACCTTGTACAATATTTTTTAAGTTTTATAATTCTGATCATCTACTCAAACTTAACCCTGATAATTAGTCACTCTTCTTGGTAATCAAACACAGATAGCACGATGTAAAAATAGCATGGAAATCAAACTGAATAATATTACCATTCCTTTCTCCGATTCGTGTAAAAGTCTAGGTTTAACTATTGACACAAAGTTGCGTTTTAAAGAACATGTTACTATAAAGTTACGGATTGTTTACGGCAACTTGAAGCTCATTTTCGGCAACAGACATTATATTTCGAGAAGAACGGGGAAACTGCTCTGTGATACGCTTGTGTTATTTCAGTTTAATAATTCTATTGCGGTGAACTATCCTTGTATTGATACCTTTGAACGGTACCGTCTTCAAAAAGTACAAAATTCATGTTTATGATTGATTTATGGTGTAAGGAGGAGGAACCATATAAATTCATATCTTGCTCAATGTGTTCAATCGATTCAACTGCATATGTGTTATTTTGGATTCAAGATTATTAGGTATAACCAACCGGCCTACCTGCAACAAAAAATGGCATTTAAAACCGACACTCATAATCTAGATTTACGTCAAAGAGAAACACTTACAGTGCCACAGCATAGAAAAGAACTTTTCAAACGATCTTTCTCGTATAGCATACCCAGTTTTTTACATTTTTTGTTACATTGTTTACACAAAATCTAATTTAGCGTTGAAATTTAGAGTCAAAAAACTTGCAGTAGAAGCGTGGACTTGGGATATTTGCTCTTCGTTCTCCGTGGTTCCGTCCCTTCACTACCTCTCAGTCCGTCTTGCTAAATCTCGTTACCCATCTTTTAATCTTTTTTTTGTATGAATTTTTAAAAGAGAAATATTAGTGTATGCATCTTACTGTATTTCGGTTATTTAATTTTGTTTTAAAGTATTAATATTTGTTCAAACAAATTGGGGTTTAAACCGTATCCAGGTCTTCGGACTGGATGTCGGCATTTGCAAAGCCTATTGTCTTAAAATATTAAACTATTAATATAATGTAATGTATGAATAAAATAATAATCTTGGTGTAACAATAACGTATTATTTTTATTTTTATCCAACTTGTTGTCTCACAGTATTCCTGTGGTTGTATTTTATACTACCGGGATTATACTGTCAGTACAAAAAAAAACAAAAAAGTTTTCAAAATGATCGATTTCTGGATGTTCCTGTGACAGTGGCGGCTCGTCAGGGTAGGCCTCTGAGGCCGCGCCTCACCCCCAAAATAAAGGGAAAGAGAATTTTTTTATATAACTTTTTATCTATTACCAATTAGAAATATACTTTTTAACAGTTTTACAACATAATAACATTAAAAAAAAAACAAAATATAATCCCATAAAAAATATTTTAGAAAATAAATTCTAACCACATTAAAAAACCGACCGTGCAAACCCATTCCTAAAGAAAGTGCTTTCGAATGGGGCGAAATAATTTTAGCTTGGAAAGTTTCAACTTCTGACCTATTTATCAACGGCCGGTGCCGATGCCGGCGAGTCACCTGATTACGACAGAGCGGGATGGCGATTGCCGATGCACGCGTTTTCTATTGCATTCTTGAGGCGATAAATCTGTAGCTTGGATATGCTTTTATTGGTTATTTAAATCACATGACTAGCGAAATATTCCAACGGCTTCTTTTTACGTGGTGCGTGCGGCTGAGAAAGAAATAGGAAATAGATTGCGATAATCGCTGATTGAGGGCGTTCTGTCTTTTAAGGTGAATAAATACGCGTGAGTAAGTTTTTGTTTTGTTTTGATTTGGAAAGTTGGACCGTTCCATTTTTTGTATTTGCTTTTTGCTTTTGAAATGAATCCTATTCACATTATTGTTTCATTAATTGAAACGCCTTTTTTAAGAAGAAGCGAAACTGAAAAGAAACATATTAGGTAGCCGTCCGACGCCGAAAATTTTAGCAATATTTAACGATAAGAGGCAAGGTAAAATATATTCAAGAACTTTTCAAATATCTTGGTACGAAACTTATAGGTGGCTATGCGGAAGTATTTATAAAGAAAGCTTATATTGTTGGCCTTGTATTTTATTAGGTTGCGTCAAAAATAATTGGAGTTCAGGGGGCGGATATTCGGATTTAAAAAATTTTTCACGAGCAGTAAAATAGCATGAAAGTTCAAGAGAGCATATTAAAAATTCGGTAGCACTTACAAGACTGGAGCAAAATAGGGCGACTATTGCGGATGCACTACAAGAAAATGCAAGTCTTAATAAAATTGTTTATAATGAAAATGTTCGAAAAAACCGTTTATCCAAAATCCAAATTCCAGGACTTGATCGTCGTCGTGACGGAAATCCCTTGGAATAATATCCAAACCAAAAAAAAAACCCTAAAGAGAAAACATCCCTTAGCAAACATTAAACCATATCCAAATATAGCCCAAAATGTAAACAAAAATTAAATTAAATAAAATATGCAAATAAAATAATATTACCTCCTTCTGAGGGTTTTCTAACCAAAATGGAGTCTGGGTCTAGCAGTTGCCTAATGCTAAAAACGGAATCAACGAGTGGTTGTCGATGGTCTGGACAAGTGCAGGGGGCTTCTTACGAAGTCTTGACTCTAAATTTAAAGAAATAAAATGTCAACCCAGACCGAAGATGTTCAACAAAATGGCGTATGGTCATGGAAATGGCCACTAAGAACCATACACGGGCATTATCATATTATTAAATAATCAAATATACAAAAACTCACCGGAATCTGCTATTCCAGGTGCCAATATGGCAAGTCAGCAGGAGGATATCCTCTAAAGATGGTGGAACGAGGATTTTAGAGTGTGGCGGCCATTTTCACAATTCTCCCTCGTGGGTGCGAACTTCCTCTGTCCAAAAAAAACCCCAAAGTGCCCGAATAACAACTTTAGAACTTTCAAATCCAAACAGGAACTATTTCGCAAAAGATGCTCATCAATAAATCTCGTAAATACGATCAAGCCAGGCTCTACTTGAAAATTATGATGAAGGCATCAGAAAATGGACCGCGCACCACACTGCTGACTTGAGACTCACCAAGCAGGAACAAATTTTTGGAGCAACAGGTCCAAAATGTCTCGCCATGTTGCCACGATTCCACTCATAAAATCCTAGTTAAGACTTCAATTCTTTATCAATAAGCAACCAGTCATACTTAACACCAAAGGCACAGCAAATATCCGTCAATTAAATATCCAAAGGTCAAATCCGAGAAATAGAAACAATATATAAAATTCATTGTTTCAGAGCCACAGTCAGGTAAAATGTCACATCCGATATAAAAATTCTGCAGTCACGGGATCGGAAACTTATTCATGATCCGGCAACTACGGTCACAGATTGCTGTCGTAACCACAGGAACCGGTCGATAAAACTAGAAATGACTATAAATACGTCGGCATCACGGAGGGCAATATTACCGGAAAACTTATCATAAAAAATCACTCACAAAACTATACTTGGGCATTCCAAAAGAACCCCAAATTACACCATTGTAAGCCCTCGAAAATAATAACAAAATCTAGACCTGCCATAATGCATAGCGCCCTCTTTTGTAGGAACCTACGATACGACCAAATGCGCCTGATAGAATACTGCGATGTGTGCAGGAGACCGAGGAAACTGCCCCGACCGTCCACTTCCACCGCGGTACCTTTCCAAAATTAACGACAGAAAAATCGATAATCGAACCGTAAGCCAGGCTATTGATAAACGAGACCTGGAGATGTCGTGACACATCGATCAGTTGCGCGGACCTATACAGTGTAATTCTAATATACTTGTTTTATTTCAGTTCGCACTAACTGAATCCAAAATTCTGTTCTCTAAAAATCGAAACGGCAGAATCGCACAAGAATAATCATTAACATATTAAATCCATAGTGCATTAAAAGAAGTTTTCGTAGTTTTAAAAGACAAACGTGATAGGAAAGCAAAATTGTAAATTCAAAAATGATTAATATTTAGTAGTATTATTATCTAAAAATTTGTTTATTATATAATTATTTAAATAGTTTAATATTATTATTAGCATGCTATAAGTCCGAAATTATCACGTTACAATTCCCCCCCCTTGCCACAAAACGATTGGCCCGCTAGGGACAATCGTAGTCAGGAGAGCGTTTCAGGTCTTTAGCGTGCCAAGTGCCTGTCAGAACCTTCCCGTCTCTGTCCTGTAACTCGTATGTCCAAGGCGATATCTGACGGCGAATGATATACGGTCCGACAAATTTCGGTGCTAACTTATGTGTAAAGTACTTGGCAGCATCAGACAAAACAAAATTCTTCTTCCACACTCTCTGACCTGGAGAAAAGACTTCACTACGCTTTCTAAGATTATACTTCGCAATATTCTTTTGACCAGCCGCTTCCAATCTGCTCCTAACTTCCGCAAACAACTTCCGAAATCCCTCATTTCTACTCTCTCCTGCGCTTTGGTTTCCATCTTCTGTTTCTACAAGATCTTTATTACTATAGTCCTTGCCTGAAAGGCACATGTTTCTTCCAAAATTTAAGAAAAACGGTGACACTTTAGTGGTCTCTTGGACCGCAGTGCGAATAGCACAGGCCAACTTCTGCAATTGTTCGTCCCACTTACGGTGATTGTCACTCACATACATTGACAACATGGTCTTTAAAGTTCTATTTTGACGTTCGGTGGGATTAGCCCTAGGGTGGTAATTTGCATTGAACTGAATTCTGCAATGATAGCTATCTGCAAATTTCTTAAACTCACTACTACGGAATTGTGGACCATTATCGCATAAAATCACCCGACTTACGCCGAATAAAAGGAACACTTGTTCTTCTATACGGTTGATAATCACTTTAGAAGAAGTAGAGCGTAGTGGAAATATTAAAGAGAATTTACTCAAATAATCGGTAACTACCAAGATAGCTGTATTTCCTTTATACGAACGTGGCAAAGGTCCAACCAAATCCATTGAAATCATTTCCCATGGACGAGTGGGCTTACTATGAGATACCATCTGGTCGTTTGCACCCTTTGGATCACACTTATGGGCTGCGCAAATCTGACAATTCCTCACATATCTGGCAACATCCTGCCGCATCTTCGGCCAATAAAACTTTTCTGCCAATCTATTAAAGGTCTTAAATACCCCCATGTGACCCGCAGTTGGTAAATCATGAGCTGAACTTATGGCTTCCAACCGTTCCTCTTTAGGCAATACCAACTTCCAATGGTCTTCCGATGACAAGAGCCCAAAATAGTCGTTCTTGATGTATTTGAACAACTTACTTCTAGAGCATCGCCAATTCAAGAATTTCAGTGGGGTAGCGATCACTCTTTCTACCATTTTGTTGTACCAATTATCTTTTACTGGTGCAGGTCTAGCCTGTTCACCATCATCGATAAGATTTAAAACTGGCACCGCCCTTGACAACATATCAGGAACCACCAAATCCTTCCCAGGCCGATGAATAACCTTGAAGTCAAACTGCTGTAATTTCACAGACCATCTGGCCAATCTACCACTAGGATCTTTCAAATTATGCAACCATTTTAAACTATAATGATCCGTGATGACACTGAAAGGGATTCCTTCGATATAAGGTCGGAGTTTTTCAACCGCCCATACTAAAGCCAAACATTCCCGTTCAGTGGTGGTATAGTTTTTCTCTTGTCGAGATAGTGAACGACTGAGGTACGAGATAACCCTCTCACCCTTTGGATCTGGTTGCGTTAGAACTGCTCCAATACCAAAGCCAGAAGCATCTGTTTGGATAATAAATTCCCTGCTGTAATCTGGACAGCTTAAAATCGGTGCACTGATTAACTTGTTCTTGATCGTCCTAAAAGCATTCTCACACTTTTCCGTCCATTCAAACTTATGGTTCTTCTTAGTAAGCTGAGTAAGTGGACTTATGATAGTGGAAAAGTCTTGTACAAATCTGCGATACCAAGAGAAGCTTCCTACTATTCTACGCACTTCCGAAACATTAGTTGGTCTAGGCAATTCTAACATGGACTTAACCTTATCAGGATCTACACGTAGTCCGCGTCTATCAACCACATAACCAAGATATTTCATCTCGGGTCTGCAAAAGTTACATTTCTCCCAACTCACAGTGATATTGGCCTCTCTAAGACGTCGAAATACTTCATCAAGGATCCGTAGATGTTCGTCAAAATCTTGCGTTAGGACCACTACGTCGTCTAAATAAACGAAAACATTTGGTTCCAGGTCAGGACCCAAAATAGTATCAATCAACCTCTGCCAAGTTGCAGGGGCATTGTGAAGTCCAAAAGGCATTCTGCGGAACTGAAACAGACCTCTCCTGCAAATAAATGCCGTCAGTGGTCGAGAATTCTCCTCAATAGGTACTTGCCAATATGCACTTTTGATGTCTAAAGTGGATAAATATTTAGCGTCTTTTAGCTTGTCCAGCGTTTCTGAAACTAGAGGAAGTGGGTAACTATCCCGAGCAGTCACACCATTAAGTCTGCGATAATCTACACAGAACCTGTACACCCCTGTATTTTTCTTCTGAACCATAACAACAGGTGATGCCCAAGCACTTGAACTTGGTTCTATAATACCTTGATTTAACATGGAGTCAATTTCTTCATCCATAATTTTCTGAATGACTGGAGACACGCGATATGGACGCTGACGAATTGGTGGAGAGTCCGTTCTTATTTTATGTTCTACCATAGTTGCACAGCCTAACTGCGATCCCATCAGCTGTTTACTTCTCTCTACTAGTGCAGCAAGCTTTAAGTCTTCAAGTGATGTTAACACAGTAAGTTGATCATGGATACTGTCGAGTTTCACTGGAGTATCAGAAAAGTACCAATCATTGTGTCTCAGATCTGGGACTATTCCCATGGCAATCCAAAAATCCATACCCAGAATGAGCACATGTGGCAACTCCGGCACAACTAAAACTTCCAAAATTCTGACCCTATCACGAACTCTTATCGGCAGTTCTACTGATCCAATAGTCATTGCTTGCTGACCGTTAGCAACCGTACAGCCAATCCTTCTTAATGCATTTAAATGCATGCCCATACCTTCGACAATGTCCCAACCAGGACCTCCTAAAAAGGTGCGCGAAGCTCCCGAGTCCAAAAGTCCAAGAAGCCTATGTCCGAGGATGTCAACTTCCAAATAAGGGCGTTCATCGTTCTGCGCATGCTCCAAGATAAAATTCAAAACTGGAGTGATCGTCGGATTTATTGTCTTCCCCTTAGGCCGACTACCTAAGAGTGACGCTTCCCGTTTCCCTGGTTGCATGATGGACAGTTTCTCTTTGTAAATCCCTCTCTTCGACATCCATAGCATCTTAATCTTCTAGCTTCAGTACAACCAGCCGCACGATGACCTGGCTTATTGCAGTTGTAACAAATAATTTCTCTAGCCCTTGGCTTGGCAACATCACGGGTACAAACTTCAACAGCATCAACCCTATGATCAGAAGATCTGCTAACTTCATCCACTTCAATATAAGCCAAATCAGGTTCCAACGACTGTGCTTTGCGAGGGGGTGGTGCATACTCTGACTGCATCCGTGTCTCTATGCGTCTGCACAAGGCTTTAAGCTCTGAGATACTAGATATCTCCATAGCACCCAGTTGGTTCCTATATGTTGGAGAAATATTCCTAAGAAGGATTGTCAGTTTTGCATCCTCAGATATTGGACATTCAAGTCTTTGAAAATATTTTGACATGACTGCCATGTATGTCCCAATGGTCTCATCCGGTCCTTGAGTCCTTCTTTTAATTTCCTCCAATAACTTTTCACTATAAAATGCTGGCTGATACTCCTCTTTGAATTTCTGAACCAACTCCTCCCAAGTGTGCACTTCTGAACGACAGTCTTGATAGAATTCATATGCTCTTCCCTCGAAAAGATCTATACCTGAATTTAGAAGTATCGGTAGGCTTACATTCCTCGCTGTTCTCAACTGGTCAACACGCTCGAAGAAAGCAGTTACTGACATCCCTCTCTTGTCTCCCGTAAATTTTAGATTCCACTTGTGTGGTAGTATGGGTTTTATACCCTGTCCAAAGGTATTTGGATTAGTGGGTGATGTGTTATTTACTGGTGTAGAACAAGAAGCTGGAGCTTGCGCTAAGGATGTGTTCACCGTTCCCTCAAGGACACACAAATTGGGTGGTGGTTGAGATTTGAGAGTCGCCGCCGAATCGGAAGTCTTTTTATTCAGTCCATCGATGAGTGTAAGCGTCTGTGCCATTAATTCACCTCTTAATTTTATACGATCATCAGTGTCACATGCCATGTTGTCAATGCGACCTAATACATGATTAAGTTTGGATTGCAGCTTCATAAAGGTACCACTTTTAGATGATTCCGCGAAGTTTTCAATCAGCAGTACAAGCTCATCAAGTTTCTTAGTCACTGTTGTGACATCTTCCTGAAAACTAAATGGATAGGCAGGGTAGTGTAAACTATCACCAGCCTTTTCCATTTGCTTAGCCAACGCAAGGCGACTTCGCATCTCTTCCACATTGCCTACAGCAATCCCCCTCCATGTTAACTCATAAGCCAGTTCGTCTTTGTCCAAACGGTTGATCTCAACTTTCCGCGACATCTTCAAAATATTCACTTAAAACTAGTTAAATCCCGTTCTTGTATAGCTCTCTAACCTACGTTTATATCCCTCGCTTATACAAGTAATAACCCTACCTATATCTATAATATTCCTAATAAAACCCAAAAAAAAAAAAAATCTTTAAAAAAAAATTAAACACTATTGTAAAACAACTTATGTTCTCTTAAACCACTAACATGTATTAGTGCTTCACTTCAGCACAATACTTCACTACCAATGTGCTAAGTCACTAATCACTAGTACAATACTTAGATGCAAATTCGCAAAGTCACGAATCACTAGCACAACACTTCACTTCAAATGCAATAAGTCATTAATCACTAAATATCCCCAACCAAAATAAATGTAAATAAAATAATTTAAAAAAAATTAAGTCAGTTATTTGCAGTAAGTACGCCTTACTTCAACCTCAAAAGTCAACTTCAATGCTATATTCTGCTACTACCAACCACAAATCCAACTATCACCAAAAGTGAGACCTCTCAGTTCCGCAAAAAAAAAATATTCCCATTCAATCCCCCAAAAATAGTTTGGTGAAACTCTGTCACTATTTGACAATTGTACTTTTATTCTAAAAAAAATTCTAATGAAAGCAAAAAACTATCTGAAAAAAAATATAAGTCTTTAACACTAACCAGTTCCCAAAAAAAAACAAAGTCAATTTGGGACACCCTGTATAATTACCAAGACAAAAAAAAATTCAGAGTACTTTTGCTACAGAAAAGAACTACAGTCATCGACTCAATAGTACTCAATACTAGTTAATAAAGCAATCTCAGACTCTAGATATAGAATAGAATCAGATGGGATGTAACGAAACACCATCTACTTCCAAACACTAAGCTTAAAATTGTTTTAATTAAAAAACAATCAAAGACAAAAGGCATGAAAGAGAATTAATCCCAAAAAAAAATACTGGAAGTTTTAACTCTAATAACCAATCAAGTGAAATATTTTCAAAGACCTGTATCGGAGACAAAGAATTAAAAAAAAATCAATACTTAAATATGTCTAATAGTTATTATGTTCTGTAATTGTATGTTGAATTTATTATAGTTAATAAGATTAGTTCTTTATATAAATATTCTAAAAATACTGCAAGTACAATTGTCAAAAGAAAGCAAAATCAAAAAAAAACTGCAGCTTTAGAAAACTTATAAGACAGTTAGCTCAAAACACCCTTAAGTAGACACACTAGAAGAGTCAAATCTGTAAATCACCTTTTCACAAAATTTACTCTTGATTAACTTCAATCAATTTAAAAAAATTAACCAGGGATAATCAGATATTTCAAGTATATAGCAAGATTTAGAAGTATTTATTTACTTAAGTGTAAAATTGTAATTTCTCTCAATTAAAAGTAATTAATAAAATATTATTGTTCTATTTGTTTAAAACTAATTTATTTATTTATAAGTTTTTATTATTAATTAACAAAGGTGGTCAACACAGATTCTGAGTTACCTTGCCTTATGAAAAAAAATATAGTGAATTATTTTTGCTATTATGCAATACAATGCAAAATGCGAACTGGGTGCTTTATTTATTTTGATAATAAAGTCTAAATGCTAAACTGTCACTACCAGTTAAGCAGCAAAACTATGAAAAGCTTTCACCAAAAGTACTCAAAAGAAAAAAAAGGAAATCTATATGCTATACCCATTATGTAATAATGACTTTTATTAACTATATATAACAGTGTTATATACCCCAAAACCTCAAATAAAAGTCACTCAATAATTAGCCAAAAACTGTGATTTTCTCTCAATTAAACGTGGGCACCAAAACTGTTTACTTTTATTACAAAAACTATGTACTTTATTTAAAAAAATTACAATAACTGTGAAGTTTTATTTTAAAAAATGTTGGGCATCGAAAATATGGCACAATGCCCTTTTGTTTAAAAAATTACGTTGGGCGCCAAAATCTATGGCACAATGCCCTTTTGTTTAAAAAAAAAAACCACGTTGGGCGCCAAAATCTATGGCAGCAAAATTTTCACTTACCGGATATTTATTTAATGATCAATAAGTATACTGAATTTCGAATTCATCAAGGCGTTGGAGACCCTAAGAGTTGGAACAAGCTGGGGAGAATAATAGTAGAGGCCGACAGCAACAGTGGAGAAGGGCTGGGTTAGGATCTAAATATTTTGCGCCACGTAATTAATTATTACTCTACTTTATCAAATAAGTTAATGAAGTACTAGGCCGATAATAATTACGAATTATCGCCCAGTGTTGCACAACTCTAGCGATTCCAAGCAACGAAAAACCAAAATATTATCTTATACCAATGAGCTTACCTTCACAGAATACCAAATAATTAATTAAGATATGAGGGTCTCACTTGTAGGTAGGTAGCAGCAGTAAAACGCAAAATTTTGTTTGAAATCATATACTAATATCAAATAAGTTGTTCTTTTTGTTTTTTTTTTTCAAAAGTTATTTCAAGTACAATAATAGTATATGTAGGTATGGTCCAAACGCGGGCCAACAGCGATACAGCTATAATATGTACTAAGCTTCTAATCTTAATTATTAAAATTACCTGCAGCTTAAGAGAAATCGATATTGTACACAAGAAAATGAATAATAAAGAAAATATAAATATGACAATAGTCAACAGTATGCAGGAATATATAAAAATATAGTACCACGGTCGATATTATGACGCCATAAATCGTGAGTGTAAAATCAAATACAAGTCAGTGAAATACAACAAAAATTATAAATAGAATCAAAACAAGTTATTAAAGGCCACTCGATAAGCCAGTCAGCTCAATAATAAGGTAAAAAGTTTAGTTTAAAATTAGTAAATAGATTTTGATTTTTAGTGAGAAAAATTAATTTAAATTTGAATTTGTAAATATGAAGAACAATTTAATAAATTGGCTAATTGACTGTATCGAGGAATTTAGCTTGCAAAAGATATAATAGTTGAAATTTTAATTATTTTCTACGGTTACTTATCTGGACGTCCTCCAATAGCTGTGGCCGTTAGCTGTTCAGACCTTCAGGCGAAGAAATGTCACCTGGACTCAGGCGTATACAGGTGGGAGCAGCACCAGCTCCGATGCTGAAAGTGAGTCCCTTGCCTGGTCAGGCAAGTTGGCAATCCCAATAACTGATCCAAAGAAAAATCCAAATTCCAGGACTTGATCGTCGTCGTGACGGAAATCCCTTGGAATAATATCCAAACCAAAAAAAAAAACCCTAAAGAGAAAACATCCCTTAGCAAACATTAAACCATATCCAAATATAGCCCAAAATGTAAACAAAAATTAAATAAAATATGCAAATAAAATAATATTACCTCCTTCTGAGGGTTTTCTAACCAAAATGGAGTCTGGGTCTAGCAGTTGCCTAATGCTAAAAACGGAATCAACGAGTGGTTGTCGATGGTCTGGACAAGTGCAGTGGGCTTCTTACGAAGTCTTGACTCTAAATTTAAAGAAATAAAATGTCAACCCAGACCGAAGATGTTCAACAAAATGGCGTATGGTCATGGAAATGGCCACTAAGAACCATACACGGGCATTATCATATTATTAAATAATCAAATATACAAAAACTCACCGGAATCTGCTATTCCAGGTGCCAATATGGCAAGTCAGCAGGAGGATATCCTCTAAAGATGGTGGAACGAGGATTTTAGAGTGTGGCGGCCATTTTCACAATTCTCCCTCGTGGGTGCGAACTTCCTCTGTCCAAAAAAAACCCCAAAGTGCCCGAATAACAACTTTAGAACTTTCAAATCCAAACAGGAACTATTTCGCAAAAGATGCTCATCAATAAATCTCGTAAATACGATCAAGCCAGGCTCTACTTGAAAATTATGATGAAGGCATCAGAAAATGGACCGCGCACCACACTGCTGACTTGAGACTCACCAAGCAGGAACAAATTTTTGAAGCAACAGGTCCAAAATGTCTCGCCATGTTGCCACGATTCCACTCATAAAATCCTAGTTAAGACTTCAATTCTTTATCAATAAGCAACCAGTCATACTTAACACCAAAGGCACAGCAAATATCCGTCAATTAAATATCCAAAGGTCAAATCCGAGAAATAGAAACAATATATAAAATTCATTGTTTCAGAGCCACAGTCAGGTAAAATGTCACATCCGATATAAAAATTCTGCAGTCACGGGATCGGAAACTTATTCATGATCCGGCAACTACGGTCACAGATTGCTGTCGTAACCACAGGAACCGGTCGATAAAACTAGAAATGACTATAAATACGTCGAGCGGTCATGAGCATACAGATGGTACTTACATTGCTTTAATTCCTTCACGAAGTTTGAGGTATATACCGAGTATAGAAGTGGTCCTAGTATACCCCCTGGGGAACACAGATTTCAATCTTAGCATAGACGAGATACTGCCATTAAGATCAACTAGCTGAAATCTATTTGTTAAGAATGATTTTATAAGACCCATAGCATTATCTGAGAAACCGTAATAATGTAATATCGAGATTAAAGTTGAATGATTCAGCATATCAAAAGCTTTACTGTAATCTAACATAATCAAAACCGTGGCATTATTTCTATCCAATTCCCGAAATATATCATCTGTTATATCGCTAAGGGCTGTAGCACAACTGTAGCCTCTGCGAAATCCGGACTGTTTTGAAGGAATAATATTATTTGTAAATAAAAACGACTGCATTTGTTTTTCCAAGCATTTCTCGAGTACCTTCGACAAAACAGGCAAAACTGAAACTGATCTTAGATGTTCAAGGTCGGTGGGATGATTTATTTTTGGCAACGGAATAACCTAGGCCTTCTTCCACTCCGAAGGAAAGTATGATTTTTTTATACACACATTTACAATATGTCGGATATATGAAATTATATATGGACAGCATCTAAAAATCAAAGTAATATTAAGCCTATCAACTCCAAAAGCTTTCGACTTGATATTTTTTAAAATTTCAATTATGTCAGAATCAGCAACCGGACAAAATGAAAAATTGTTTGACACAATTTTATTAGTATTATAAAAATTAATTAACTCAGTATCCGGCGAAAATTTACTAACACCTGAGTCGACGAAAAACTTATTTATTAAATTAGAATCATTAAACGTAGAAGGTAAATCAAACTTTTTGTTTTTAGCTATATTAAGTCTTTTTAATTCACACCATTTTTCTTTGCTTCCCGCATTTTGAAATTTTAAATTTAAATAGGCGTTTTTTTCCACTCGAACTGCATTATTTGTTAAATTTCGAAGCTGCTTATAATATTCCCGGTGTTCCGGGGTCTTGGTTCGCCGAAAACGATTCAGAGCCTGGTTCCTCAATTTTTACATCAATCGGATATTATCGGTGATCCACGGCGTATATAGTTTAATTTTACCTTTTCCCGTTTTTACTGGAGCGTGATAATCAAAAAGTTGCAGAATATTATTAGTCATAAATAAAATTTTTTCATCAATATTTTCTATGCAATAAATATCCCGCCAAGGAATTGACTCAAGATCACGCTGAAAATTTAGCAAATCGATATTATGCAAAGCACGATACGTAAAATTACATGAGTTTGTTTTGGAAGCTTCAAATTTTAGTTTGCAGGAAATCAGCATATGGTCTGAAACCTGAACATCAACTACAGCTGTATTAATTACGTCCTCCGAGTTACAAAATATCAAATCAATAAGTGAATGACCCACGTTAGTAACTCTAGTTGGAAAATTTATAATTTGCTTAAGGTCAAATGTTTCAACTAAATGGGAAAGGGAAATAGTATTGTTCGACCGGGTGTCATACATATTGACGTTAAAATCTCCGAGGCAAAAAATCTGATCACTTTGCGTGAACAGATTAGTTAAACAATCTTCAAAATAGTTAAGAAATTGCGGAAAATCTGAATTGGGTGGCCTATACAAATTTCCTAGTAAAATACATTTTTCAGATATTGATTTGAATCCATATTTGCTCTAAAAATTCTTTAGTTTCTTGTAGCACTACTCTAAAATGTATGCTGTTTTTTTATATACAAGGCGATACCGCCTCCCCTTGTGGGGCGATCCTGCCTAATAAGATTATATCCGGGGATATAAACAACTTCATCATTTACCCGATCACTCAACCAGCTCTCAGAAACCCCTACAACATCATGCTTAGCCGCTACCAAATGTTCAGCAAATAAGTTAAAATTATTAACAAGTGACCTCGCATTTAGGTGTGCAAAAGAAATCATAAAGAAGAAGAGGAAAAGAAAAGAGAAAAAAATAAAGAAGAGAAAGAGAAAAAAAAAATAGAAAATAGATACAAAAGTGACAGTTAAACGCAACAAGAGAATATGTAACTGTCAGATATGTAGCTTATAAAATAAATGTAGTAGCAAGTGGGTGGTTACAGACAAAAAAAATAAAAATAATGAACTAAATACAGCATTTTGTGTTCGAAGCCCTCTCTAAAGCCTAAACTACTCGCTAAATTAACTTAAATTAGAGCATTGGCTTAAATAAAATGCACAATAAATGCCCAAGTTTACACCTATATACACATCTTAAAAATAAAATACGTATATCATAGAAGTACATGCCAGACACAGCAATAATAAAATAATTAATTTTATGCAAATATGTTAGGGTAATACCCTATTCAAATAATATACAACTATGTCAGACATGCAACCATAAAATAAATGCAAATTAATTAAATACAGCATTTTAACTCAATCGAAACGATCAAGAAATGCCCAAGTTTACACTTATTTACACATCTTAAAACTACGTATATTATAGAAGTACAGGCCAGACATGGCAATAATATTATTTTGATGCAAATAGGTAGGATAAAATCCAATTCAAATAGTATAGAAAATGCACAACACTACAGCCCAGCAAAAGATACTGAACCATAATTTGTTAACTAGTATTAAATATTGTTATTTAGCATATAGAAAAGACAATTATATACAAAATTTGAAGTGAGCACGTATTAGTTTTTACCAATAAAAAAATTAAGTGTATACATACAGTATGCGTAAGAAAGTAGTGTTAACAATATATGCATGATTACATCATGAAACAAACATTATAGATGTCATAATATCTGTACAAACATCATATTTTTACAACAGATTGTTAAATAGTAAATAGTTTGTTTCACGAATCAGTCCGGTATACAGTATAACTTATAACACATATAAGTATGTATTAACTTACCGGAAATACTACAAATACAATTAAAATTACTCAATTGTATTAAGGTGTTCCATGTCCTCCACACGATATGTCACACCGCCACTTTTAACATAGATGTTGCCATGAAGACACCATGCACTTTTCACTGAAAATCTTTCAATCGCCGCACTTAGAAGTTTAAGACGTTCTTGTGTTAAATCTTCTTGCACAGACATTTTTAGGGATCGCAGTTGTTTACGCAATTGCAACACCGATAAACGTTTGTTGATATCTGCAAATTCAATAAGTAATGCAGGAGGCATATTTGGGTTTGGTTTTTTTTGCGGCTACTCGGTGACAAGATTTAATATAATTTTTGTTGATGTTTAGTTTAAGGTTACCATTAAATAAATCTATCACCTTTTGCTGCGCATTCTCGCCCTCTTCGTGTTTGATTCCAAATATTCGAATATTGCGGCTCCTTGAATATTGTTCGTGATTATCAAGCTTTGATTTTAATTGCTTATTCATATTCGAAAGTACACGGATCTCGTTCCTTACTGTGGATAAATTCTCTTCAAGTTTTTTAATTCGATCACCAAATTTTTCTTGTAACTTCTTAGCTATTACGTTAGAAAACTCGTTCTTAAATTGTTCATTAAAAATCTTGCCGATTTCATTTTTGACAGCTGACTTAATTTCTTCTATGTCTGTGCGGGTGAGAAGCATCGTAATGCTTGATGGATCTCTGATGTAGCAAAAGAAACAAAAACTAGCTTCGTACACCCAGCTGATGATGTTGCACAACTTATATTACAAAAAAATAATTATTTCTCACCGTAGACAACATATATTTAAATTTAAATCTGGAGACCACACCACTACGTGTTTACAGTTACAGCGCCATCTATTTACTCAATTTAGCGATTGTATATTTATAATTCCCCTCCCTCCTTCTTTTCTCTCTATGGTGAGTCTTTCCTTGCATACGTTGGGATGTAACTTCCTGTGTTTAATGAATTCAGAGCGTATGAGAATGTGAATGCTTTCTATGTCTGTGTGTGACCATTTAATGATACTAAACAAATACATAATAATAGGTATGGCGAAGGTGTTAATAGATTTCGTTAGATTTCTGGAGTTCAGTTTTGTTTTTAGTGGTTTTGTAAGTAGTTTGAGGTTTTAAATTCCGTCTTGATTTGACACGAGTGTGGTTAATGTTGGTGGTTTGATGGGAGCCTAGGTATCTGTATGTTTCTTCTTTGAGCATGTTATTTATGGTTTCATTGTTGATTATTTCCGTCGTAGTCAGTGTCCCTTGTTGATATGAAATGACTTGCATTTACTTATTCCAAATTCCATGTTGATGTCTAAGGTAAACGTTTATGTTATTTTAAGGAACTCCTTTAGTTGTGCCTTTGTGCTTGCGTATAATTTTATGTCATCCATGTACAAGAGATGTTTCATTTTGTGTAGGTTATTTTTTTTTGGTGTTTAATGTGAAATCCGAAGTTTGCGTTATTCAGTGTGTTCGAGAGTGGATTGAGACAGAGGCAGAACCACAAAGCTCTGAGTGAATCTCCCTAGAATATACCTCGTCTGATGTAGATCTCTTCTGTTTCGATGCGTTCTTTCTGTGTACTCAGATTGATTTTAGTTTTCCACGTACTCATGATTTGCGTAAGAAATTACCTGAGGTTTTGATTGACTTTGTATAATTCTAGAACTCTTGTTAGCCCACTATGAAGTATTGAATCAAAATATTTTTTTATAATATATGTAACCAGTGTGAAGGTTTCTATGATTTTTCCTGATTTGTTCCACGAAACTGTGGTTAGCCCACTGTGAAGTATCGAATTACAGGCCTTTTTTATAATATATGTAACCAGTGTGAAGGTTTCTATGATTTTTCCTCGTTTGTTCCATGATGACGCTGTCTATAATTAGCTCCTCCTTGCATCCTCGGCAGTTTTTCCTGCACTCTTTTTGCTCTTCCTTTAGGATGTTTTTGTGTGCTAGATGTTGTTCTATTCTCCTGGTAATTGTGGCTGTGATGATCTTGTATAGGGTTAGAAGGTGCGTAATAGGTCGGTAATTTGACGGGTTGTTAGTGTCTGAGTTTTTAGGATTAAGGTATCTTATTCCTTGGGTGAGAAAACTGGGAGTATGCTAGGTTTTAAAATAATTTCATTAATTTGTCGAGTGAGAGCTTCATGTGTGAAGGTAAACTGTTTGTACCAGAAGTTATGAATATTATCTATTCCAGGACATCTCCAGTTATGTGTGTATTTGATTGTTTCTTGTGTTGCCATTGGAAAGTTCTCTTATCCCTCCAAGCACTTGTATCTGTCCTCTTCCGCTTTAATATTATTATTATTATTGACCATGAAACGTGAAGATCTAAAAAAATCTCGGAGTGTGAATTTTTTCACGATTACAATTCTTCTCTTTTACGAGGGAAGCAAAAACATTGTTATTCAGGATAATAGAAATTTTCTATCAACAAAAAGAATCTTTTATCTAACAACATATTGTTGTTAAGAAGAAAATAATGCAGTTTATCCAAAAATAACAATTTAAAGTGCGCTTATTTCTGTTTACATATATTGAGCAACATTGACAAATATTAAAAGACAAGTTACAGGAACCATCAACAATAATACAACAATGTGTCCTTTAGTCTAGACCCGTCTTACCCTATCTATCTTTTAAGTATTATGAGATTATAGTTGTTAAGGAATAACATTATATCTTATAATCTAAAAGCACAGCACAATAGCAACACAAATTTTATAAATAGATGCGTCGTATGCGTTACAGCTTAATATTTCTGATTTATTGAAAAAGGGAAAAAGTTCCTGCAATAAAAGTCGTTGACAAATTGGAAAGGCAACAGGCCCTCATTATTCAAAAGACTCACTTAGACTGAAATTGGAGATTTGCGTCAAACGAGCGGAGATTTGTGGAGATCACATAGAAAATGCTTTTCGCAAATCAAGAAAATATAATTTGCACTCGGAATGAGCAACGAACAATGTTCATAAATGCATACCAAAGCATTTGTTTACGATATATGCCACTTTTACCTTCAGAGCCAGTGCGAAGGGATTTACTAATCAGTTATCTATTCATCGAATTGCTAGGATTTTTTTTTGTTCAAGATTCCCTTAAAAACTCCTTTAAACTGATTGATCCCACACAGAAAAAAAGCATTCCATTAATTCATAAATAAATATTATCTGTATACAGTGGCGTAACAAGACAACGTGGGGTCCTGGTGCCAAATCATAAAATCGGGCCTCCTCCCCTCTGTATCATAAAAACATATAAATAAAAAAAAATTGGGATAAATCGCAAAAAATATTGAAATCTTGTTTTAATATTCAGAAAAGCTGCAGAAAATCAGATAGGTATCACAGAAAAATGAAATAAGAATATATATCAACCATATAAAGTATAATAGTAATTCTAATTACACCGACTTACGATTAGACGACTGACTGGTGTTACTTTTGTCTGTAACTTGAAAAAAAATTTCTATTTTTACATGCTTACATAAAGCGTTTTTTGTCGCCTATCTATAAAAGTAGCTTAGTTTTGCAAATATAATTTCCTTAGTTAAACGTGCGCTTTTATAAACAGATAGTTTTTAGTTCTTACGATAGTTCTAATACGATAGTTTTTTTCTGTAGACTTTAACCGGACCGCCAGGCATCCAAAGACTCTGGCCCTGGCCCTACCGCACCATTCGCACCATTGTAGTTACGCCACTCTGTATATCAATGCGGCAGAAAAATAATAGTATATTTTATAACCAGTTTCAAAAAGAGCAGTTTTTGACACGAATGTGACATAAGTCGGTCACATGAGTTTGGAGTGGTACAATGTGCAACAAGTGTCGAAACACGAACAGTTCGTACGAGTGTGAAAGTTTGGTATCACGAGCCACATAGAAAAATTTTTGAAAATTAAATTAATATTAAAATTATGATGCTACATGCGCTTCCTTGTATTGAAAATTCTCCATTTTTCACGATGTGACGTCGCACTGTACAAAATAATATTTCTCACAATCTCTCGTGGCGCCACATTGAAGCCAAAAGCTGAACTAGTCATGATGTGTAACTAGTACATATAGTAGTATGAGGCCAAATAATGCCCAAAGAACACTTGAGGAAAATGAAATTTATAGAAGCAACAATTTAAAAACAAAACACAATTTTTAACAAGCCAAGTATTGAAATATCTAATGTTTGGCTATCTTTAATAGACCGCACTGACTCTCACAAGCTCCGAGACTAGTAACTGCACAGTACTAGATCAATATCAAAAATATTATTATTATTATAGATTTTAATAGTGTAACGATGTCAATGTTAAATTAATTGCAAACATATTTTATTAGAAGAAAGTGTCCACACCTCTAACAGACCAGAGTAAAAAAAGTTATCAACAAAAAACTCATAGTCAAAGGTTTCAAATATATTTCATTAGACTAAGTCTAATATGTCTAAGGTAACGGGCATCATTAGACCTAAAAAGAACTAATTTTAAACACGAAAATAATAAAAGTATTCAAACATTTATACCTACTAACACGAAATAAAAATAAAGTAAATGTATATAAAACAAAACGTTATAGCTTAAAAACATAATAGATGTTAAGTAGCCAACACTGACAACAATGACAAGAACGAAGTGTAGAATAGTTTAGAAAAATACTATAGAGGGCATTGACTTGAAAACCAAATGTAGTTCAAAATTAAAAACATCGTTAACGCATTGAAAATGGGGCTTTTCTTAGCTTTGGTTATCTCAAATGTCTCAAATAAGTCTAATTTTTTGCTTTTACCGCATTGGTGTAATAATTTAACATTTTCAGGGATCGAGAAATTGTGGTTTGAAGACAACAAACGATAAAGAAAGTTTTTGTATTTATTAAATAAAGAAAGATGTTCCTTATTCCTGTACTCTAGTACGTAGGTGGCGGGACAGTCAGAATATTGTAAAGAATAAACACCACAGTTAGATAGATCTGTTTTGGCTTTTAGTTTAACCAAATGTTTTTTCAAGTTGTTTACAGTTTCAAACAAAATTGTTGTATCAAAAGGAATTTTGCAAATTGGGTACAACAGTCACCAAAAAATGTCATTGATCTAAAGTTCCGGGCTCTGTTCCCGTTATTATATATTTGGTTGAAAGAAAGCTTATATTTATTAACAAATTTATAGTAGATCTTGTAGAAAGTTTTCATTGTTAAGGGCTAAGCTTTGAATTATATTTAATTCGTTGTTAAAAGAATGTCTACACAAGGGTATACTGAACAGTCTATATATGAAAGAGTTTAAAGCAGCAAATTTATGGGAAAACTTCGAATTTAATGAAAATTTGTATGATGTTATCACTTGAAATAGGTTTAAGGCATATTTCAAATTTAATTCTGTTCTGTTCATGTACTAAAAGCAAATCTAGAAAAGGAAGCCTACCTTCATTTTCCATTTCAAATGGGAACTTTTGTTGTTATATAGACTGTTGATATCATCCAGGAAGTCTTTAAAGTCCCGATCATTTCCAGACAAAATTAAACAAATATCGTCAACGTGTCTCTTATAAGCTAAAATTTTATTTGAAAAGGAACTTTCAAAAAATCGCCGTTCTAGACTATGCATAGACTTCGCTTGAGAACAGGGATAAACAAGACCCCATAGCTAAACCGTTGGTGTATTTAAAAGATCTGTTGTTGGATTTAAAAAAGTTTTCTTCCAATACCGTGTTCAACAGCAGAATCAAATCATCATTGTATAAGCAAAGCCCGAACCACATTCTAACGGTAGTACACTGGGAAACAAGTTTTTAACGTCTAAAGAAATTAGTTTGGAATTATCAGGAACATAGTTTAAAAATAATTTGTACATTAAACAGAGTTTTTTATGGCATATGTGCTCTTAAATTCTGTCTTTGTTCTAAGTACATTTTTGAGTTAAAACGATAAATGATAACACCGAGAATTAACGAAAGAAACCACAGGTCTCATAGGGTTATTATCTTTATGAATTTTGGGCAAGCCATATAGAAGTGGAGTTTTAGGATTCATCGGATATAATTTTTATTTTTTGCTGTTAAAAAATTCGGAAGTTAAGAACTTTGTTTATATAATCCTCTCTTTTTAATATAACTAAGCAATAAACTTTGTCAGCCTTAGCAAGAAGCAGATCATTTGTTGTAATTTTATCTTTTAACGGTTTGAGATATTTTTTGTTGTAATTACTTTTAACATTAGAGTTAAGAAAAGATATCAATTTAACACGCAAAATATTTGAATTATCTATGTTAGTTGTTTGTAAAATAGTTTCTGCTTCTATTGCCAATAGAAAATATATATATATATATATATATATTATGGTCCTCCAGACAAAGGTATAGGGCACAATCTGTACAACCGATTTGTTTATTTAACTGAGATTTCTCTCGTAATGAATCCCTCTTTTTTACCAGAATATGGGACAAATTGTATATGTACATATTGTTATATTCCTATAAATCCAATAACATAACTGAATAGGGTCAAATACTGTATTCTAGGGAGGTTTCATAATGAGGGAACTTTTGTTTTATAACTTAACCTATTAAATATTTTTTACACGACTTTGAAGCAAACACCTTTTTTAACCAAATTAAAGTACTACAAAAAAATTACAATTGTTTTGTCTATTCGATCTAGCATAGTTATGTATATATATATATATATATATATATATATATATATATATATATATATATATATATATAGTAAAGTAAACGACAACACGTCGTCGTTTCGAGCTCCTGAAGTTTTCGTGTCTATTGCTTATACTGCAAATATAAATTTAAGATTATTTTAGAATCCTCTGTTTAATATATTTTACGACAGTTCTTCATACAAAAAAGTCAAAATATCTTTTAATAATACGAGAAATCATGATTAAGAAGTGCAATAAATGTGATAAAAATACAAACCAAACCATCCGGATATACACTGTAGTGGTTTTTGTCAGTGTTTTTATCACTGCAACAACGTTTGCAGCGAACTGGGTCGGGACCAAGCAAATGTATTCAGCTCATCCGCCGGTGCTAAGTGGATGTGCTGCGGATGCCGAGGTACTGACGGCGGTGCGTTCGCTCATCATCGTACATCGATGGGTGATTTTCGTCGTGTTAGCTAGATGGATTCGGGAGCCTCTGTGACATCGCTGCAGCAGGAATTACAACTACTCCGTGAGTCCGTTGAGTTCTGTAGCAACAAGGTCTCTAATTTTGAGGCTACTTTTAAAAAATTGGCTGATTATATGAAACTGACGGACAAACTTAAGTCTGAAAACGAAAAATTGAAATCTGAAATCTGTGACCTAAATCGAAAATTGGCTAAAATGGATCACTTAGGTAGGTCAAATACCATTGAAACAGTTGGGATCCCTGAGCTCCCTGACGAAAACCTTTTGAAAATGGTTGAAAACGTACCCCACGCTTCATGGATTATAAGATCGATGGCAACATGGTCGAGAGTGTTCATTGTGTTGCCCACACGCAACGAATCAAATCAGCCGAAGAATATTATCTTAAAATTGTCCACAAAACGAGTTGGTGACGATATTATTGCTGCCGCAAGAGCAAAGGTTCGTACCCTCCCAAGTAAATCATTGATTCTTCTTCGAAAAACAAAGCTCTGTTTAAAAAAAAACTAGGTTTATTGCCAAGCAAAAAAATTGTAAGTTCGTGTGGGTTCGCAATGGCAACATTTTTTTACGGAAAGATGGCAGATCCAGGATAATTCACGTTAGTGAAGACATTTCCTAAATAAAAGTTTATTGGTAATCTAAAAAATAACAAGACAGTTTTTGTCACGTGTGTAAATCTTATTGCTCTTTATCAGAATGTCAACGATATGAGAACTAAACTTAACAAATTTCAATTAAACATCCACGCAAATAACTCTGATGTTCTTTTTATTACTGAGTCATGGCTTAATAGTGGCATTCTGGATGGAGAAGTCATAGATCTAAATCATTACGATCTATTTCGAAGAGACCGAGACACATCTACTTTGCAAAAATCCGAGGAGGTGTTTTTATCGCAGTGAGAAAAAAGTTCAAGGCGTCTATAGTCCGCGAATTTCTTAGTGATGCGGAAGATATGTGGGTAAAAATTGATGTGAAAAATTCAGCAAGTGTCTTTCTGAGCTGTATATATCTGCCTCCGGGTGATGATATTGCGCTTTCGAGTTTTGTCTCGAAGCTGGGCTGGATTAGCGAAGAGGTGAGTGACAGCAAAATTTTTATGTGGCGACTTCAACTGTCCAATGTTATCTTGAACCTACAAACATACGGAACACATATGCCAAGTTTCACAAATGGTCAAAGGTCAATCATACTTGCTGACACTCTGTGGGCTGGTCTAGTTCCGTCATCTGAGAAATATTTCGGGCAGAACTCTCGATTTTATATTATGTAACGACAGTGAGGGAATTGCTTCTTTATCTCGGTGTGCTTTGCCGGTAGTGATGGAAGACAATAATCACCCTTCTATCGAATTTTTAATTTCGACTGCTAAAATCAATTGTAAATTAAATTATACACTTTTAAATACTCAATGGCACAATATATTTCAAGATAAAAGTCTAAAGGTTAGACGCGTTTTATAAAACTGTAAAAAACGTTATTTCTGAAAATGTTCCTCAGGGTTTTCGCAACTATAAGTATCCTGTTTACTTTATTAGTGCTACCATAAAAGATATTAAAGAAAAGAATAAGTATCATAAAAAATGGAAGATTTAGTTTACTAAGAGCTAGGTCCAAAACATTAATTAAACAAGATTATAAAAACTGCTTGGAGCACATCGAGACCGACATACTTACAATAGTAAAACATTTTGGCACTTTATGTCCACTAAAAATAAATTCAACATTCGTCCTAAATGACTCTCGAAAATGTTAGCAGTAGCGATTCTCTTGGTATATGTAACCTTTTTGCAGAATATTTTAGCACTATTTATCAACCAAAAACAAATAATGTTATTGACAACCGATAGGACAGCAACCCGTAATAAATTACAATTAAATAAAGACGGGGACTTTAACATGTTAATTTCTCTTGATTGCAAAAAGTGAGCGGGGACGGACGGAGTTCCTGCTTTCTTTGTCGAAATATGTGACTCTTCCTCTTTGTCTACTCTATAATCAGCCTCTTCGGATTGGCAACTTCCCTGATCTGTGGAAGGAATCTTCAGTAATTCCTATACATAAATCAGGTGATAAAAGTAACATACAAAATGAACGACCAATCTGTAAACTCTATCTCTTCCAAATGCTTTGAAAAAGCAATTTACAAGTACTTGTTCTTTATAGTCAAAAACAGAATCGATATTAAATAGCTGGTTTTTACCCCAACAGATCCATTGACTGGAATTTAATATTTTATGTCGAATATATTTTAAATAGTATGGACAAACGTGTGAAGATTGACTCCGTTTACAGCGACTTCAGTAAGCCTTTTGATAAGATTGATCACAACTTACTTCTGATGAGGCTTTCTGAGGTCGGTGTGGGTGGGGTCATGCTAGATTGGTTTGGATCTTATCTAGCCGAACGAAAACACCGTGTTGCAGTCGCCGGCTCTTCTTCTAAATCATTCATTGCAACTTCAGGAGTGCCCCAATGTAGACACTTGGGACCACTGTTATTTATTATTTATATTCATAATATAGGTCGTTGTTACAAACATACAGAATATCTATTTTATGCTGACGATCCTAAACTTTTTAAAGAAATACGTTCGATGGAAGATTTCTTTTAGTTGCAATCATGCAGAACTTGTTAGATTTGAGGACTAATAATTTATTTATTAATATCGATAACTGTATTATAATAACTTTTACGAGAAATCGTATTAGAGTAAGGCATAATTATCAGTTGACGGGTGGGCTTCTTAAGCGGGAGAATCAAGCCAAGGACCTTGGAGTTCTTGTCGACCCTAAACTGACGTTTTAACTTCACATTGATAGAATTGTCAGTAGCGCATACCGAATGTTGGACTTCGTACATAGACAATGTAAAAATTATAATAATTGTACTTTATTATGCCTATGTTTTTACTAGATTAAATTTTGCCTCATCGGTATGGAACCAGCAATACATATACACGTTTATAAATCTCGTCTAGAATCGATACAGAATAAGTTTTTGAAGTGTTTAGCTTTTAAAAGTAATTTACGTTTTGAAAATTAAATATTTTATCACTAGAAGATCGAAGAGTGATAACGGACCTGTTAACACTTTATAAAATTGGTTTTCAAAAATTGATTTAACTGAACTATTGGCCCAAGTTCCTTTTGGTATGTCACAAAGACATCTGAGACATTTTAATCAACTTAACATATTCTTTTCTAAGGCAAATAGTTCGTTGAACTCTCCCTTGTCAAGAATGTGTAAGCTGGCTAACGCTTTTTGTGATAACTTTGATTTCTTCTATCTGCCCGTGCACTTATTAAAGATAAAACTAAAGGACTATTTTTTAAACCGGTAATCACATTTATTTGCTTGTTTTTTCGGTACTCTTACTTGTAGGAATACAACTTAGTGTTGATAGTTTTATTTTCGTATTTAGCTTTGTTTTGGCTTGCATTTTTTATCTAGGCAATAGTGTTTAGTGTAAGCAATAATTATTGTACCGATTTAATACAGTATAAAAGTAAATTGTGGATACTTCGCTGGAAACCTTTGTTCTTATTTGTATCCCGAAGAGAAATAAAATAAAAAATAAATATATATATATATATATATTTGTGCGTTTCTTTGTTCAATTTAACCGTTTTAAAAAAAAGCTTATTCGCTTTCATTAAAAAGCACATCGCTCGTTTGACGCAAATTTGCATTTCCAGTTAAAGCAAATCTTTTGAATAATGAAGGACTGTTGTTGTGCCAATTTATCATTCTTTTTATTGGAGGATATTTTCCAGCCAGAAAAAGCATAAATGTTGAGCCTATATTTATCCTGTATTCGGTTTGAGTATCAAATTAAAATATATTAACATTTCCATAGAGTAGCGATAGAACAATCCATATACAATTTTTTTTCATTTGAAATTTATATTTATCACACCAAAAGACTGGATAGCTTGGAATTTTGCTTTAGAAGTGAATTTAAACAGGTAGATAATTTTAAAATTTAATTTATTACACTAGAAATAACATGAAATAATATATTTAGAGAAATTAGCTAAGAAGTTCAGCTAATTGGGAAATGCATTTATAGAAAGTTGATAATGAATGTTAAAATACTTTCTGGATTAGCTGAACAAAAAGTTCGTACGTAAATAGTAAACATAAAAATTAAAACAGAAGAAAATATATATCGGTACAAGACTCAAACATAAATAGGTATTTTGACATACTTTAAAAAAAATATAAACGAGATTAAGAGTCATCAGAATTGTTTTACAAAAGAAAATCACCTAAAAAATACAGTGAAAATTTGTATTTCCCTTGTTAATAATTTAAATGTAAAAAAATCACAACTCCATTTTTTTTATAGACCTTTACGTTTCACGTTGAAAAACATATGTTTAAATTTTGTCTGTCTGTCTGTCTATCTGTTCGACACATAGCTACAAACCACTTTCCCGATTAACTTTAAATTTTCCTCAAAAAGCAATGGTCATATGGGAATGAACTAATGACATTTTTATAATATGGTAACCTAATTAACGGTATAAAAAATCAGCTTCAAAAACCTGCTTATGTAGTTGCTTGCAATATTTATACAATATTTAAGATGACATTTTAAACAATTGAACAAATAATTTTTCTAAATGTCACAATGACAAAATGACAGTGACATAAGCGAAACATAACTGGCGAACTAAGAGTTTTAAGTACCATGGCAACTAGACTTGGTCTAAATCTAAAACCTTTTTAGTGAATACGTTTATGTTTGTTACAACTTGTTTCCCAATTTGGCCATATTATCTTTAAAAGAAATCAAATATTATTAATACTGTTACGGGTTCTCTTTATAATAAACACTTTTTACAATAACACTAACTTTATTAAATACTCACCACGATATAACGCGGCTATTATATTATATGCTAACCCATCTAAGACCAATTTTTCGCTATCTTTTCTTTCCTTGCGTTAAAAATAAACTAAAATGTTCTAGAAGGCCGTCCAGGAATTCAGTGCAATCTTCTAGAAGGCCCTCGATATAGGCTGTCTTGTTTTGTTTAATTCTAGCAGTAAGACATGAGAGTTTGATGACTCATTTGTGGAGTTTTCGCACGACCGTCACATAAATCTCTAATATTCTCATAGTTTAACTACGACCATGTTTATTTCACATTGGTATTTATAGAACCAACATTGTTATTGAATCAAATTTTAGCTTGGGAAGTTTAAAAGTACAAATTAATTCTGTAGAGTAGGAGTTCATGTGTCACTTGATTTTTTGCCTCCTGAAAAATTATTTATTTCGGTGACCTACTAGAATCGATCTCTTTTTTTATTTAAGGTGAGTGTAATGTTTAATAAGGCAATTTTTTGTGATTAATGCGGTTTGTTTTGTACTACGAGACTTATAATGTCGGATTAGGTTCACAGATATTAATTGTCTGATTATATCTTTTGCCCGACGCCATTTTGTTCAGGTGTGCTGACAAGATATTTTTTTTGTGTCCGACTTTTTTTATTTATAGATTCTTCTAAGATTTTTTAGTTATACTTTTATTACCTTGAAAATATAAAGTATCCGAAATTCAGAAACATGTACACTACATTTCATCTTAAATTGTATGGGAATTTAAATGTATAAAGACTGACAAGTCTCTATACATATGCATTCTACTTTATCTTCTTTAGTTGCTAGATACCCCGGTGAAGATATATGGTTTTGGATATTTAGAAGAAGCTGATATAGTTTTTCTTAAACCGTGTGGTGACTAGCGGTTCTCCTGGAGGTTTTATAATTGGATTTCCATTGGCTTGGTGCCATTGCTATGTGATGCATTTGTGAAGTCTAGACTTTGAAAGTATTTTTTCTTGATATTTAATTGATAATTTATATTTTGAAAAATTCGCATCTTTATTTTATTTTTGTATCTTCATTTTTTTAGTAACTCTGAATATTTCTTAAGTAAAATTTAATTGAATTAATGACTTATTTGAAATATTATCTTGGCATTGAGCGCAGTGTAAGCTGATCAATACTCAAGTTACTCTAGTTTTGCTAATTCAAGAAATAGAGCAATCTTTTAAAACAGCTAGGCAAATTTTAGCACCGCTAATATTTTGCTCAATTTATACATAAAATTAGCGATCGATGCTCGTGTTTTCATTTTTTTATTAGCGTTTTGCATTCACTTTTGAACATCTACAAATATTTTTTTTATTTTCTCTATTTTTTCATATAACAAACGGGATACACCCAATCGTACAATGTAGTAATGTCTATAACTAAAATCTATTTGTATCCAAAGTTATATAGTAGTACCTACTTTAAACCTAATACACATTAAAAAAGATATCAACTAATAAGAAATGTTTACATAGTCAAAGCATTCACTAACTAGGTATTTAAGTCAAGTATTTTAAAAATAGAGTTGGCAGTCATGTTAAAATCTTTGTAACATCTTCTTGTTCTGGTTCGAACTACATGCTTAAGAAAATAATCAGCGTGCACTCCTTACTGTGTAACACTTTATTCTGCTCTTTTCTAAATCTAACTACAATGGTATAAAACTACTTAGACTAACCTAATTAATAAAATAAATAATAATTTGATGATTCTATAAACTATTACTCCATATTTACAACAATCGAAAAGCTGTGTTGGACATTGTTGCAATAAGTTATTGCCTTAATTATAGTTCAATGATATGGCCTACTTTTGCAACTTGGATTCCATCACACCTTCCCCGAAAAGCAAAAAAAAAATATATACATATAGATTTTTTTCTTTGTGGAATTAACTAAAATAATGTTTTATTCTATTTTTATGTATTTCTACATTCTTATTTTTAATTTTTACCACTACATTTGGATCATTATCCTCCAAAACTGGATATGGACCATTAAATAAAGCTTCTAATTTATTATTTCTACCGTTATTTTCTACTAAAACCATATCTCCTACATTATAAGTTTGACTTTTACAATTGTTTTTGTCATACTCAATTTTGCGTTTATTTTTTGATGTCATTAAATTATTTCTCGCGTCATTCCACGCTGTTTGCAACCGAAATTTGAGTTCCTTAGGATAATCATAAAAATTATATACTGGATCGACTTGATTAACGATGTTAGATGGAATATTACTGGATTTTCCAAATACGAGTTCATAAGGTGTGTACTGCGTTGACGTGTGTACACTGTTATTGTATGAAAAACACCAATAAGGAACCCAAGAGCTCCAGTTAATAGTTCCTTTCGACAGTTGCATGCGTAGATATGCACCCAAATGCTTATGGGTATTTTCAAGGGCTCCTAAAGTTTGATGGTGAAATGCTGTAGAATTTAATTGTTTAATTTTAAGCAGCTTACAAGATTCTTTAAATATATTAGATAAAAATTCGGTTCCCTTGTCTGTTACGCAAGAAACAGGAATACCGTAACGCAAAATAAAATTTTCTACAAATGACTTTGCAACAGTCAATGCCTCTTTATTGGGAAGCGGATATGCTTCCACGAATTTTGTTAGCTCACATTGAAGTGTGAGTATATATTGATTATTTTCAATATCAACTGGTAATGGACCGACTAAGTCTAGGTATACTTTTTGAAATGCTGAAGTAGCCGTTGATGATATTGTCATAGGTTGTTTATTTGGTTTTGAATGCTTGTACCTTTGACATTCGTCACACCTTTTGACAAAATCCTCAACGTCATTCTTCATGGTTACCCAAAAGTAATATCTTTTTATATTGTTATACATTCGGTTTATCCCTGAATGTCCTCCCGTTGGTAATGTATGAAAGTCATTAAAAATTAACTGACGTAATTCCTTATTTTCTATCCTTTGTTTATCTTTTATAATACTGAGTTTAAGATTTGTCTTGAAAATTTCGTTTTTACATTTAATCATGCGCATGTCATTTAAAAACTGATTAGACTCATTATTTTTTATAATAATTAATTCCGGAATATCGTGTTTTTTACATAATTTCTCTAGATGCCTCAACGACTCACCTAAGTTCGACGTTGATCGGTATTTCTGGGATATGTACACTATCTTAGAATTGACGTCATACATTAAATTTTCATATTCAGTTTTTAATTTATTATTAAGCTTTATTTTCGTAAATTCATTTTCACGTACCGGCCGTAGTTCTATTATTTGAGTTTTAGGGTATTTTAATATTTCCACTGCAACAGGGTGATCAATCCTGTTTTCCATGGAAGTATTATCACTTGTCATATTGGGTTTTGTTTTGTTATTTTTTGTCTCCGAACGAGTGATTGCGTTTAAACTGGCACTCACTTTATTATTCATTTCTTTTAATTCGTTCGACTCTATACACACACGTGACAAAGCATCCGCTGTAACATTTTCAGCACCTTTCACATAGTGGATTGAAAAATCGTATTCCTCGAGCGTTAGCCTAAATTTTGTGAGCCTACTAGAAGGATTTGTCATGCCAAATAAGTATATTAAGGGACGATGGTCCGATAATATTATAAATTTTTTACCAAATAAATATGGTCTAAAATGTTTACATGACCAAACGATTGTTAATAATTCCTTCTCTATTGTACAATAGTTTATTTCTGCTTTATTTAGAGTTCTAGAAGCGAATGCAATAGGCCTGTCATCTGAGTTCGACAATACAGACCCCAACGCGTACCCACTTGCATCGGTTCTAAGAATAAATTGATTATCTTTTGAAAAATTTGGATACTGTAACAAGGGCGGACTAATAAGAGACTGTTTTAAAGTTTCAAATGAGTTTTGACATTCTTCAGACCATTTAAAAACTATTCCTTTCCTAGCTAGTTTATTTAAAGGGTGAGCAATTTCTGCAAAATTTTTAATAAATTTCCTGTAATAATTTGCAAATGCAACGAAGCGTTTGGCTTCGTCACAATTTTTAGGAACTGGATATTGAGAAATAACCCTTGTTTTTTCAGGATCAGGTGATATACCTTCAGATGAAATTAAATGACCCAAATATAAAATTTCCTTTTTTAAGAACTCACATTTACTAGGATTTAATTTAAGGTTTACTTGTCTAAGGCGTTGTAGAATTTTAGTTAAATTTTGATTATGATTCTGTAAGGAATGTCCAAAAACTATCAAATCGTCTAAATAAACAAAACATGCCTCGTAATTTAAACTCGCCATTGCTACAGTCATCAACCTTGAGAACGCACTAGGACTTATTTTCATACCCATTGGTAATCGTTTCATTTGAAATTGTCCTCTGTCCGTTGTAAAGGCTGTACAGGGCCTACTCTCAGGATCAAATTCTAATTGGTAATATCCTTGTGCTAAATCAAGGTGCGAGAAATAAATCGTACCAGATAGGGAATCTAGAATTTCCGTAATATTCGATAGCGGAAATACATCATTTTGTAGGCGTTGATTACATAACCTAAAATCTATTATCAATCTGTGACGTTTAACGCCATTTTTGTCCGGTTTTTTGGGAACTAATAAAAGAGGTGAAGACCACTCTGAGTGTGCTTCCTCTATAATACCCTTTTTTAGCATATCGTCCACCTGGTTATTAATTTCCTCTTTTTGAGCATGAGGTAACCTGTAAGGTTTAACGTAAACTGGAGTTGCGTCCTCCTTTAACCTTATTTTTTGCTTATATAAATTAGTAACTGTTAATGAATCATTTTCTAAGTGAAAAACATCCGCATATTTAGCGCATATTTTTTGTATAGAATTTCTCTCTTCTACGTTAAGGGCTTCTGTATTTATAAGATCTAAAATTGTATCAACTCTGTCAACGGAGATTTTATTTTTTGTAAAAGAATAAACATCATATTTTGATAGATATTCAACTTTAGGCTCAAAATTTCGCAATCTTATTTCTCTTTCATTCACATTCAATAGCCTTACAGCCACTTTACCATCTTTCGGTCTTGCAATACTATTTGCGATCAACACTCCCTCACATAATTCATCATTTAAAATGACACATTCATCTGTGAGACTGGTACAGCAATGTGTAATTATTTCACATCGGGGTGGAATAACAGTATATAAATTATTTTTGGACTCCAAAGATACTGTTATTTGCTTATTTTGATTAAGCCAAAAAGAAAATAAAAACTTTTCATAATCGATAATTGCACCATACTTAAGGAAAAAATCTGAACCTAGAACTCCATGTATACTAGAATCGAAACTTTTAATAATTGTAAAATCATGAGAAATATATTCATTGTTCATAGTGAATAAAATATTTGCAGATCCAGCTGAATATGTTGAGCCTGCAATTCCTTTAATTTTAATTTTATTAGTTGTATTTATAATACTACTATCTTTCAAATAATTCTCAAAAAAACAAGAAATACTTGCACCAGTGTCACATAAAAATATCATTTCTTCCCTTTCATACCCGACACGCACATAATTTAAAGCATTCATATTAAAACTAGCTGTATCATTATTTTTTAAATTATTAGAAACGAAAAAACTTATTTCCTTGAGATTCCTCGCTGTTTTTATTTATGTTACTACTTTCCACATTATCAACAAAATATACACTATTATTTGAAAACTGCTGACGCCTACCTCCTCGACGAAAATTTGACCTACTAAAGCTGGAACGACCTCGGCCTTGGTACTGCGAATTATTTTGCTGTCTGCTAAAATTGTAATTATTAAAGTTTTGCCTACTCGGG
This sequence comes from Kuschelorhynchus macadamiae, assembly GCA_030620095.1. Taxonomy (NCBI): domain Eukaryota; kingdom Metazoa; phylum Arthropoda; class Insecta; order Coleoptera; family Curculionidae; genus Kuschelorhynchus; species Kuschelorhynchus macadamiae. The sequence goes on along the minus strand of JAUTXW010001873.1, from coordinate 37,751 downwards.
TTACGAGATTGATTATAATTATGAATTTGTCTAAAATTTGTAAAATTACCTCTAGACCGATTTCCTCGATATTGGTGACGCCCACGCATATGAAATAAGTTATTAGAATAAGTTGGGGTTAAATTTAAATTTTCTTCTTTAGCGCCAGTTATCGCGTCCTTTAAATTATTGTAATTTCTAGCTTTTATTATTGTTCTTAAATCTGAATTTTTTAACCCATTCGCGAAAGCATTTATCGCCAATTTTTCATTCACCGGTTGTAAAATTTTTGCCGAATTTTGATCACCGTCCGCTTGCGCTAAGGTTAAATTTAATAAAAGTTGCTCGATAGTTTTCGCATAATCAGCTATACTTTTAGTATCTTGTCTAACGTTATGCAACTGATTAGCTAAAGCTGGTGCAGATTGTTTTGTAAGAAGTTGGTTTTTTATATCTGTGACCAAAGCACCAACATTAGTATACGTCGTTTGTAATCTTAATTTCGCGTTTTGTGTTAATTTGGCCTTTAAAACATATTTGATTAGCAATACTTTCCCGTTGTCGTCAAGCAAGTCGTTATATAATTCAATAGCATCAATCAACATTTTCGTAGTTTCTTCGGTACCATCCATAGATGGCAACAAAGAAGCTGCGGTTCGCAAATCAAATTTTTCACTCATTGTTGAACTAGGATGAATGCCCAAAACCAAATCAGTCTCTGCGAGCTGTAATTTTTTTTTATCTTTTATGGCAATTAACCGACCTGATAAAATAGATCTAGCTTTATCTATGTTTTCTCTTATTTCTAATACATATTTTTGAAAATGTTCTAATTTATCGGTGTCATGCACCTGTTTACTATACTGATCTCTAAGCTGAAAAAATTTATTTTCTAATGTTTCTACGTTGCTACTTAATTTATTTACCCTATCCAAAGATTCTCTACGCTCTAATGACTCCTTTTTTATATTTATGATAAATAATGAAATAATGTTATTCAATTTATCCAAATCGCTTAAATCTACTACACTCATTAAATAAAATAATTATCAATAAATTTAAGGCAATAAATAATATCCAATAAAATTGTATAGTGCTAAAACTATGACTTACTAATTATGTTAATACTTAAGTATGTTCATTGTCCATAGTCGCCTAAGATAAGTCCATACTGTCCATATTCACCAATACTAGGGGCTTTATCAATCCCAACGTTGCGCACTAGCGGCCTTTTGCCACACTAGCACGTGCCCTCGTTGCTGACCACCGGATTGGTTCGGCCAGTGTCTTCTTTTTTTCTCGACTTTATAAGTCTTGGCTTCTTCTAATTTCTAGACGTATTTTTCTTTCCAATTCCTTTTTACTGCGACGGCATTACCATAAAACAATTAAGGTAACTGCTATCATTATAGCTACAACTCCGCAAACTTGCCAAAGAGAATAGTTACTGTTGCTACCCTCTGCAGTCGTACCACCACTGTTGCCTGCCTGGGCAATTATAACTTCTTCTTTTGACTGTGTTTTTCCCATGTTTTTCTTTTCTTCTAAAGCACCATAACGATATTTTTGCACTGTTAACTTAAGCACATAGGCTGCAGGATCGCCATGTAATATCTTCTTGTTCTGGTTCGAACTACATGCTTAAGAAAATAATCAGCGTGCACTCCTTACTGTGTAACACTTTATTCTGCTCTTTTCTAAATCTAACTACAATGGTATAAAACTACTTAGACTAACCTAATTAATAAAATAAATAATAATTTGATGATTCTATAAACTATTACTCCATATTTACAACAATCGAAAAGCTGTGTTGGACATTGTTGCAATAAGTTATTGCCTTAATTATAGTTCAATGATATGGCCTACTTTTGCAACTTGGATTCCATCACATCTTAAATAACAAAGTAAAAATGGGAACACAATACAACAATAAAATGCTTAACGTTAGCGACCAGATCTAAGGACATTTCTGTTTTTTTTTAACATACGTTTAAGAGATTCTAACGACATATTAAACAAATCACCGTTGAATGAATTTGAACTTCTTATAATCCTTGAGAGAGGTGTGTTTTGTCCAAAGAAAGTCCTATGATATTTAATTTCAAATGTTTTTAAATCTCTGAGATTTCTAGAAGGAACATAAAACTGGATTTCGGAAAGCAATTCCGGACAATCAATATGATTATTTATAATTTTATGGCAAAAGAGAATATCAATTGTTTTTACACGTTCAGTAATATTTTGTAAGTATAGATCTTCTTTAGACTGCAATAATTAGTATCATTTAAGGGCATGTGCTTCTTAAAAGCAATATACCTTAGAAATTTGTTTTGAACTTGGTTCAATTTGTTTATATAAGTCTGACAATAAGGATTCCGTATGACAAAATAGTTTTCCAGGTGGGTCTTACTAGCGAGGTATAAAGCAGTTTTATAGTGTCGATGCTTTTAAAGTCTTTGGTGTTTCTTTTGACAAAACTCAAAACTCGAAGTGCCTTATTGCAACAGTCTACGATGTGGGTGGTAAAGGAAAGTTTAGACTCAATTAGAACACCAAGTTCTCTGATTATGTCAACCTGTACCAAAGGAATATTGTTAAATTGGTAATTAAATGGTGGCTGGACATTTTTAGATCTACTAAACTTAATAAACTTACATTTATCTATATTGAGAATCCCATTTATATTACATCAGTAGTAAAATCTATCGAGATCTTCTTGGAGCTTTTTTGAAGAGTTTTATGATTTTATCACTTTAAAAATTTTCATATCGTCAGCGTATAAAATAAATTTAGAATAGTGAAAACATTTTTCTACATCATTTATAAAAATATTAAATAAAAAGGGTAATAGGTGACCTCCTTGGGGTACACTTGGGATAAACTGTTGTCTTCCTGTTAAGTAAGATTCTAACCATTTCAAGAGAAATTCCATAAAAGAACAATTTATTAATTAATAATCTATGGTTAATTTTATTAAAACCTTTCGAAAAATCTGTGTAAACAGCATCCACATCATATCCTTCTTCAAGTCTTTCAGGGACAAAATTCGTGTATAGCAGTAGATTTGTATTGATTGACTTCTTCTTCATAAAGCCATGTTGCTTAGGCATAATGACTTTCTAAATAATCCATCTACATGTTCTGAAATCAGTGCTTCCATTATTTTAGGAATTAGAGATATTTTAGATATAGGTCTGTAATTTATAGCATTATTTTTATTACCATTATTTTTATGTATTGCAATTACAAACATATTTTTTCAGACAGAGGGAAAAATCCCATTAGCAGTGGAGTTAATAAAAAGCAACCATAGAGAAAGAACAATTTTTTTAAAATTCAGCAGGGAGACCATCTGTACCTGGACTTTTATTTGTATCAATATTTTCTAACTTATATAATATGTAATTCTGCTTAAAAGTTTTAATAATTTTTAGTTCTTAAACAACTAAACATTCATTGGATTTTCAGATTATATTACCCATTCTATTCATTCAAGTAAATTAATTATAGACTTATTACTGCTTAAACATTGTATTAATGTTTAGTTCTCAAACAACAAAACATATATTGAGTTTTTAGCTCATATTGGTCTTTGCACACTTATTGGTCATTCTTTGTCATATATGTAGTTAGATAAATAACCTCTAATGTAACTGATTATATTTTTTAGCAAAGTGCTTAAAAATTTTGGTACTTCAATTATCGTCAATCTACTTAAAGTAGTTACATAGTTATCTTTAAATGTAACTGATATATATATTTTTTGAGCTGAGTGCTTACAAATTTTGTTAATTCCAATGTCGTCAATCTGCTTAAAGTAGTTACATAATTAACTTTAATACAACTGGGTATATTGATTAGCTTAACGCTTGCAAATTTTGTTTATTCCATTAATTCATTCTGCGTAAATTTTTGTTTTATGATTTAGTAGCCAGATAAGGCCTAGTCCTTTACATGTATGTAAAATTTGATTAAAATGTTGATGAAAGTGCATAAATCACAGTTGCAAATTTATAGGTATGTTTGCGAACATAAATAACCAAATACTAGTTTGTTTTTACTTTTGGTTAAAACATTAGTATTTATTAATAATATTTCAGTATTTGGCTGATTAAATTAAATTGATAAATTGTTTTATAATGTTTAACTTTTGATATATATTTAAAATTCAAGACTATTTTCATTACTTGCTTTGGTATAGCTAGAACCTTCTTGTAACACTTCTTGTCATTGTCGAATCAGATATATTGCAAATAAATCTGAGTGTTTTTAAAACTAGTTTTCGGAACTTGGTGTCGCCACGTTCTGTTTAAGCTGAGACTACGTAGTCATTACCAAAACGGGGAACAATTTTAGAGTAACTATTTCATGAATAACATGTAACTGTGACTTTGACTATTATGCAGATTGTACGGAATTGTGTAGTTCCATTTAAGTAGCCGAATAGTAATAATTCACCCTATTCGTCACTTCCTTCTTTCTGTCTTTATTTAATCGGTTTTAAAAATATGTATGGTTCGTTTAAATACAAACAAAACAGTTATGGTGACTACAAACACTCAAATTTTGAATATGATAGATAGAGCGTATAGAATACATTATTGGTATTTGAGGTAGGATATATGCGTTTCACTTAGGCAGGCAATTTCTCTGGTGAATATGCTGATGATAGTCGTAAAAAAATTACGCGCAATTAAAATTCGTTAATTTTCAATACATTTTGGCCAATTTAAATCCCAAATATGTAATTTTGGACTTTGGTTTTAATAGTAATGATCATTAAATATCTTACTATAAAGAGTGATTCTTTTTTTAACGTGATGTTTAATTTGTATGCATGTTTAATCTTTATACTCACAAAAACAAACATAATAGCTAAATATTTATAGCGGAGATGTAAATAAACAATGGCGTTCTATTGGACTTTTACTTTTAGGTAGGCAGCATTTATTTACTGAGAAAATTACTTAACATTAAGTGTCTACGACTGCTCCCATACGATTTTATAGTTTTGGATTCTTTAAATTCGCAACTGTCTCTTATACCCAATTACACTGAAGTCTTGAACAGTAAGATGGTATGAATAAAGTCATCTACAAAGTTCCCATTAAACCTATACTATATATTATTACCAAGAGGTTACGATTTGCGAACATTCCGCCGGTTCTTTAAAATGCGGAGAGTTGCGGTACTTGAGTCCCTACTATAATTCTGCCATCTATCATAACCATAACCCTTTGTTTCGTTTTTATTTTTTGTTTCCTTAAAATAACGTTTTAGGTTGTGGCTGAGTGACGAAAGCTACTTGTTTTTCTTATGGTATGTGACGTCATTGTGAACCATTTTAACTTGTTACTCGTAGACGATAACATAACTAATTAATGACTAGACCGAAATGCAATGGCTTTGTAAGGACCGTGGCGACAATAGATGCCCACCCGCCAAATTGATGCAAAATGTCTAAAGGTTTGGCACCTATATTATCGTTAATTTTTCTCAAAATATGACGAAATAAATCTATTTTTATATTGACAACCTCTGTCAGCGTCAGTTGTAAATGTAGGGTTATGTTAATGTTTTACTTTAATAATCTATTCGAACTATCTAGTACAAACTTACTTTTTCATTTAGATTTTTAACAAATAACAATGTTTGTACTAGCGATTAACGAGAGTTGTCTGCCAAGTGAATTTAGTAATGTAATATAAAGAGAAGCCTACAAAATAAAGTTTCTTCTATGTTAATCTTTGAGAGCTTCTGAAGTAAAACATACACTAAGACATGAAACAGTATTGTCTTTTACAGCAAAATAAAACCAAAATATAATAATGTGCAATATTTAATAACTTTTCTTGGAGTAAACTTAAACTTAAGACATTTACGGTCATTATCACTTACACAGTCATCACAAACACTTTATCATTACAAGCAAAAAACAGGTGAACCAGGCTTAAATACATTTCTCCATATGGCTAATGGCTGAGAACTTCTTGTTTGAATTAATATTCATTTTAATAATCACAAAAACTAATAAAATGATACACTAAAACAACAAACCTCATAAGAAACCCACGTAGGCGAAAAGTAAACAAAACGATTTTAGCAGCAATATGGCCGAACCAATCAAAAATTGGTTACTCTATTGTTGCCATTGTCCTTATAAAATCACCGACCGAATCTCGTACCCGCGCGCCTTTCTCCGGAACCTCAAGTACAAGAGGTAATATATTACTTTATTTCTTACTTATATGTTGAAATAGAATAATAACGACTGGTAATAGCCAGTTTAAAGTAACATTAGACGATAACTTTTTCTACTCTACAACGACTCGTTTTACTTTATAGTAATACCTTATAAGAATACATTTGAACGTAATGGAGTAGCCTCTGCAAGGTTCAAGAAGGTACTGGTACTTAAAAGTTGTAATTTAGTAAACAGATTAAAAAGAGTAACTATGAATAATTACTATTATGTCACGGAAAAGAAATTAGGACCTTGCAGTCAGTTCCTTAAGTAGTTGCTTGGCAGTAGTTATTATATAATTACTTTACATGGAAAATTACTGTAAAGTATTATTCGCAGTAACAAAGACATACATAATACTTAAAAACGTGTAACCCAAAGTGTTTATTGTTATATAGTAGGATTATTAATAATAAATACGTAAAAGCTCTTAAAGAGTAGTAGTGGAAACAGTTGTAGCTACTTTAGTGCTAGCTGGGTTGTTTCTTCTGTGTTTATATTCTTACTTGTCGAAATATTAATTACGGATTATAACTAACGCATAATTGATCTGTGATTATAGAACTTAACTGGAAGTCAGTATCTAGGTCTAGCATTATTGATATCTTTGTTTCGTCCAACTTTTAAAGTTGGTGGCGCCCATAAAAGTCTGAACTGAGTAGCTGTGATAACCAGGTAATAAATTAATATATTAATTTCCAAATTCAATAATATTTAATAAATTAACTGCTAAAATCTCAGTAACCAAATTTGTTTTTCTTTATTAACTTATCACAATGATCAATCGAGATACAGGGATGAACTAGTAAAATTTTGGTGAAAAATAAACAAAAAAAAAACTATTTCTTTAATATTTTGAAGCAAACTGAAACGTGATATAGGTGAACTGATCAGGAACCGTCCGTCATAATGAAGTCTTTTAATTATCCAAGCAAGTAAAAGATAACACAATTTATATACATATATATTGCAAAATAACTATGTGCGGAACTAAACTTGATCGTATTTTACTAAAATTAAGGATTCTTACCATTCCGGGTAAAGTCAATTGCATATTGCATTTATCATTTATGTATTTTACTAATCTACACTAGGCCTATCAACTACTAGAAGTTCACAAAATGCATATATTGCTCTAAAGCAACAAAATGTCTATATTTGCCACCACCAAACCAGTATGTTCTCATACACTTGGTATATTAGGTTTTACTTTTCTGGTAATAGTGATGAAGTATGTAAAATAATGATTTCCTCTTATACTTCACACAAGGCTAAGCAAATAGTATATTCTGAGTGTTAGGAAAAACTGTAGAAAAATCCTTTAGTGATTTTAGGGACCGTAGCGGTTACACTGCGGGAATTATAGTCTGTTTTAGAAATATATAGAGTAGTAAAATAGGAAATTCCGTCCAGTTTGACTGAATTTCGGGGTCCTCCATAAGCAAAGGTAAACTTTGTTTATAGAAATAATAATAAAGATCCTTTTATATCTCTGTCCTTTTGCATATTTAATGAGGTTTTATTACTCTATAGATTACATTTATTACTCAATGCATACATAATAAGCTAGTACTTAATGGAGGCGAGTAATAAAACCCAGATTATAAATAATTTTTAAATGTGTTTTAAACATGTCAGTATTTGCTGTTACGCCATACTGTTAACAGTATTATAAGAATATTAATAAAATGGCGACATTCACTCCAACGCAAAGATATTTTAATAAGTCTCCACTTTCAGTGAGTGAAAAACTTATTATTTTAAATCTACAAGATTACCCTAGTTTTACTGTACAAGAAATTATTGAGCGGTGTTACCGAATGACTGGAACTGGAAACTCCACCGTTTTCAAATTATTACGGCAGAGAAAGATAGCAGGTCAAGTGGAACATCCCAAGAAAAGACCAGCAAAAGTCCTTGATGAAGAAACCAATTGTGCAATTTGAAGGAAAGTTCACTCTTTTATTTTCAAAAAGAAATACCAATTCTAGATACAATTTTGATGGAACTTGGTCAAGAAGAGAGTATTCCTTTGATAATTAGAAAACTCTTATGAACAACTGTAAAAATACGGATTTTTCCTGGGAAAAGCTTAACCGAAAAGCACTTTTTACTGCTTTATACTTGAGAAGTATATATATGGTTATGTATAATGCAAGCTATCATTCACGGCGCATAGAGAAGACACCAACTTCATTTTGGAGAAAACAAGAAATTATCGACTGGCTAACTACCAAAAATATTGAGTATGAACCCAATATGATAAAGGAAGAACTACTAGCCATAGCAATTTTACACAAAAATCGTTTATGGAATATTCCATGGAAGATATAGCAGAGAAATAAAATGTAACTGTACTGCGCTTACCGCTATATCATTGCGAACTAAATCCTATAGAACTGTTATGGCCTCAAGTGAAAGGATTTGTAGGAAGACAAAACACGACATTTAAAATGAAAGATGTTAAGCTACTGTTTGATCAAGCCATTAAGAAAGTGACACCAGAGAACTGGCGAAAAGCAGTCCAGAATGTGATTAAACAGGTACTATAATTTAATTGTTGTATAATAATTTATAATAATAATTATTTTATCTATATATATATATATCATGTACATATTATATATAATTTTTATTTTGTTAAAATAAAACTATTTCTATAAGTATTGAAGGCGTGCGTTTGGCGTACCATTTTCAGTGTTTACGAACGGATAAGAATAGGCAAAATGCATAAATTGACACAAAACCGGGTGGTACTACCTACACTTGATGAAAAAAAAAATGCAATGAGATCAATGCCAAACTATGGAGGTACGATACATTATTGGTGGGTGACCCTGTAGTTAATTTGCATACCTAATGAGGTTTTATTAGTCTATACATCTCTGAAACAGAAAAAAGCTTTTTCGTCATCTCATGAAGGTAAATATTAATTATATATGATCAGAACAACACTAACCACGTTAGTAAATGCAGAGCAACTTTACGTTTGCAAGCAGTTTTTCGACAGTAGTGTCGCTAATCTTAACAGCACTGCAAGCCGACCTGACTAAACTCTCAAAGGAACTCGCGAATGTTTTGCTTTTTAGTCTGGAAATATCACTGTCGCAAATCTTAAAGTTTCTTCACCATAATATAAGCTTTCGGGCAGCGAATTACAACAAATATCGCTAATAGAGCATAGATTTATTTGCGGGAAAAACTCAAAATTTATTACTCAGGAGACATTATACAAAGCAGTTATTTATATATTTAGTATTTGTTACTTACTCATATGTATCGATTATAATTCCTATATTATCTTTTTTAAAATAATAATTTCTTGATTACGTATTGTTTTAATAAAAAATATATTAAAATATACAAATTTATATTAATTAAAGTATAAAAAAACTCAACTTCAGATTTAACTTAATCTTGTGATTTCATGGTTTAGTTGTACTAATTTTAGGATTCCGGAGATTATCATAAATACTTTAAATATCAACTACTACCATCCCACCTACATGTTTAAAGAAATGATGAGCGTTAGGTGTTAATTTTTTCCTCCGAGTTCACGATTCCAATTTTAGCTCCCTTTCTTCTTTTTGAATTTTGTGATAAGGAAGACTTTTACGTTCATTATGGTTATAACGTGACAAGGGTCGTATATGAATCATGTGTTTATATTGCCAAGCATCACGCCGATAGAAAAAGAAACGACATATAAAGATATTATTATTGATTGATTCTATAAAAAAAATATGATTAAAATATCTTACATATCTGCTCAATTATATAAACATATTCGTTTTCTAAAACAATTTCAAATTTACCTTATAAATTGGCAAAACATTACTAGATCAATTTGGATCTGCTGTTAGCAACGAGGATATGGTACTTTTAAAAAACTATAAATTGCCATCATTATAGTATCTAGAAAGAAGTTAAAACTATAACTGGTACGCCATCTTAAAAGTTAAGCGCACTAACATAAAACTCTACAGCTCACAGACACAAGACTAAAGCCAGTAACACTTTCGGCACCCCTCGCTATACCACGCCACCAGCTAGCACATGCTGCTTTAAACGTATAACTCTTTAATTTACATTAGGTTATATGAACCAAGAATAGTATGGCACGTTATAGACGCGACTTTTCACTAATTCCAGACTCCACACGTGTTGTAGCATGTGGAAATCGCCACATTTGCAGCACGCGTGCTTTCGTACCGCGGCACCAAAGAAGGAATTTGCTTCATTTATTTCGGTTGATAAATTCGATAGGTAGTTGGAAACAGATAGATAACCTACTGAATTATCATATAATATTAAATGCACATTAATTTGCCGAAAATGAAATATTTCAGGTTTTATAAAAAAACCTAATAAAACACTTTTACAATATATATTTTTACAGCCAAACAACTCAATTTTTGACCGAATAATGGTGCGGTCAAGAGTAGAAAACAAACATCACAACCTCAGAAAAATAGTGAAATTTTGCGACACACCACGTTAAGTAAATCCCGATGTGCGGGCTCGGCTTACAGTGCGCAATACTTTTCTGCGTTACATGACTCTTCTATACGTCTAATTAGAGGAACAAAAAATCCTATTAAGTAATTATTTATATGAGAGGAATGTGGATCTGTTTTTATCAAAGGGATTGATTCGTGAAAACATCATCCTCCCAGGTTTTTACAGATCTTCGCGTTTTAGATTTCCTAGATGCCAAAAAATAGGTTATCTCATTTCCGTTGGCCTGTCTGCCTGTCAGTCTGCCTGTTTGCGGCATAGTTAAAAAACTAGTATCCCGATTAATTTTTGGTAAAAAATTAACGGTTCTCTGGAGATGAAATGGTAACATTTTAGCAGAAATTCAGTATGGCGAGACAAAATCGTAGTCCTAACCTAAAGATCAACTGGTAAAATTTTGGTACGAATTCAAGTTGGCGGAACAAAATGGCGGTTTATTAAAATATTTAAAAAATCAGCCTAAAAAAACCACTTATTAGATTGATTTCAAATTTTGTAAAAACTTTATGTACTTATGATATAGAGATGAACTGGTAAAATTATGAAACGAATTTAAAACGGCTGAACAAAATGGCGGCCTAATATCTAATAATCCTTATAATCGTGAAAAAATCACCCTCCCAGATTTTACATATCTTGTCTTTTAGCGTCTTTAGATCCTAGATGCCAAAAAACATACTTTCACAATTTCCTCGGACTATTTGTCAGTTCGCGGCATAGCTAAAAAGCCACTCATTCAAATGACCTCCAATGACCAGATAACGTTTTGGTACGAATCCAAGATAAAAACTACATATTAGATTAATTTTTTACAAGCACTAAGTAAGATATAGAGATAAACTAGTAAAATTGAGGTACAAATTCAAGAGAGCGGAACAAAATAACATCTAAATAAAATATTTAAAAAACAACGTAAATAAATTTTGTCATTCAGTTGACTTCAAATTGTGCACAAAATTTAAATGTGTAGTATAAAAACTACTATTTAATTTATTTTAAATTATTCATAAAACCCAAGTGTGGTAAAATATTGGTACGAATCCAAAATGGTAGAACAAAATGGCATCCAATAAAAATGTTTTCAGAAGACAGTATATGTATGTGTTAGTAAATGACTATGTATTGAACTAAGTTGGGTCATACTTCACTATTCCTAATAAAAGGAAAGTTCCGGGTAAAAGAAATTTACCTATTTTTTCTTGTTTGTCTTTGTGCCTTCCTAAGAATCTACCAGTTTAAGATATGGCTTTATAACAAAAAATATTCTCAAATGCATGACAAAACAAAATTGGAGTATTATTTTACTAAGACACTTTTAAGAACAAATCCGAAGCCCTACTAGCCTTCGGATTAATATTTTATTCTTGAATTATACATAATTTCGAAATTTAAGGGAAATTAGGGAAGACAGAAAGCCAACCGATATTGTGAAATACACTGACGTTGACAAGTTCCATCAATAACGTAATGATTCATCTGTACTCTAACCCCCGTGGTCGCATATAAAATGATCCGAAATTAGATTCCTCTGTCACATAAACTATACATAAAATTTGACAATATCGATATTTCAAATTGAACTAAAACGGAATCATAAGAGACGAATAAATTAATTTCGACATTTCATTAACATTGTTTGCGAACCGCTGCATAGAACTTACTTTTCCTAGTAGAGTTGCAAAGATAAAACGCCACGATGATTTCCATGTGTTTTATGACAGTTTTGAACTATATCAGAATTCTAAGCAACTATAGCCCAATAGTTATTATCTGCATTTGGAAAGGGTGTTTACAGAAAAAAATCGGTACATTTCCTTTATCCGGAACTCCCCTCGTTATGAATCTTTCCTTTTATTAGCGATAATAAAGTGAGACCTATTCTCAGTTTCTACTAATCAGTTTTTACCTATGCCACACTTGATTTTAGGTTATAATTTAAAATAAATTGAATAAATAATTTTTTCATTGACACACACCGCCATTTTGTTCCGCCATGTTTATTCCTATATTACAATTAATTTTTCAGCAAAATTTAAAATCAATTTCACCTTAATGAATTCCTACCACAACTTTACGAATTTATCTCTAGATCACAATTATTGTTTCCACAAAATTTGAAATTAATCTAATAAGTAGTTTTTTTCAGGCTGATTTTTTAAACATTTTATTAGGCCGCCATTTTGTTCTGGTATCTTGTATTCATACCAAAATATTACCAGTTCATTCCTATGCAAAAATTGATTTTTGTAACGTTTCACTAGGCCAGGCTATACTCATATGACCCCTTAATGTTTGACCAACATTTAAAGTCAAACGGGTAAGAAGTTCTTAAGCTATACCGCGAAGTGACAGACAGACAGAACGACGCAATTAATAAAACCTATATTTTTTGGCATCTAGGAATTCTAAAACGTAAAGATATAAAAAACCTCGTGAATTTTGCACAATTAAAAACATTTTATTTTGCTACCATTTTGTTCCGCTATCTTCAATTCATTTCATAATTTTATTAATTATTGCACAAAATGTTATATCAATCCATGAAACAGTTGTTTTAGGCTGAATTTCTAAATACTTTATTAATCCGCCATTTTGTTCGTCAACTTGGATTCCTACTAAAATTTTACCAGTTGTTTTTTTACTAATATTTGATTTTTGTGCAAGATTTGAGGTATATTGGATAAGTAGTTTTTTAGTAATAATTTTTTTTACATTTCACTAGGCCGCCATTTTGTTTCGCCATATTGGACTTTTACCAAGATATTACCAGCCATCGCCGTATGACCCTTAATTCTGACTAAAATTTGATGTAAATCGGTTTAGTAGTTTGCGTGCTGGGTACCTATACAGACTGACGGAATTGAGAAATCGTGTTTTTCGGCATCTAGAGACCCTGAAATATAAATACCTGAAAAACATTTGATTTGATAATTTTTTCACGATTACGATGGAAGTAAAATATTATAAAATTAGTAATATTAGCAAGGCTATGTATATACTACTTTGATGGGTACATAACAACTTTTTTCTTAAATATTTTGTTTTGATTAAAATTAGTTGCTTAAGATAATTAAAACTAAGGCGCCTTTGCCTACCAGTATTCGACAGTTCACCAGTAGTGAATATTTTAAAATTCAAAGTCTCTTATTTAGGGCATAAGTTCAGATTTGTACAAAATTCTCTACCAGTATAAAAGAGTGATATGTCTGGCAACCTTGTTAAACTTCTTGAAGGTCACAGTTTCAGTTAAGCGGCAACAACACGGTGCACGTTGTGTCGAGCACGTAAATTACGCTTTTTTCTATAGAGAATTATTAAAGTAAGTATATTAAAAAATAATAAATTGTTGTTTTTTTAACAGTTAAGGTATGTGAATAAAATTTTGTGTAAGGTATCTTTGTGTTCTAAAACAAATATATTTGGTAAAACTACGTTGCTAACTTTAATTCTAAGCTAAATTTTAAGGCCGCCGATTACTGAGTATGCATATGCATAATATTATCCAGTATTCGAGATTTTTCGTCGATTACTGGGCTATTATGGGGCTCCAGTGTTCGACATTATTGCTTTGTCAATGTATTTGATGTTTTTTTCGTGTTTTTGGTAAAATTTAGTAGCTTGCTTTGATTTTAACCTAAATTTTAGAAGTGTCAATTACTGGGTACGTATACGCATAATATTCTCCAGTACTCGACGCTGTTTGTCGATTTCTTGGTTATTATGGGGTTCCAGTGTTCGAAATTAATGCTTTGTTTTTGAAGCTGCCTTATTTATATGTATTTTTTTACTTTACAGGATCATACAGGATCATGCCGCCTAAATTCAGTTATACCAATGAGCAAATGGATTCTGCCCTTGAGGCAGTTTCGCACGGAATGCTTGTTGCGACCGCCGAGCCGCTAAAACGTTTAAGGTGCAACTCTTCTCCACAAAAAAACAGGGCTGACAACGAAAGTCAAGAAAATGGGCACACCTTCGATAATGAGTAGTACTGAGGAAGAAATATTGGTAAATTAGATCCTTCTCTTATCTCAACAACACCAACCCGTAACAAAGGAGGAAGTTCTTGGCAGTGTCCAAATGATTATCAAATTAACTGAGAGAAAATCGCTATTTACCAATGAACAACCAGGTAAAAAATGATTTGCCTCGTTCCTTAAAAAGGAATCGACAAATAACAACTCGAATAGCACAAAACTTAACGCCAGCAAGAGAGAGCATAACAGAATAGCAGATAAGACGATGGTTCAACGAGATTCGTGAACATTTTCGTTCCGAAAATCTCCTGGAGATTACCGAAGATCCAAGCCGCGTTTTTAACGCTGACGAAACTGCCTTCTCTCTGCAGCTAAAAGGTGACCAACTTCTTGTAAGAAAAGGAGAAAAAGTCTGTTTACACAGCTGGAACAAACGTCTTGTTTTCCTGGTTAGATAGAATACTCTTTAACATTTAACATTTAACCTATATTTTATTCCAATATTGTAAACAAAATCAGATAGACATAATAGCCTTGTACCCTAATTCGGCCAATCCTATTCAACCCATGGCTGTTGCAGTATTTAAACATTTGAAAGCGTACTGGAAAAAATTAGTAAGGCAATTTCATATGATAATGATAGAACAAAATTGAAGAAAGAATACTTTCCTAAATTATTTGAATCTGCTTTGTCATTGGTATCCAAGAAAACTGTATAAAATGGGTTTAAAGCTTGTAGTCTTGTTCCACTTTGCGTGAAAAACATAAAATTTTCTAAAATATCTTCAAACAAGGATGCTGAAAAGATCGATAAAACAAATCAATTGCAATTGCATGTATTAGAAAAATTGATACTAAAAGACAAATTAGACCTTTTAAAACAAGTTGAAGAAAAGGAAGAGTGGAATGGAATGATTAAAGACAAATCCTTAATTGAAATATGGAGAAAGTTAAAATTTTACAGGAACTGAAGCTGAAGAAAAATCAAAGCAGAACCCAGGCAAGAACTCAATGACAATGGAGAAGAACAAATAAGGAGTAATAAAATAGTTATCCATTCTATTTAAATATTTAATCCTGAGTCTAAATATCAACAACCCCATGCATCACAGACAAGTCAAACTAGTTTTAAAAACATTAGAAAAGTTCATGCAATAAAACAGAAAAACCATAAAAGTTCACAAAAAGATAATTCTTGTTGCAGTTATACATTTCAGTTTTGATCTCCTTATTTACCTGATGATAACAAGAGCTCTAACCTCAACGCTAACGCATTACGACCCATTTCTAGTTCTAGTCTAAATTCACCAGTCTCAGTATTTCAAAAAAATGTCTCAACTCCATTCAAAAAAGCATTGTTTTGGCCTAGCACATTTGAAACTGGAAGAAAAGAAGAAGTAAGGAGAAGAACCCCTCAGTAATAACGTCAAAAACGAGGCAGGAATACCACGAAAATAAGAAGCCGGCAAACACAAAAAACTTGAAGAGAAGGAAAATAGAGCAAAGGCAAGAGAAGCAAAAAGGAATCAGAAAAGCGAGTTGGTAAGAAAACGAGCAGAGAAAATAAGAAAAATTTCGTATGAAACAAGTGATGAAGATGAAAAATGGATGGAAAGCAGAGACAGTTTAGACGATGTATCGAAAATAAAAACTGTCCAAAATGAAGATCTACATCTAGACCAGGGTCTAGACATCGACTCTTTGTGATTGATAAATTATGTTTACAATATTGGTGATTTCGTGCTGGTAAAGTTTTTGGGTGGATGCAGCAAAAACATCCAATATCGATATGCTTGTGTTTAGAAAAAAATCGAAAATGAAGATATTAAAATTATGTCCTTAAAATGCATTAATTATAAGACGGTATATCGAATGGTCGATAGTGACATCAATGTTATCAAAGTGGAAGAGATCTTGAAGAAATTGCCACAGCCTCTGCCAAACTATTGGAGATAGGCTCAAATATGTTTCTCCTGAAAACTTAAATATTCTAGAATATTAATATTAAACATTAAAATTTCATTTTTCTATATGTGCGTTTAATAAAAATGCATTACAGTAGCTAGCTAATTCTTTTTTTCTCCTATATCATGTCGACAATGGGGGCGACGATATCTGGTGAAAAGGTTCGAAAACTGTATCCAAAACTACGTTAAATCGCCATAAGATGTTCGAATAGTGTCGATTACTGGTGCCTTTACCTTAGCATAGTTGGCAAAATTAATACCAATTTTTTATACTCACAAATTGTGTTTTAATATTTCATGTTATTTAAATGAAAAACGTACTAAGTGTGATTAATATATTTGGAATAAATTACTGCCTGTAATTTAAACCATAATACACTGAACGTCATTTGAAACGTTCCACGCAAAATTTGATACTATTTTAAAGCCTTTTTTTGCTAACAGGTCAAAATATTTAGTATTTATTCTAATATTGCACATCAATTCTTGGACAAAAAATTTTTTTTTATTACCTTAAATTTTGCATCGATGTTCTGATAATATATACAAGGTAAAACATAGTGGCAAGTTGAATGTAATTTGTCGGAAAGTAAGTGAAGATTAGATATACCTGCCTTTATAATCTGAAGTCTTCGCTATAAAACCCCTTTTAGCTCATTTTTGTAGATTATGCCTTTTAGAAGTTACAAGGTCTAAACATTTTTTGTTTGTTTTTTTTGGGTAATTATGTTATTTTGCCTTACGATTATATTACCCCTACGGATAAAAAATAAAGTAAATATTATCTACTCCCGTTGCATAATACACAAAGAATTCTGTCAGTGTTAGTGCAATATTTATTAAAATACGAAGACTAACAGAGGCCCGGTAAAACCAGATCATAGGAATGACCCAAGCTGGTATGTCGTTCAGAAATCTAACAATATTATTTAATACAATACATGCCACAGTAAGACAAGTCTGACAACGATACCAAACTACAGATACGGAGATGGCAATAGACGAAGAACTAATGCAATGGATTTATTTTCACATGCCCCGATGGGGGTGTGAAGACAAATCGAAAAGGGGTATAGAGAGGATTGTATAATAAACGATCCTTACGGTGTTGAATATTTGACGGCGTGAAGAGGCATTTTCATAGGGCAGAACCGACTTATTCTTCTTTTTCCGAGAAAGTTTTTATTTATAGACGATAATGCGAGATCACATCGAGCACGTATTAAAAATAATTTTTTTGGAAAATAATCATATTACGCGAATGATATAGTCCGCAAAGTTACTGAATATTAATCCCATAGAACACTGTTGGAACGTAGTTTAACGACGTCTACAAGACATCAAAACTTTAAAGAATTGGCTGACGCGTTTAAGAAAGGATTGCCACAGAGGTAGACCAAATTGATATTATGTTATTGTTTATTTTTTGGTTGCATTGATTTTGTATGTTATTGTTTTAAAAAGAATAATAATATATTTACTAAAGATCCTGGGTTTAAATTATGACATAATAAAATATTTAACAAAATTTATGTTTACTTAATTTTTTATCCCCAACAAAACAATTGTTTAGACCCTGTAACTTCTAAAACAAATTAAAAAGTATTTTATAGGGGAGACTTCAGTCCACAAAAGCGTATATATCTAATCGTCACTACTTTCTGATAAATTCCATGCAATATGTCAAAACATAACTCTATATTTTACCCTATATATAATATATTAACAACATCCTGGATCCTATTTGGAACTGGATCCAGGATGCTCAATTGGATCAAAGATACTCAGGATTGAAAGAGATGGAAAGTATTGAGAGAGGCCTATGTTAAGCAATGGAGCTAGGCTATTTGATGCTGATGGTATATTATCAGAAAAACATAAAAAGTCTAAGAATTGATGTGTCATGTAAAAATAAAAACTCCTAAATATATTGACACATTAACCGCGAATATTTGTTCGACTGTTCGATCCTTTGCTCATTATCAAAACTACTAGCCCTAAATCTTGTATTTCGTTTAAATAGCGCCTTCTAATTCATTTTTCTAGCTATTTTAAAAAAGACAAGGTCAACAAAGAATACAAAACATGTGGCATGTAAAATTTGGCAGAACTATAGGGTCAGCTCTATTTATTGACCCATATCCTCTAGGGTTGCTTAACAGATATATAAAACACTTTCTAACAAGAGTTTTAGGTTTTCCTCCAAATTTTCAAAATTCTTTACTAGAGGAAACAACTGAAATTAAAAGTATACCGATAGACTGTTTCGTCAGTAATTTATTGACATAGGGTTTAATAGATCAATCTTTAGTAGTTCTTCTGTAACAATGTAAATAAAAAAATTTCATCAACTCGAATCACTAAATATATAGTTTTTGTCTATCACGTTACTCTTATAACAAAATATTTATATAATTGTAAAATCACTAAATCAAATCTTGTATTATCTAATTTGTTGCGAAATTAATTGCACTGTAATTTATGTGTAAATCAAGTGCGATTTCTTAAAATGTAACTTAAATTTAAATGGGTATAACTTGTAAAAAAAAATGTTTATTTTCAAATTGTTGTGGGATCTGAGGCTTAAGTTGCTTTGATCTGGTATATACGAGAGGTAATACAAATATATGTTTTTTTGCACAAATTATGCCAAGAACGGGAATTTGTAAATATTAAATAATTTTGATTTCAAGATTTTAATCTGATCTGATTAATTATTGTATTAACTTCCAGACAGTTGGAAAAAAAAACATTACAATTTTAATTATAATATTGTCCGTTTTACTTCAGGATCGTACTAATTAATTTCATCGTATCTTTTTCATTTTCAGAAATTTAGGTAAATCTCCTGAATTATGTAATAGATATTTTTACTTTTATTATAATTTTTGAGAAGAGTGATTCAGAAGTTTGAGACGGTTTTTTAATTTTGTACTAACATTACAATAAGCGGTGTAATTATGTTTATTTTGGTTAACTAAATTTTTTAAAACATAATTTATTTTTTTACATTAAGAATTCTTGGCCATGTATCTGTGATCGTTATCAAGTGTAAACTAAGTGCTAAGTCTAAAACTACAAACTTATACTGCACGAGAGTAACGGTCTCCAAACATCTGGAATATTCATACGTCTTGCTAAAGTTTTCTTTGTTTTTTTTTCAATGAATACCGCTTCTTTAGATTTCCTTGGGTTAATTATATTTTGACATTTCATAATTATATGGATTATCAATTTTTCTGTATAACCATTCTGCTTAAGGTCATTTTTAATATTATTTATCTAGAGATTCCGTGTCTTTATGTATAAAGTTTTACATATTATTTTTTTTGTCGCAGAATGGTTAGACTTCTGGTTGAGGTACTGTCCTCTGTAGTAAGGTGTAGGTGATAGGGTAGTACCAAGGTGCTAGATTTTTCGGATTGCAATCCTTTTAAACCTTCCAAAATTTTTGCAACAAAGGACATTGGCCAAAATCAAATTCATTATTTTTTTTCGATATATTGTACCGTTTAGAAGTTATTTAGGAAAATGTCCATTAATGCATAAATTATTTGAAAAACATTATACATTAACATTACAATTTGACTCTGAAATTAGTTATGCATGGATGAATCATTTTCTGTACGGTGCAAAATATAAAAGAGACTACAAAGTTTTACGACACAATAAAGATTTTAATTTTGTTTAGAAATGGCCAGTGACGTCGTAGTGAAAATTTCTGGAGGGTTAAAGGTGTTGAAATCCAAAAAAAATTACACCCCGTAGATTTTTTGGAACATTTATTTAATTGTATTATTGTTATTAGTTATAGTGTACCGTGCACAGATTTGATGTAGACATCTCTAGAAATATACAACTTATATCAGAAAAAAACGAACACATTTTAATACCCTGTACCTCGTAAACGATCAGTTTGCTGACTTCCCTTTATATATATTTTTTCTTATTTTTATGAAATTAGTTACCTTCCGAAATAGTGTCTATACGAATTAACTGTCACCACAAATATGCGAGAGTAAAATATATAAAATTTTGTCATTCATCTTAAGTTTTTATAGACAACTACTATGTGTCTATTAGAGGACAAAAGGTGATTTAATTTGCTGCAACTCCTCAAATAAAGTCAGTAAAAAAAAAGCATTTTCAAAAACTATGCAAAACATTCAACAAGCAAGTTTTACAATGCGAAGCATTTTAAATACCATTTTATCTAACAAAGCAAAACCATACGTTATTTTCCATAATTTTATTAAAAATGTCCCTAGAGGTTTCAACTGAAAAAATTATACGTTAACATAATTCAGTTTAATGAAACAAAATTACACCGCCTATGCTTAATATATGCCAGAAACTAAAAAAATGACTCGTACTTCGAAACTACTCATCTCAAAAATAATAAAGAAAATTAAAAATTACATGAATCAGGAGACTAACCCTAATGTAATAATAAATAAAAAAGATATGATCCAATATAGTTAATTAACATGCCATTGCACTAAAATTTTAAATCAATTAGGAAAACAAATTATTCTCAAACAATAAATCACATAGCAAAAATTTGAGAAATTACTTTTTTCCTATTTCCCATTTAAAGCAGATAAACTTAAAATCAAAATTATTTCACGTTAGCTCTTAGCAAAGTTTGTGTAAAATATTCTACTTTTGTTCTACCTCTCGTTTATACTAGGTCTAGGCAACTATTAAAACTCAAATCCCACAAAATTTTTAACAAAACCTAAATAAAAGTCAAATTTTAAGAAATTGCACTTGAATTGCACAAAGGTTTAAGTTGATTTAAAAAATGTTTTACGGGGTTTTTTATTAAAAAACAATTGATCTTTTGCAAACATTATTTATTTATTAATAAAACATTAAAATCTTTCCCTTTATCGCCCCTGTTATGTGTGCGCATAAATTAATTAAGAGTCAGAAGTGATGCCGCTAATATAATTTATGAAAGCTGGAACAACTTAATACAAAAAATAAAACATTATAACTTTTCCGAATATAACTATTAGTGTGACGTAAATAATTCAAATTTTTTGACTCTCATACCAGTATTGGATAAACAGGACCCTTCTGCCGAAACGGCTTTTTGGTTTTAACGCTAACTGCACTAGTCCCAGATTAAATGGCTTACTTTTTGAACTGTTTTTTCTTTGCTCTTATCGGATTGACTTGACCAAATTTTTTAATTTTATTTTTCGCTACTTCTCGTTGAGATATTGAGCTGAAATTTAGCACATTTATTCAGTTTGAATACCAATTTATTTTTACATTTTTAGGTAATATAATTGGACTGATTCCGCTTAAAATCAATATCTGAGTTTTTCCGGATTGACCGAATTCGAACAAAATTAGAAATTCCATTCCAGATGGCGCCACCGATATGAACAACTTAATCAACTGTTTCATTTCCACACCCTAATTAAGCATAATCAATTTGGACATTGTTCAGGGTGAT
This sequence comes from Kuschelorhynchus macadamiae, assembly GCA_030620095.1. Lineage (NCBI taxonomy): Eukaryota > Metazoa > Arthropoda > Insecta > Coleoptera > Curculionidae > Kuschelorhynchus > Kuschelorhynchus macadamiae. The sequence goes on along the minus strand of JAUTXW010001873.1, from coordinate 15,596 downwards.
CGAAAGGAGAGTAAAAATGCTTTATGTATCTGTTGTTATAAAACAGAAAAAAAATTGTAAATATAAGTGTTTCTTGAGATTTAAATTTATTTTCAATAAACAATTGAACAGCAATTAAAAATCGTCTGAGTAAACAGTGAATTTTTTATTATTTTTAATATAAAGACTATACATGGTGTCCCTAAATTTCGGTCCAATATTTGAAGTGTCTAGTCTACTCGTACATATAAAAAGATATATTTGGATCCGAAAACACTTCGCTTTTAAGATACAGGGTGTTAAAATTTAAATAAATATTGATATGCATCGTATCTTTGGAGAAATATTGCATTCAGATTTGTCAGAAGAAAAGAAAAGTAGTTACATATACAGAATATAACCTTTTCTGGAGCCACCACAACTTTGACCGCCCCAATAAATTTGCTGTAGCGACATTGACCTAGTCTGATACTATTTTCGGATTTCTTGCTTTATTTTGCAAATTTTTTATTACTTGAACTTTTTTTATACCTTGCACCGTTTTAAAATAATATAAAAAATGTTTTTATAATCATGGATATTTTTACTGGTTTTATCATAATCTTTTATTGTCTAAATTACAAGCCAAAAATCATTAAAAACGTCCATGTTTGTAAACACATTCTTCTAAATTACTTCAAAAAAGGCAAGATATCAAAAAACTCGAATGGTTATAAAATTTGCAAAATAAAGCAGGAAATCCGAAAGTAGTTCCAAGCTAGGGCAGTGTCGTTACAGCAAATTTTTTGTGATGATCAAAATGGTCGTGACCCCAAATTTTTTTTTTTTAATTTATACACTTTGAATAAATTTCAAAATTGTGTTATGACCATTTTATAGACATTAATTAAGCTTTATCGTAAGTCAAATTTTTAATTACGTGTCTTTAGAAGAGTTCGACGCATATCAAAAAAAACCTAAACAATTATTAAAAATGTTTAATACCCTCTATCTCTATCGCTTCCAGACCCATATTCATATTTTTTAATATTTCCATATGTAGAATAGCCCCCTTCAATACTGTAAAGGAATTTCAGGACACCCTATATAGGTAATTACATTAAAAATAAAAGAAATGTAGTTTACTCATATGATTTTTAATGATAGTTGATTGTTTATTGTATATAAATTTAAATTCTTTATAAAAATCCATATATAGCAAATTTATTTTAACACCGGCGTCTTAACTTATATTACGTAAAAATGAAGTATTATCCAATATGTATAATTCTGCTAAATTTCAGCTCATTGTCTCAATAAGAGTTGGGCGAAAATTAAATTAAAAGTTGGCCCAGTCAACCGATCTTCTATTAATAGCAAAAAAAAACAAATAAAAAGGTGAGCAGGTTATTTCGATATCTATTAAAGAGTCCTGAGTCCTGTCTAGGGACGGACGATAATAGATCTTAGCTATCGATAAGGATGAATAAGAAATACTCGATAATTCTAGTTAATACTACCTATTGGTAGTTGAGATAAGGGCGGTTTTGAAATATATTCACCGAGAATATCTTGCTTATTAATCAAGAAGCAAAAAAAAAGGTTTTTAGTTTCTATAAATAATTTTAGCATCCTCACAAATAACACACCGAACAAAAAAAAGGTCCTCACTGCCTAGTACCGACTTATCCAATAGCTATCGATATTATATTTTTTTTACTGTTTAATAAGTGGCGGATTTATTATGTTAGCAACGTGACTTTAGACTTTAAATTCACTTATGATTTTTTTTCTGTAAAAATAAATTTCGATTAACCCCCGAATTCGGAAAAGAAACAAAGATAGACAAAATCGAAAAAATCCGTTTTTCTATATTGATCTTTGCATTATTGTGGTATGAAAAGGGAATTCAAAAAAAATCTTAGAATTTTAGAAGAGATGTACTTTGGCAAAAAAAAATCAGGATTTTACATAACACTCTGAATAGTTCGGTAGTCAAGGAAACTAAAGAGTGTCGTTAGAGGGAAGAAACGAAAACATGCTTAAAGAGTTATTTAGAAATCTTTTTGCGTTTCGAAATTATATAACTATAAATTTTATCAAAAATATTGTTTTGTACACATGTTCAGTCCGGCACTGTAGCTTATTAAACGTTGTTTAAATATCCAAAAGTACAATAATACATTACTATGTACGTAGGCCGATTATACTTCGAATAGATAGTCCACCAGCCGTTTTTATAAATTCGTTACATCAAGCGCTCGTATAGCCGTTTAATCGTAATACCAAACGCACGCCAAAATTACTGGCTCAGTGATGCCAGACGTATGATTTCTACCTACTTATTTATAAATACAGTACAAAAATTATTATTTAAAGAGACAAATAGCAGTGGCGGTTATAGCTTGAAGATTATTTACCTTTTGCTGTTTTTATATTTAGCCTACCTTGCGGATGGAGTAGAGAAAACATACCTGAAACAAAAATAAAATAATTAGTTTATTATATCTTATGTTATATATATAAATATGTATATATATATATAAATATATATATATATATATATAATATATATATATATATATATATATATATATATATATATATATATATATATATATATATATATATATATATATATATATATATATATATATATATATATATGTACATATATATATATATATATATATATATATATACACATCATCACCCAGCACAAATTCAAGCTGTGGACAATACTCTAATATCTAGATATGTGCGATTAAGTGAAACACAGACGAGAAAAAACGAACTTAATTTATAATATCTGGTGCTTTAAAGAAAAATGGCTACACCAATCGAACTATAGAGAGACTATTAATGCCCAGGGTTCCCGAACAACGAACACCAAAAATTATGAACCGGGAAGGCAACAAGTAGTCATTCTAGATGTAAATGGCGCAACAGACAGAATCGGAAGAATTCTTAGAAAACACAACGTACAAACACAAGCCACAAACAACCATAGGTAAACTACTAGGAAACCTAAAAGACAAAGACAACTTCCAAAACCACGGAGTATATAGCTTTCCGTGCCATGACTGTGAAACGCTGTACGTGGGGCAAACTAACAGGCGAATATCAGTAATAGTAGAGGAGCATAAACTCAGCATCAGAAACAAACAAACAACCTCGGCTCTATTCTTACATCATCAGGAAACCGGCCACAAAATAAAACAGCAATATCCGGAAAATATAGGTAACGACCAACGGCCGCTCAGATATAACCTTCGGCCCCAGGAAGTTTCGCAGTCACTTCAGTCTTTATTCGGACGCGAAAAAGAAACAAGGAATGGAATAAACGCAATTATACTGATTTAAATCATGATCTTTATCTTTTAATTAATCAATTAATTAATTCAAATTGCGATAAAAAATACATTGGTCAAACAAAACAAAGATTAAGTAAAAAATTTGCATTACAGAAAAGCGATAATAATAGACGATCTTGTGCCCTTTCAGAACACATTATAGATACGGGACAGACTTAATTTTAACGAAAAAAAAATTTTACACAGTGAACATAACACTACTGAAAGGCTTTTTATAGAAATGACCGAAAAACATAAAGAAAAGTTCACAATAAACAAAAAAAAGAACATTGAAAACTTCAGTTCCATTTATTCTTACATTTTAAATTTTAACGACGAATAATTCGTTAAAAATCATAAATATTTCTTTTTCTAATTACGGCCAATATTTTGGTTCCATATACTGTATAACAAATAATCTAATTTTCAAACATTTTTGAACATACCCCCATAAAAGGTCAAAGAATATATCTAAATATATATATATACTATTTTTGAAGCAGGTTACATAATACTTGAGAAAGGCGCGATGTTTTCAGAAAGATCGACTTATCAAAAAATTCAACAAAATACTTTGAATACCAAAATAACAGACTTTTTTATTGCATACAAGTATCCATTAAAGCCAAATAAAATTTTAAAATATATCTAAGGAACCGAATATATGTTAGTTATTGTATAAAGCGATCGAGGTCATGAATTTTTCAATGAAAGACCCAAGCCCATATCGAAAAACAAAATGTAAGTTATTCAAAAAATTGGTGCACTGACATTTTCAAAATTTAAACAATGACCTGGACATCAAACGAAAATTGATCGTTCAACTCTCATTTGACAGCAGACTTTTCCACTTTTCATTTTAAAATTACCGTCTTTTTTTCAGTTATTTACGATCTTAATTATAGCATCACTCCTGCTCTCAGCAGTAGTGAAAGTTTTTGGGCTTTAAAAAAATCTAAAAAAATTAAAGAAAAACTAAAATAGTCCTAATTCAAATTATCTAGATCTGACAGCGTTCAAAATGCCGGACTAGTCAAATTTATATAATCTAATCCAGAACTTAAACGTGTATTTAAAAGATTTAATAGAAAATAAGAGGTTCTGTTTAAAATATAGAAATTTTCGCAGAATTCTTCACATGCTTACTTTATGTCAATTGGTTCATATTTCTCCATTTTTATTCCTCTTGTAAATTGGTTGATATTGCACATCAAAATGTTACAAAAATCAACTAAAAATACCGAAAATATTATCGTTGAGAAATACGTTGTTATTTTTACTTCCTTATATAACAGCAATATATATTAAGTATATTAACAATCTAGTATATGGGCTATATAGGAAAAGGAAAAATGTGCGAACAAAATAAGTTAACTTTTTCGTAGTTTTAGAGCCCCTAAAAAACCCAAAACATATTTTTTGAAAACTATCATGATGTCTGTAGGGATGTGTGTGGATGTGTAAACAAAATTAAATTAAATAAAAATTAAAGCAAAAATAATTTAAATCAATGTCTGGCGGGTATTGAATTTTGAGTGTTACAAATCTAAAAATTTAATATGATGTCCACAAACAAGAAAAATATTTTATTATTTTAAAGCGCTAAGTTAAGACAACGATGAAGCCATTTTTTTAATATTATAAAAATATTTAGCGTTTAGCTTTTTTAACCACCGGTAAAATCTGTCAAATATATTTTATTTTTTGGTATTATTTTTTCATTATACACTTCTTTCTTTGCATAAAAAAATAATTTTTTTCATACATATAACAACTTCCTACAAACAACATTAAAACTATGTTTTATAAAGGGTGGAAGTCGCCAAATTGTTTGTTTTTGTATATAACTTTTATTTCGGTGAGACAGGTCCTTTATAGCAAGGTAAACTCGTTTTTTAAAACAAACATAACGGTAAAAAATGTAATAATAAAAACGAAAAACAAATAAAACCGTTATTGCATATACTGTAATATTGTGTAACCATTTTTCCAAATATACAAATTATTTTGTAGTAACCCAAAAATGATTCCGTCTGAATATTCAATTTATCTTTATGTTTTTGTGCTGTGTTGAAATTTAGTTCTAATACGTGTTGTTGTATCCGCTCAATATTTCGATTTTACGTAGGTTGTTTCCATAAATAATGGTAAATTATCTTTTCGTTCTCCCTTTTAAAATGTATTTCGAGCTTGTTTGCCGTTACAATATCACTAATTTTTTTTATTAAATATTTGTTTCAGATCACGTAGACCTAAAAAAACCCGATATACAATAATGTCGAGTATATTTCTGTGTAAATGATTCTTATAATCACAATACCCCAAAAATTCTACTACTTCAGTAATTTTACATTGATTCAAATATATAATATGGTACAGAGATACAGTAATTAGGTTTTGGTACCATTGTAATTTGGCGGAACAGTATGATAATTTTATCTAATTGTAATGTTGGAATATATAATTTTAAATATATATTTGTTTCGTTCAATTTAAATTTAGATATTTTATTGAGTTGCGAAAAAGCCAAAAAAGAATGTGCTAATCTTTCTAAACGCAACAAATAATCTAAGCACATTTTAAAAAACCCTATAGATTGCTGCAAACTCAAATCATTGATTTATTTCTAGGTTACATGTCAAACAAACTGACTAATTTTAAAAATTTTAGGTCTTCTCTATCATATGAAGAATTTTTTTTATAAAAAAATGACATAACTTTCTATAAATAACGAACAGATATTTCACTGTTTTTCAATGATAAAACTGTCAATGATGAAGATTTTACCCACATTCAGAAACAAAATAATATACAATGTTGCCTAACTTACACGTTTTCTTTAAAAATATGTCAGGGTTTATGTCCAGTGTCAAAAAATACTAAAATTATTAGCAAAAAAAAAATATAAAGTGAGTGGTATTCCTAAATTTATATAGCAAAACAGTCTTTTGTATTATGAGTTTAACGATAGCTCTATTAACAAACTTGGTGCTGACTCGGTATGGATCCAATTAGCGGTACCTTTCTTCAAATATACAGTTTATGTCCAATGTGAAAAAACACTAAAACTGCTAACGAAAAAAAAAATATACATATATATATATATATATATATATATATATATATATATATATATATATATATATATATATACATACATATATATATATATATATATATATATATATATATAATATAGTGAGTGGTATTCCTAAATTTATATTGCAAGACTATCTTTTATGTTACATGTTTAAATGCTGCTAAACAGGTCTATGCCCAGTTTCAAAGGAAACTAAAATGACTAACGAAAATGAAATCAAATGAATGCATATTTCCACAAAGTATGTACAAAACTGATTGCCTACATGATGCGAAACTGAGCCTAAATATTTTGAAGTTAACTATGTCGCATCCGCGTTAACGCGCTCCGGCGTCTATCATGATGGTTACTCAGTACAATTCACCTAATTCTTTCCCACTCCGACTTGTATAAATCCATTTATATAAAAAAATTAATAGTCACTCATCGAAGAACTTAACAAAGTTCGCCTTGGCAACAGCGCTTGCTGGCTGAATAAATGGCATTCATGTCAGATACAAAACAGAAGTCATATTATTGCAGATTATGTTAAAGAATTACTCATATTTCTAATTAAAAAAACAATTCTAAATTCATAAATATATACTAGAAATAAACAAAACTTTCAAAACACACATATAACAACCTACTACAGCCAGCTAGCCAACTTGAGTAATCGCTATAATTTTTAGGACTACAAGTATTGTAGGTACCAACAACCATCATTCGTTTTTCAAAGTGGTAATGCAAAGTAAAATGGCGGCCAATTCAAGATTGGTTACTATTTTAAAACATTCGTATCTCTGAAGGTTAAGAAATTGTTTAAAAATGTAATATTTGAAAGCATATCTTCCATATCGTCTGACAAACTAAGATTTTAGATACTTGAGAAGTATTATTTTTCTATTTTAAAGTTATATAGGTGCGTACAAAAGTTAAAAAATTAAAACAGCCATTAAAAAGTGGTAGTAATAAAGATGCGGGCTAATCCAAAATTATAAATATTGACTATTTAAAAACAGCCCTATCTCCGGAGGTAAATATCTAATTTGAAGGTTTTTTTTACCTAAAAGCTTTATATTTATATATTTTTGATATGTTATTAGTAATAAATTGAATCAAATATTAAGTAAACCTTTTTTAGAATGACCCTCGAACTGTCTAATATTGGGTTGATCTGGTTAACCAGGTGAGAGTGATGAAGAGAGAGGGAAATATTTCAACAAACTCTACTTAACGAGAATGCTTATCATTTTTCAATAGATATCAAAGCAAATGAAAGAAAAACTTCCACTTATACTCTTCTATAGTTCGTTACAAATTAATAATTTATTTTCTGATATTTTTTACCTGAAAGAGATAAGCAAAACGACAATAACCTAAGCTTTTTTAATGCAAAATATTTATTTTGTTTTCATATGTCTATTTAATTAATATGTATGTTTAAACTTAGTAATAAAACCGTTTCATCTGACAATCTCAAGCATACATAATATTGAGAAAGTTAAGATCGGGAATCGGTTAAGCAGAAAAAAAGACAGCCCCATGATATCCATTTAGAAGAGCCGTGGAGCGTAAAGTTATCTACTCCAAATACATCAATCCTTTTCGACAGCACCTTTATTCTCCGTTTTTTCTTATTAAGTATCCTCTTTTGCGCTTACAGCACTGTTTTATGTGCTACGCATCATTGACGTAATCAATCATGTTTCTGCTTTTTAGCTGAATACTAAGTATGAAATATTTTGGATGTAAAACAGTTAAAAAAAGGAAGTGAAAACATTGACAGGGCCTTCAGCTTTGGTTTATAGATAAAAATTAGTGGTAACAATAAATACTGCTAAAATATATACGATTAAAGACCTGGCAAATGTAAGACAATAGTTTGACTCCTGAGTTTCCGTTGCATTTCAAATATATGTTAATGTATAAACCAACTAACGGAAGCATGTCTTAAGCAAGATATTTACATAATGACAATTGAAATTTAAAATGCTAAGGAATCCGAAACTTTTAAATGAGAACGTTTCTTCTGTATATTATCAGTTCAAAATGCTTGGCGACCAGACGTGTCCGGTTTGCTCCGATAATTTTGTCGTAAATAGTAAACAGATAAAATGTAATTATTGTAAAAAAGTGTTTCACAATGTGTGTGTAAGGTTAAAAGACAGTGTTAGTAAAAGTATAGCTGATTGTGAGAACCTGTGGTTCTTATGTGACAATTGTTTACCCGAGGCAGTTCAATGTTTAAGAATTGGGGCAAAACTTTCCGCCATTGAACAGAAAAGTAACGAAATACTAGAAAATACATCTGAATGTTTAAAAACTGTGCAGTCGATTAATATTCGTAGTGATAAGAAATGGAGTGAAGTGGTCATGAATAAAAATTTACCGAGAAATCCGCCACTAATCATAAAACCGAGAAATGGTACCCAGGACAGTAAAGTAACAAAAAGTGATATCATACAAAATATCGACCCATCCGGAATAAACGTTAATGTAAACAAAATTGTAGCAGCGGCACAAGGCAGTGTTCGCATCGAATGCGATACGCAGGAATCATTGTTAAAATTAAAGCAGGTAGTTTCTCAAACCTTAGCTGATAAATACGATATAAAAATTCCGCAAATGAAAAAACCCAAGGTTATTGTCGTTGGAATACCTGAAAACTATCTGATAAACACTGATGTGTTTATAGATAGTGTCAAAAATAAAATGCAGCACATTAAGGATCCACAAATAAATTTTGTAAAGAAGTATACCCCGAAAGGAAAACAGGTATATAATGTTATTCTAGAAATCTCTAAAGAGGCCTTTGAATTTTTAATTGAATCAAAAAGAATTTGCTATGGGTGGGAAAGTTTTCCAGTACACGAATTTGTAAGTGTCCTAAGATGCTTTAAATGCTGGAAGTATGGACATATGGCTGGAGATTGTAGACAAATAAATCATGTTTGCCACAACTGTAGCGGCGAGCACGAACTTAGAAATTGTATCGCCGATGTAAAAATTTGTACAAATTGTAAATATGCTAAGGAAGTTTTGAAATTCCAGACGTTGACTACAATCACTCGGTTTTCGATAGAAAATGCAGGTGTTATCAAAGAGAAATAGAAAAGTCTAAGCAAAAAATTCAGTATGAATAGCAACTAATGTTATATGAAGAAGAAATGTGTTTGCCTAAATATAGCAGGTCAAAGCAGTAAAATGCCTGAGATATTAAATTTATTCTATGAAAAAAGGCCTCTTGTTGGATGTTTGACGGAAACTCACATAACAGAGGGCTGTCAAGACAATGAGATCGGAATTCCTGGATATAAACATTTCATATGTTTTTCACAAAGTCGTCATACTGGTGGTGTAATAATGTATGTTAAGAATACTGTACCTGCCTATATTGTAAAGAGTACATCGAGCCCGGGCCACTATTGGGCAATATTAGTAAGAATAAAACTTAAAACACAGGACATTGTAATAGGGGCCGTATACCGCTCACCAAATGGCAGTGCCGATGTGTTCATGCATTTTTGGGATGACTTAGTTAATGATTCAAGCATTGCATCATATAAGTCCATATTTATGGGAGATTTCAACATAGACTGGAGATCTAACTCTACAAATAAAAGAAAACTAGAAGAAATAAGCAACGATGCTGGTTTGAGACAAATAATTGAAAACAATACACGTGTGTCCTTGAACACTTCGACATTGATTGATCTTTTGTTCACTAATGACTATAATCTGAGAGAATCGGCAAGGGATTTTCCACAACTGTCGGATCACATGGCTATTGGAACCTGGATAAAAGAGGAAAAATGCATAAAAAAATATGAATATAAATGTGTGCGTAATCTTAAGGAAGAAAACATGGACAAAATTAGATTAGAACTGATTGGCAAAGAGTGGAATTACAGCTCTACTAATGTGGATATACTCTATGCAGATTTTTTAAGTAATATTACCGAGGCAGTGGAAAAAGTAGCGCCCAAAAAAAACATTAGTGTTTGTACAGTGCCTTGGATCACAAACAGTATTAAAACATCACAAAAGGAAAGGGATATTGCTTACAAAAAATTTCAATTGACAAAAACGGAAAACGATTGGACTGATTGCAAAAATAAAAGAAATAAAGTTGTTTCAATCATAAGAAGTGAAAAAAAGGCTTTCTATGAAAAAAATATAGACAGTTGTAAAGGTAAGAGCAAAAAAATGTGGCGTACATTAAAGGACTTGGTGGGTAATGGAAGGGGTCAGGATGGTGTGTTCGAGAATGTTTTGTTCCAGAATGATACCGGTACCTTAGAAGACAATTTTAATACCTACTATGCCAACAGCATCAGAGAAATAGCAGAAAGTATATCAAAGCATGATAATAAATTCGAAAGTGTCGGTTGTGATCGTTATAATGAGCTAAATAGTTTCAGCTTAATAAATTTATCCCAACTAAGAAACATAGTTATGTCATTGAAAAATAAATCAACTTCTGATGAACTATTTAATATAAAGTTTCTGAAGGGTGTTTTTGGACAAGTTGGCTATCCCCTTCTTCATTTGGTTAATACCTCATTATCAACAGGACAAATACCAAAAGACGTTAAAGTTAGTGTTATAGTGCCAATACCAAAGATACAGAATCCAACCCAGCCAGGAGAGTTCAGACCTATCAATTTGTTGCCAGTCGTCGACAAGATCCTGGAAACAGTGGTATGCAGACAGCTTCGGACTTATTTTGAGAAAAATAACTATATTTTCTCGGGCCAATCGGGGTCCCGAGAAAACCACTCATGCGAATCTGCACTTCAGTATGTATGTACAAAGTGGCGTAAGGCCATAAATAATGGCAATGTGGTTCTCAGTGTCTTTGTGGATCTCAAACGTGCGTTCGAGACCATCAGCCGCGATGATTTAATAAAGAAACTTAAAAGCTATGACGTGTTGTCAGGTGCGGTTAAATGGCTCAGAAATTATTTATGTGATAGATACCATAAAACAAAAGTGAGAGGTGTCTTATCGGGACTTGTAAGGAACGACATAGGTGTCCCCCAGGGTAGTGTCCTGGGGCCGTTGTTGTTTGTTGTTTATATAAACGATTTACATAAAATATTAAAAAAATCATTTCTAAGCTTATTTGCAGACGATACCCTAATTTCAGTAACTGGAAAAGACTACGCTCAGATGGTTAGTGACTTAAATTCTGAATTGTCTATATTGTTTAATTGGCTTTGTGTAAATAAATTAAAACTTAATTCTGAAAAAAACAAAATATATGATGTTAGGTAGCAAGCTTAATTATAAGTCATACAGTGACAGTGAGTATAATGTATATATTGATGACCATAAAATTGATGTAGTTGATCAAATGAAATATTTGGGAGTTATTCTTGATCCTCAACTTAAGTTCTCTACTCACATTGATTTCATATGCAAAAAATTAGGTAAAAAGATAGGTTTTTTCTATAGAATATCTGAAAATTTAAGTTATTGGTCCAAACTACTAATTTATAACACTATACTTTATCCACATTTTAATTACTGTAATTCTTTACTTTTGGCATGCAATAAAGTGGAAATGAACAGATTACAACTTTTACAAAACAAAGTCATGCGGATTATTTTGGGATGTAACAGGTATACACCTATATATTTTATGTTGAAATCACTAGGATGGCTTAGTGTTGAGCAGAGTATTGAAGTGTCAAATATTGTAATATTGTTTAAAATTAAAAATAATTTAATGCCGTCTTACCTACAACATTTCCTAAAACCAAGATCCGAAACATATACATATAATATTCGTTCAAGAAACAACTATGAAATTCAGTTTGAACGAAGTACGTACATGCAAAAACATTTATTTGGTAATGGTCTACGACTTTTTAATGCTCTTCCAACACAGATTAAAGAAATAAAGAAACTAAAATTATTTATAAACAATATTAAAAAATTTTATCTTAATAAATAGATTTTTTTTTTCTTTGTGTCTAGGTAAAAATGGGGTGATATATATGTATACTGTAGGTTTGTTAAGTTAAGGTATATAATTAATATAAATATAAATTATATTATTGTAAAACTAGTTTAAATAGCCAAGTGCTAAATAAAGCTTTATTTATTTATTTATTTTATTTATCATTGAGCCTAACAAACACTAATTTACACAATAAATTTTAATTTAATAAATACTTGTACGGTTGTTTAAAATTAAGTAGTATCAAATAAATTGTTATTAAAATTTGGATCTTATATATTGTGTGACGAAAAATAGTATCTAATTAACCCGATAGAAATTTTAAAGTGCCGTAGAAGTATTACTAAATACAGTATGTCCAGGGATTGAACAAGAGAAACAACTTTCTAATTTGCAATGTTTCGTCAAAAATATATTTTTCATATTTTTTTTTGCTTGAAAAATAAATATGACTGAGGTTGAGTAATTTCATATGTGATGTACAAGGTGAAAAATTGTCTTTTGAAAATATTTTCTTCAGAAAAAATGCATTATCGTTTTCCTATTTTTTAATTCCTTTGGTGACCTTATGTATTGAACGTCATATTACCCTTGCAAAACTTATTTGGCAACACCGTTTTATAAAAAAATACGTTTTAGCCAAAAAAATCCATATCGGGCATAGCAAATATTTTGTTTAATTAAATTTGCCTTAAACTTTTTTGCAAGCTTTTATTTAACACTGTTTCTTCGTCTTTCGGTTCAAAATTCGTATTCCATTTTTCAAGCACTTGCTGGCATACAACTCCTCAACTACACAATATAATCCCCTCCTGTTTGGGCTCGGTGGATTTGTCTTGACAAGTACTATAGATCTAGGTGGTTGACTTTGATCATGGAGCCGGAAAAGCACCATAGGAACTCCTCAACTAAACAAGATAATCCTATCGCATTTGGCCTTCTTGGATTTCGAATAAAATTTAATATTAAACAGATGAATATGCACAAGTGAAGATATTTTGACACATATATAATTAAAGAAATTTGCTAAAAAGTACAAAATGAAATAAAAGTAAAAAATTTTTTTTAAAACAAGCTTTTATTTATAAACTATTGCATTAAAAAGTAAAAAATAATATTTAGCCTATGAAGTTAAATAGTAAATCTACAGAAGAACACCATCCTCACTGTTCAAAGGCGTAAGCAGTACATACTTAATAAATACAGAACTTTTAAAATTTTGAACATTTTCTTACAAGCTTAAGGCGTGAGACGTCATCACACTTGAAAGAAAGCCTAAAGCTTTCAAGAAAATATTAAATTTTTTAAATTTCTTTGTTTATATTTAAGTTTTATTAAATCTTCTGTAGCTTTAATATTTAGCTTCATACGCTAAATGTTTTTTTTTACTTTTTAATGCAACAGTTATAAATAAAAGCTAGTTTTTAAAAATATTTAATACGTCTATAAAATATTAATGTCGAATAGATGGAAGGACATTATCAATGATTTGACCTCGTTGCTAAAATTACTCGGGAAAAAAACTAGAATAAAAAAGAAGAACTAGAAAACCTAGGTAAAAATAATTGAAATATTACTGTAAAAAGAAATCACACCATCATATTTGTTTTTGCGTAAATCTTTTTCATATACCCATGGGGGGAAAATAACTGATCTTTACATTTAGTAAGAAAGTGGTTTTTACAAGCTTGCAATTTTATAAATATTTGACTTATATCGACCCCATATTGCCTATTATTTCTTAACGAAAAGAGCGATTCGTTAGACACAATAATAATAATAATTGGTTATCAATATAGGGTGTTTAAATACAATATAGCATAATGATCTTTAAGTTGCTTGAGGGCCATAATTCAATTAACCGACAATGCTTTTCCCATGATGCAATTTATTTAACACTGGATCATATTTCCTTATTTTTCGGCAAGCGACTAGAGTTGACCAAACGACAGGAATCCGGAGGTAAGGAAAAAGCAAGAATTAGGGGCAATTTTTTCTTCTACAAATGAGTGCAAACACAGTATTTTTTTAAAACGTAGTTTTTTTAACTTACATTCAGACACAAAATAATAAAACGCAAATTATTGATATTTCTTACTTATGAGATTATTTCAAGCAAATGCTATAACTTATTTTGGCTTATCTGCTTTACTCAGAACACCATTAAAGAAATGTATTAAAACTAACATAAAAATGCTATTCTGACTCAGACACGTCTTTTTTTAAATTTTGACACTTCACAAAATAATGTTATACAAACGAAATTACAAGTCCTATGGTGTAAATAATTATTGTTAATATTGCCCAACAGATGTACACGACTGTACGGTCATGTTGTATACCAGAATCAATAAAACCTTCTACTTCTATATTTCTTGTGCTACTCGTTCTAGATCGTTAATATATAGCAATATCACAGATATTTAACCGTTAAATTTAACAAACCCAAGATATTTTCGGATTTGTTTAATTAGTTCTTGAATATTTTGTTGATCTAGCCCCTTATCTTTCGTTATGATAGCTCCAAATTATTTAAACGCATCTGCTTGCCGTATGCTTTAATCATATTAATCCCAATGGACTGTCTTGTTTCCAATGACAGAACTTTTACAGCAAAAACTCTGTGTCATAACTTCCCTGAAGGAAAACAGCCCTGAACTTCATCTAAATTTAGGATAAAATTAGGAATACCAATTTCTCCGCAACTTCTTCTCTATGGCTTCAACACTGCTTTCAGGCACACGTTAAAAAAATGGGTGGAAGAGCAGTGAGCACATCCTTGTTTTTTTTTAATTAGATTGGTGGCTATTCTTTTCTCAATAAGCTGTTGAACAACGAAAAATGTATCTACAAACTTATGGGTGTTGTACCTCGACTTTCAGTTTTATTCTGTAGTTTACCAAAAAATATGTTAAGAGTGCTATTGACGCTAATTCCTCTATAATTGGTTATATTTGTTCTATTTTATAGGGACTTATTTATTATTATTTTATTTACTTACTCTGATCAAATTTATTAACAAGAAAACAAATATAGGCACACTGATGTTCATTCATAAAGATATATATAGGTCACTTAATAGAACGCTCTCTTTTGACAGGTTTTCATTATTTCTCGATTTCTCTAATTTAATCAAGCAATATTGACAATGTGTTTCTTTCCGAAATTTGGCTCTCTGCTGGTGATGACATTATCATTTTCAAATACCAGTTTATCAATTTTTTCGAAAGGACAAGGT
>JAUTXW010001872.1:952500-1063327 GCA_030620095.1 Kuschelorhynchus macadamiae | reverse complement strand
ATAAGAGCTTCTGGAGGGGTACCGTGTAGGGCGGATTGTACAGGCGCATACAAACAACTTAAAATTATGACTCAGCCCTATATGTACATTTGTAATTGTCTTAAATATGTTAGGAATAATTTGAGTGAATATGTTAGGTTAAATGAGATTAACTCATATCAAACTAGAAATAATGATAACTTTTTAATCACATCCCATAGAATTAAGAAATCTAGATTTGCAATAAATTATCATGCTCCTAAAATATAGCCAATATGCTTTCTAAGAATGAAGGAATTAACACCAAAAGTGTTTTTAAATAAGATTAAGTATTTTCTAGACCAAGCATTTTACACCCTTGATGAATTTTATACTTTTAATTTTAACAACACACATTGTAGCTAGTTTCTTGTGACATTTTGTTTTGTGAAGTAGTCTTATTGTAATCTTGTTTAATTTTATTGTGTTTATTTCTGTTCTCTGAACTGTCTGTTCATTTTAAAGTAATTTTAGCTATTTTCTGTTTGACATTTGCTGTATTATAATCTTAATTAAGTACAGGCACTATATATTTCTTTTTTTTTAGGCTTAGTATCATATTGACATATGCAAACATTTTGTAATAATATCGCTCAAGCTTGCTGCACAGAATAGAATGATCAACACTATCCAATGCCTTAGATAAATCAAGTAACATGGCTGTGGTTAATTTGCCCCTCATTTGTAAAGTTTAATTTCTGCTCCAAAGTCTGATAAATAGCACAAACTGTAGATTTCTTCTTACGAAAACCATTTTGCCTGCCTGAGATCGTGTGATGCAGCTCAAAGAAGTTATCCAACCTGGTATAAAATACCTCCTGAACACCTTACTAATGTTGGAGAGGAGTAGAGATAGGCCTATAGTTCCTAAACCTATCTGTATCACCCTTCTATATATAATCAACCATAACAGACAAAAGTTTTCACGTGGGGTTACTGCAGACTTAGATCCAGATAATTTCAATGATTTTTTTGCCAACATAGCTGAAAAGCTCATATCTGCTCTACCAGTGCCTATAAATAGTTTTGATGATTATCTTGAACGCTCAGATGTTACAAATGGTCAGTTTACTTTTTCTTTGTGAGAAATGCTATAGATGTTTTAAAGCAAAAACATAGCAAATATATCTACGACTTCAATATGGTATTAATAAAATCCATTAAAAATGTCCTGATTGGTCCTTTGACAAGATTTTTTAATACATGTATTCTGGAGGGCATCTATCCAGAAGCCTTCAAAATAAGTAAAACTATCCCAGTATATAAAAAAGGTGACCAGACTTCCCTTGACAATCATAGGCCCATCTCTCTAATACCTGTAATATCCAAAGTGTTGGAGATATTACTTAAAAATCAACTTTACGAGTACTTTGAGGGAAATAATTTAATAATTCAAAAGCTAATGTTCTATGGAGTGGACCAAATTAGTACCAGGCTAATCCAGAGAGTTATCTGATGGGCAGGAGACAAGTAACTTTTTTTAATGACAAACTATCTGAAGAAATGATTCTTCAGCATGGTGTACCACAAGGATCTGTGCTAGGACCTTATTATTATTTATGTAAATGACATTACATCTGCATTGCCGCCACAGAGAAGTATTACTCTCTATGCCGATGATGTACTGAGAGTTTGAGCGATTGGTTTATAGCTAACCGTCTTAATCTCAATATTAATAAAACTGAGAAAATGATTTTCACCTTAAGACGTAATGAAAATATCAATAATCCAGAAAAAGTTGAATTTTTGGGTGTTGCTTTAGACTCGAAACTTACTTTTGAACATGTTATTGGAATCTCTAAGAGGATTGCATCAAGTATATTTCTACTAAAAAATTTCAAAAAAATAGCTGATGACAGAGTCTGCCTTATCGCCTATCATGCTCTGGTACACTCTATTTGCACATATGGCTTGCTTGTGTGGGGTCATTCTGCCCACGCATCGCGGGTCTTTGGTTTGCAGCGGAGGGCGGTTAGAGTTTTGTCAGGGAAAGGCTACAGGGATGATGCAAAGCCACTATTTCAGCATCGCAACATCCTAACTCTTTCAAGTCAATATATTTATGACTCACTTATATATGCTTTTTTAAACACATTTGTATGTTGTTATGTATATTACTATTACATTTTGACATTTTGTACTGTTTAATTTTGACAATTGTAATGAACTTTTGTTTATACAGTAATATATTCTATTCTATTCTATTTTATTCTAACCGATATTATTAGGTAATTTTATTCCACCTACTTCATAGATAATGTAAACTTTGAAGTTGTTAGTTCTTTCACGGACCTAGGTGTTATTTTTGATGAAAATCTAACTTTTACTCTACATATTGATAACATTGTACTTAAGGGTTTTAGACTTCTGGGTTTTATAAAGCGACATACGAAACACATAACTGATACCAAAGCAATTGGGTGTCTCTATAACTCATTGGTTTGTAGCGTTCTAGAATATTGTTGTACAATATGGAGTCCATCATACCAGTGTCACATCGACAGAATTGAAAAGGTGCAAAATAGGTTTTCAAAATACCTCTTACATTGCATTTCTCATATCAAGGTCTGTCATCTAATACTAGAGCTCTTCTTTGCGGCCTTCAAACCCTTGAATTTAGAAGAAAGAAGGCACTTCTGGTCTTTTTGCATAAATTGGTGAATGGGGGGATTGACTGTGAAGACAATCACAGCTGTTTGTTGAAAGGTACTATGGGTACTAAAGGTATTATGGGTTTAGCGCATTTGTTAACCGACTAGTTCACAATTACAATCGTCACTTCTCAGAATATGATATTTTCAGACTAAGTACTCTGCAGCTGAAAAGGCAGTTAACCGGATTGTAATGTTTTTTGGCCCATATTGATGTTAGTTTTTGTTTATGTAGTTGTGTAGTTTTATCATTATTCATGTATTATTTTACTTCTATTGAAAATCTTTCTTATTGGTAATTTTTGTTTGCTGATCTGACATATTTTTCTTAGAGTTACTGTCTTCATTATTTATTTATTTGACGTTATTTGCGAATGCGTACCATTTGGAATGCTTAGCCTTCTGTAGTGTACGTTTCTGAAGGGCCACTTGTCCTATGGGTGCATCGGCTAAGTCCTTACATTAAAAAAAGAAAAACATTTTTTGAAATACCAGCAGATTTGTAGCTGTTGAGCGACCGCGTGGTGATAATTGCTTCAAACAACACTGATATGTGTGAAAGCAAAGAAATACCTCTGTAGTTTTTTACGTCATATCTATCACCGGATACAGAGTGGCCCAGACAATGACTCACAGCATCTTACAAAAGAATGGCAAATATTCCATCTGGACCAGCCGTTTTGGAAATATCTAGTGCCTTTATTTTATCACTGATCTCTGCCTCTGTAAAACGATGTGGGATTAATGATTTTCCAGAAGAAATTATGGGCCCGATCTTAGTTAAATCTATGTTTGAGTGATTAGAATAGGACTGAAAGTAAGTGCAAAAGCATTGGCTATGTTGTTTTGAACCAGTAATTTCTTCTCCCTTACAATACATGATATTTGGGCAAACTGGAATCCCTTCTAAGGTGTCAATTCAAATTCAAATTCAAATGCTTTTATTTCCCAAAGATCACAAAATAGGATATAGGACAAGATCATTTTGTCATAATTAAAATATTCAATATAAATTAAGACTTAACATAATAATAAAAACTAGTATAAAATAATTAATAGGTACACAATATAAAAAGCTTGATACAAATGAAAAACATTAGTTACTAAAACCTACATATAAATTTACAGTAAAGTCAAACAAACAAAAAATAAAGGGCATCAAGAAGGTATATACATAAATGGATCTATAATCAATTTTAAATAAGAAATTTAAACAGAAAAATAATTGTAAAAAAACTAGGCTGCCAAGTCCAGAAATTCCCTAAAACTATAAAAGGTTTTATCAGTGAGAAAGGATTTTAAATTATTTCTAAATGAATTTATGCTATTTGCAGATTTGAGATTCTCAGGCAATGCATTGTAGACCATAATGCAGGCATAGTGAGGCGACCTTTCGTAGAGTGCAGTCTTGTGTTTTGGAACAACCAGAGCTGAAGCATTTCTCGTTGAATAATTGTGGTTATCCAGGTTTTGTCGGTATTTGGATTTGTTTTTAAAAACATATAGTGGACATTTCATTATATAGATGGATGTTACAGTTAAAATTTTGTAACCCCGAAACATGCCAAGATTTCAGCGGCTTCATTGAGAACATTAATCGTACAATTCTCTTCTATGCAATAAACACTCTATTTATGCTAGTTGCTTGGCCCCATAGCAATATATTGTAGGATAGGTAATGATAGGCCATTGCATAATAAGACACTCAAAAGAGTCTCTCTGGGAACTGTATGTTTTAGTTTTAAAACTGCATAGTATGCTCTACTGAGTTCAGAACAAACATGATCAATATGAGGCTCCCAGCTAGTTCTGCTATCCAAATAAGTCCCTAGGAACTTGACACATTCCGCACCATCTTCGATATTGGCCTTTGGGATATTTTTGTAAAAGTACACTTTAAGTCTTGCCCTGGTTCAGTATTAGCCTATTGGTTGTACACTGCAATCTCCCAAAGAAGTAATTCCTCACTTGCCGCAGAAATTCTGACAGATGTATCGTCTGCAAACTTGATTGTTGTTCCAGGAAGCGTCAAGTCGTTAATAAACATGATTAATATCAGTGGTGCCAACACTGATCCCTGTGCTGCCCCTATATTAGTTTCATATTTCTCTGACCTACACTCGCCAAGGGTGACAAGAAGTCTTCTTTGTTTTAAGAACGACATCACCAGCGATAGTGCCTTCCCTCTTATCCCAATATGAAACAATTTATGCTCCACATAGTCAAGGTTCAGTGTATGGAAGGCTATTGACAGATCGAAGAAAATTCCCGCAACAGCGTGACCGCGTTCCAATTCCTCATGAATAAAGTTCACCAACTCCATTGCAGCTGTTTCTGTCGACTTACCAGTTCTAAACCCATGTTGATCTTGGCATAGAAGGTTATATTTATTAAGAAAACGTGTAAGCCGATTATGGAGTATCCTCTCAAAAATTTTGGAAAAAACGCTCAGCACAGACACTGGTTTATAGTTTTCAATATTTGACTTATCCCCTCTCTTATAAATAGGCACCACCTTTGCTATTTTAAGTGCTGACGGAAAAGTTCCAGTTTGTATTGCTGTATTTATCAGTGTTTGGAGGGGATCAGATATTTCGCTGGCTACAGCTTTCAGCACCTTCACTGGAATTTCATAAGTACCAGCAGACTTTTTGTTTTTTAGAGTGTGGATGATATCCAGTATCTCCTTGTTTGTTGCTGCCTCCAAGAAAATTGTGTTTGGTCTCAGGTCTGACACCGTTGGTGCTCGATTGCTTGGTGCCTAGCCAAAATGTGCTTCAAGCTTTCTGTCTGCCACTATTGTGAAGAATTTCCCAAACTCATCAGCCACTCTCTGCTGGTCCGTTATGTTTTCATTGTTCACAATAAGATTTATTGGTTTATGTTCTTTGTATTTTCCCATCTCCGCGTTTATGATAGACCATACTTGCTTGGATTTGTTAGTTGCCTCCTGGATTTTTCTATGGTTGAAATCTATCTTAGCTGTCTTTACGAGTTTTCTGTATTTACTCTTTTCAATGGATGTTCTGGATGTACCAATCCTTGTATTGAAGACCCTAGTAGGTCTGTCACAGAAATTTTTAAGATCGGATGAGTCCAGTAAGTCTTTTAGTAATCGATATTTTTAGTCTTTCTTTAGGCAATCTATGTTTAGATCACCACACAAGACAATGGATTCACATAGAACAGTACAGTAGACCAAAAGCTCATTCATTTGATTAATAAATATCTCAATGTCACCTGAAGGTGGTCTATAGATGGATGTTATAATTGTTTTAGTATTGTTTAAATTTAATTTAATTCCACAGCATTCCATATGCATCTCCACTCCAAAACGTTGTATTCCCTTTATTGGTTTAACTATTGTCAGTTTGTTAGTGTAAATTGCACTTCCTCCATGTATGTGCTTGGTTCGGCAGAAGGAGGACTGGAGGGTATAGTTACTGATGGTCATGCTTGGAATTGCCTCATTAGTAATCCACGTTTCGGATATAAAAAAGAACATGGGGGCGCCTTTCCCGACATGAGATTTCGATTTCATTAGTTTGTTGGCGATATTTTGTATGTTTATATGACATATGAGTATTTCATTTGTGTGAGCTAAATCATTTCGAGATCCAGCTGCGATTGGCGAGGGTATAAAAAATTACTTTTCTCTGGGATTTTCTGAGCGCTAATAACTAGCGCATTATTTCCAGCAAACTTATTACTTAGTTTAGAGGATTGATCTTGTCCATCCTTTGCATTTGTACACAAAAGTCAATATGTTTTCTGACACCATATAAGTCAGAGTGGCTTTCGTACTGCGTTCCTTGCTCCTCTGTGGATTCGTTGAAGTGTGAATGTGTGTGTGAAGTGTGAACATGAACTGAAAATTAAGCAAAAATATTAATACATGTTTTCATATTATATCCCTTGAAACACGTTACGTGGTATTGTTAAAAACAACATTTTTTAAATTCCACTCTATACCTCAAAAACTTAGAGGGCTATGAAAATTGTTTCTGGCATCTTAAATTTCATAAAAAAAAGACAGTGTATTATGAAAGCTGTTTCCCCTCTATCTCTACTAATAGTTGAGATATACAGCAAGTTGCGAAAATGGGATACCGTATACAGGGTGTTTTTTTTATTTTTAAAATGTATTTCGTTTGTGTGTGCTTGATAAAAGAAGAGATTTATCTATTTAAAGTAGAAGATATAGAGTGTTCTATTTAAAAAAATATGATTTAAGTTTTTTACTCAACGTTTTAACTTTATTTTTAAAAATTTGATACCGGTAAAAGATAATATAGAAATGAACTGTCAGTTTTGTATTTACACTTTTTTTGTCTAAAAAACTTAATTGCGAAAATGCATGTCGAAATATAAAAGTCCACCCTGTACATGGATAATAAAAATTATTCAAAAAAAGTATTAATATGTGTGCGATAGTTTCGAGTGCTCCGCTTTATACTCGTTTTTGACGTGTTCATTTGTGATATTAATGATGTATTTAGTACTGTTGTGTGGGCAAAAATCTGACGAATGTTTTAAACCATATTTCGCAAAAGTCCGCAGTGAAATGTGCAAGCAATAATGTAAAACAAAGAAACTATCTGGCTCTCTATACATATTAAACTGGGAAAAAAAAGGAACAATAAGTCTCATAAAAACAATTTCTTTGTTCCGTTCTTCAGCTGGAACCTTAAATTTAGTTTCATTCTATTGAATTTTCTAATAAATCGAGAAAGAGAGTTTTAGCACAACCATGCGCTAAATTATCGAAATTACCAATTATAATTTTCAAGTTTATTACAAATGAATTTTAATTGTATATGTGTTATATGTATTATATTGGACACTAGGTCTACTTTTCTTATTTTGAAAGTTTTATGTTATCATGGAAGGTCATTTTAAATGTTGTGCAAATAAAAACTTCAGCAATTTTGTGTGTATTACATATTCCACCCTAGTTGTTTACAGCTAAGAAAAAATTATATCACAGTGGGTGGTTGCAAAATTTATTGTTCCAAGGAATGTGAAAATGTAAGCTATGATAATGAAGATAAATTGGACAATTTTAAGAAACAAGTGGAGAAGCTCAAAAATGAAATTACCCAAAAAGAGTCTTACTTACGACGACAAAAACGCTTATCCTTAGATTTTGAAAGTCATGTATGTGAGGCAGAAATGTTCTATGAAACTGAAATCATTAAGAATAAAAATCAAATTTCCGAGCTTAATAAACTGGTAGAAGAACTAAAAGAAAAAAATTACTCTCTTATTGTATCTTTATATATAATAATGATAAAATAATACCATGTGAGCAAGAAAAACAATTCTTGATGGAATTGAAAAACAGTATGACTACCAGTATTGAAACGCTTAGTGAAGAGAATAAGCTTTACTTGAAAGATATTAAAGAACTTAAATATAAATTATGCACGCCCAACAACTGCTCTGGCACATCTGGAAGAATTTACTAACGGATCGACGTCATTTAGAAAGGTATTGGTGTTGACAGATGGTTATTGTAAGCATTTTTACAAGTCACTTAAAATGGCCTTGAGATACTGTGTGATGTTGAAATTGGTTTCGAAACCAGGTGCATCATTGACTAATATAGTTCTGGGTTCCAACACCTATATTAATGGCTTGACTAATAATGATTATGTAATTGTTTTAACAGAACCTAATTATGAGTCACTTTCGCTTCACGATGTGACTTTGTTAGCAAACAAATGTTTTTACACAAATCTAATTTTTTGCACTTCTCCTTCTAGATATGGCATTCTGAATTCTTTTAATGCTCCAGACTGTTTTAATAAAGAAATAATTAAGTATATATGAAAATTAAAACAATTTTCGACCAATATTAACTTAATTAACTTGAATAACAGATTTCTCTTGAGACATTATTGTGAAGGGGACTACTTTTTAAATAAGAAAGGATTAGTTAGATTGGCTTTTATTGTAAAAGAGGCATTAAACGATTTCGACGAAACACAAGTTCCTTGTAATCTAATACAGTTGACACAAAACTCAAACTCTTTAGAGTCAATTCAGATAAATCAGAGTCAGATTGATAATGACACTCTAGTTATGAATGATTCTTTTTTAGGTCAAGTGAGTGCATTTCAAGCACAACCAATTTAACTTATAAAAATGTATGCAGAGAAAATTCATGTATAACTCTATTTTTATTAAATATTCAATCAAAGGAAGCAAACACGATGAACTTAGTGTACTTCTTGAATTACAAAATAAACCTAATTTTATTCTTTTAACAGAGCATTGGCTTAAAGAAAGTGAACCATGTTTCTTAGCCGATTATGTAACTTTATCCAGTTTCTGCCGAAAGAAATTAATTCATGGTGGTACTATGATTTTTATAAAGAAAGAAGTTTTTGAAATTTTCTTTTTGTTGTTGACAAGTATAATAATATGCTGGTTGAAAAAGAGTTTGAGTTTTCAATTATTTTTGACCAGAAGTATAATATGTATCTATTGTGTGTATATAGACCTCCAAGCTGTGATGTGACCATTTTTCTGGAAAGATTGGAAAAACTTTTGCCTCAGCTTTGGCTGAACTCTAAAATATTATTGGCGGGAGATTTAAATATCAATTTTAAGGATAAGGAATCATCGCCTACCCAATCACTCTGTAATTTGTTTAACTCATTTAACCTGAAAAAGCATGTGTCTCAACCAACACGTATTACCCAACACTCGTCTACATTCCTGGACTATGTCTGTAAAAATTTTTACCAAGATCTAAAATGTCAAACACTCTCTTCTGGCCTTTCAAATCATGAAGCTGTTTTAGTTCATATCCCTTTTCAAAATTATAAGGTCGGACAAAGATCTAGGATGGGGAGAATTTTTAGAAGAGATAATTTTATACCCTTTCAAGAACAGTGCGGTTTGATGTCATGGGAAAATACCACTTGTTCTTCGGATCCTTTGACTACATTTCATATTAAATTATGTAATATATTTAATAAATGTTTTCCTCTGAAAATAATTAAAAAGAAAAATAAAAAGCCTTGGATAACTCAAAGTATTAAGATCTCAGCTAAAAATTATAAGATGTCTTCACATGATGAGAAAATTTTACCTGAATAATGGCTTCTTTATAAATTTCTTTAATAATTATCGTCGCATTTATAGACAAGTGATAAAGTGTGCTAAAGAAAAATACTATACTGCCAGAATATCAAATGCAGGTAATAGATCCAGGGAGCAGTGGTCAATAATAAATAGTTTAAGAGGTAAAAATTGCATCCTGCAATCAACTGTTGATTTAAACCCAAATATTATAAACGATTTTTATTGCTCTATTGCTGAAAGGCTTATGTCAAACATATCTGTTCAAAAGAATCCCCTGGACTATCTTACAGATATGTGGTCTCCACAAGATTTTTGTTTAGCATACACTGATACTAATGAAATCAGAGCGACTTTTAGACAAATAAAGAATAAGCATTCTGCAGGATTGGAGGTGTCTCCCTTAGAGTATTGGAGAACTTATCAGAGGTGGCTTTGCAGGCTCTTGCTGGTTCTATCAATGAATCATTTCAACGGGGCGAATTTCCATCCTGTTTAAAAAAGGCCGTTGTATATGGAATAAGAGGTATTACGCATAAATGGTTCTCATCTTATCTTTCCCAGAGGACGCAAATTGTGAGAGTTAATGGTTCGTGCTCTAATTTGTCTAATATAGAGCATGGAGTGCCTCAAGGCTCGGTGCTTGGACCTACCCTTTTCTTACTATATATTAATGATCTTACAGCTTTGGACATTGAAGGCTAATTTACACTTTTTGCTGATGATACTACCTTGTTATGGCATTCAAAGGATAGTCAATTGTTAAAGAACACAATTAAAATGATCTTCATAAAATTAAGGTATGGAGTGATTCAAACTCAATTTGTTTCAATATTTAAAAAGCATATTTATTAACTTTTGGGTTTAGCTATAATGATCTCAATTTGGATAACAAACTAATAGTGAATAAATCAGTTACAAAATTTCTCGGACTTCACATTGATTCAAAACTTAAATTTGAAGATCACATTATAGAATTTAATAAAAAATTATCATCTGGTTGTTACGCCATTAGGGTGGTATCAATGGAGCTTGGTTGCGCGGCATCAAAAATGGTTTATCATTCGCTATTTGAATCATATTTAAGATATGGGATTGCATTTTGGGGATTTTGTAGCCAGCAACTTATGAACTCGTTACTCTTCATTCAAAAGAGAGCCCTTAGATATATGTGTAAAGCTAGGTATTGGGATCATTGTAAACCTTTATTTATAGAGTACAAAATTCTAACAGTAGTAAATCTCTTTGTTTTGGAGATTGTGTGTTTAATTCATCTTAGACTGTTGAGAGGTGTGACCCTCATAACATCCACAATACCAGGTTAAGTCAGAGTTTAAATATCCGGCTTCCGATTCCCAGACTTGCACTGACAAAGTACTCCATAATTTATGACGGCTTAAAAATGTATAACCATTTGAGCATCGATTGTAGGTCTTTGCCATACTTGCAGTTCCGTCGACGTGAGAGGGATACTTTGATTCAGAAACCATATTACAGTTCTTTTTTTGTTGTTTACTATATTTTGAATCATTTTCTTGTATCTCTGTTATTTTATTTTATTTTCTGTATGTAGTAGGTTAGTGTGTAAGTGCCATGTCTAAAGTTTAAAGTCTAGAGTTTAAAGTCTATTTTCTAGTATATTTAGTTGTAGTTGGCTTTGTCTATAGAAACAATTTCATTGTAAATGTTCTTGACAATAAAGCATATTAAGTAAGTAAGTAAGTAAGTAAGTAAATAAAGTGTAAAATTAGACGAGATCGAGGACTATGACACAGTTAAGAATCCACCCATATTGAATGAATATTATTTCTCCTATTCATAACCATAGTCACATCTTGCTTTATTATTCACTGATGACTTCAAATTCTGGATCGTTTTGTCTTTTAGTACAAGACAAACCTCTCAACATAGCAAAGTGTTCTTATATTCACTTCTTACAAGGTTTGAGGTGTAGTATTCGACAGCATATTACCCTTCAATGAGCACATCGATTCCATTGTATGCAAAACCTTTCGAAGGCTAGGATTTATCAAGAGACTTCCCGACATTTTAACGACATCAGAGCCATCATATCACTTTATAACTGTTTTGTTAGGAGTTACTTTAAATACTGCTTTACCATATGGCATCCATCCAGAGACGCAAACAAGCTCTGCTCTTGTTTGCCTTCAAGCTGCTCAACGGCATTATCGACTGTCCAGCCTTGCTGGGTCAGGTGAGCTTTCTAGTCCCAGCTCGGCGTACGCAACATACCTTCCTCTTCTTCGTTAGAAGACACCGCACCAATTACGGCCAAAACTCCTTTATTGACCGCCTATGTCATGACCATAATAAACTCTATAATGACTGCGACATCTTCCTTAACTCTTTTTCTATCAACTTATTTTGCTTATCAGGTGTTTGCTCATGCTTCATGCCACAAACCCTTATAAGGCTGTCCGAGTAAAGATGACTTCTATTATCAAAAAATAGCCAGTACAGTGTTGAATATCTAACTAGTTTTGAAGTGCCATTTTTTAGTTGAATATTTAGATACTGATCTAACAAATTGACAAATTAAGGGATAACATAAAAGACATGCAGAGGCATATAGACCAGCTCCAACGTAATAGTCAGGTATATGAGGATGCGACGGCAGAGGAAGAACAGAAGTTATTTTCCGAAATAGAAAAACTAAATGAACGAAATTCTTACTTGCAAAATGAAATTCAGACTCTAAAAAACAAGGAAATAGAATTTGCAGCTGCTACCAATAGATGGAATAAACAAACTTTAGAAAATAATATAAATTGACCAACTTAAATAAAAAATAAAAACATGACGACTACGATAGACACATTACAGCCGGATAACGCCGTGTACTACAATGACCTTAAGGAGCTGCGACTAAAGCTAGCTATGATACAAAAAAAGAATGCTCAGAAAAATGACTCGGACAATTCAAATATTGTGGAAACAGAAAAATCATTATCTGATAATAACAATAAAAAGGTTCACAAAAGAAGGGCATGTGGTAGTGCACAACTATTTAAACGAGATTCGAGCCGTATTTTTGATACCAACTCTCAAATCCGTTTTAAGTCTCTATTTTCTGAGATCCTAAGGATTAGCCAATGTTGTGCAAGAACTTTAATAAAGATGATTATGTTGTTGTTTTTACTTCAAGCTACAATGCACTTCGTGGAGTAAAGATTACTGAAAATGAACTTACTCAACTTGCTCAATGTACACTAAACACTAATTTAATTATCGTCGGCTGCAGCTATCACTTCAATAGACCTGTTCTTAACAACTTAATACGACGACAGAATGAATTTATTACGTCATTCTTAAGCAATACAAGTGCTGTATATATACCACTTATTACTGTAAACAGAGATGGTATTACTGATTTCCATACAAAGAAAGAATTGGTATTTTTTATTGTGGAAAACTATTTTCATCAACAGTCCCGACCTGGCGAAAATTTTTTAACCTGCCAGAGACCAACGGTTCATATTTAGTACATCCATTTTCGACGGGCTGCGCCATGGCTGAGTCCCTTGGAGCCTCTACTTCTTCAGCAGCTGACGCCTAGTTATTAATAGCGACCAACAAAAGACCTCAACTCTCCATGAGTAGTTATTTATTATCAAAATGTTCAAGGTTTGAGAACAAAGACTGATGAACTAATGAGATCTACTCATGCGTGCAACTATGACTTAATAGCTCTTACGAAAACTTGCTGAAACTTGTTCTTTTTCATTCAAGTTTAAATACAGACATAAAATATCAATATCCCGTAATTATTTCCTTGAGTTTATATCATCACATAAAAATTTCAAATTTTCTTTATAGACACTAATTTTGGTTCCTACTGTATATTTTTTGAGGTGTTTTTTTTAGCTTTCGATACAGAAGAATATAATAAACATGATCTAAAAAATCATTGCTTATGTCTAGAATTGTGAATTTTGTGTCTACTTTATAAATAGGTTATTTTTTATGATGTCCTTTCCTTTCCAATATATGTTTTTGGCACTGCACTTCGCAACTTGCCAGATTGCTCCCCGTCCGGAGCTTACTCGCTTTATCCGGCGACCCTCGGAGTGAGATACACTTTATTCCGGTTTGGGGACGTTATCGGTGGGATTTCCGGATGGCGAGCTCTGAGCTCCCGATCACCCCGTGTATTTCAAAATCTTTAAATTTGACTTTCCTTAAAAACTTTTCTGATGCATCTTGGTTTCCACTAGATGCCCCTTGAGAGTACTGCTGGTCTCACGAGATAACCTTTTCTTTCAAGCTATCCCCTTACCCCTCCCACTCCCGCCACATAGCGGCCATTACGCTAATATTCTATGTAGAACTGCGGCAGACGAACGGGATAGAATACAGGAACAACTAGGCCTCACACGTTCACAGCGTCTGCTCCCTTTCTAGCGGGGTCGTAAGTTTCCACAGCAGCAAAACCGAACATGTGGCACCACTTATGTTATCAACACAGAGGTCTGCATTCGACGAGACAAACCGGAAGACTGTTTTATGATGTCATGTAACTTCTAAATCGCGTAGCCACCCGATGCGACGCACAATTCGGCAGAAGCATCATCACAAGGTTAATAATTGAGTTTTCTGATTGGGCGCAAGATTGTCACGTGTTATGAGGCGTGGTGGGAGTGACACTGCCTTCACTGACCACTGCTCAATTACTGCCAATTTTGCTGTTACTGCCCAGGTTTTACCTGCGGGTTGTTTTGCCGTAAGGGTCACAACTCAGGAGCTTGGTGCAACGGTTGGTAGATCTGTGTACTTTGCTCTAATTGAATCACGACTTCGGAATGGAATCTGTTTCTGGGGATCGGCTAGCAATTAGCAAGAGGTTCAAGATGGCGCCGACTGAAGGTGAATGTGAAATAGAGCAGAGTGAAAAACCTAGATTTTTCTGCTGTAAAAACAAAGTAAATAGTACAAGTGTGTGCGTAAAGTGTGGGAAATCTTTTCATCGATCGTGTGTATCGCGAGATTGGATGGGAAAAGTTGAAATTTTGGATAAAACTCGATTAATGTGTTCGGACTGTCTATCGAATGTCAGCGCCGACGCAAATGAGAATAACTGTAAAGACATAGAAATAAGGTACCTCAAGTATTTAGCTGATGAACTTAAAGGAAAAAATAATGTCCTTGAAGAGAATAATCGTCTTTTAAAAGAAAAAATAGATCTATTGCAAAATCAAATTAAAAACTTCGAAAAAAATAACCTATTACATGTCAAGAAGGCCGGTAAACAAAGAAGCCAAAGTGTTAACATAGTCTCAAATTTAGAGGAAGAGTGCCTTGAAGCCAGCTCGTTTTGTTCCAACTCTGAATCTGCGTTCAAACTAAATAGCAACAGTGTTGACATTCCTAAACAACAAAAAGAAGAAAAAGAACGAATACATCAAAAAGAAGTAGAAAAGGAACTAAAAGAAGGAGAAGAAAAAGAAGCAACAATTCTAACCCCAAATAAAAAAAAAGAACGTGGTACAATTACAATAAAATGATGCAAAAGGGAATGACAATGTTTCGGAAGACACTGATAAAGAAAATTGGCAATTACAAAGAAAAAGAGGGTTTTCTAAACACAAAAATATAAGACCCGCCCAATTAGAGGATTGAAAGAAGACGCAACTAAACTGAAAATAGCAACGTCATCATCTGAGTCCTTCACCTGGCTGTTTCTCTCTGGCTTGTCTATAGATACAGTTAAAGAGGATATTGAAAACTATATATCAGAAAACGGAATATCCTCCATCATGTGTGAGAAACAAAGAACCAAAAATCAAAATACTGTAAGTTCTTTCAAAATACGCGTACCAACACACTATACCAATTCAATTTTATCAGCCGATTTCTGGCCGCGTGGAGTGATAATAAATAGGTTTTTAAACCTGAAGAATCTAGAACCCAGACAAAAGGGTCAAAACATGCCCACCATAAGGAGCAACTAGAACATAAACTAAATGTTGTACACTATAATGTCCGTTCCATTCGGAACAAGATTGAGATCACTGAGACCTCTTTAATTGAAGAAAATGTTGCAGTTTTCTGTATGACTGAGCACTGGCTCTCTAAGAGTGAAATTCATTCATTTAAAATGCAAGGTTATCAAGTTGGTGCCTATTCGACTAGAACTAATTCCATGGGTGGAGGTACTGCTATTGTGGTTAAAGAAGACATGGATTTCTTTGAGTTAAATGACATTTGTAACTTTAATATTGAGGGATGCATTGAGGTTAGTGGCATAAAACTAATAAAATACTACTTATTGATTGTAAATTTGTACAGGGTGCCCTCGGGCAATTTTGACACTTTCTTGAGTACACTAGAGGCTGTTCTGTGTCACATTGGTGTGGGTGAGGATGTTGTACTATCGGGAGACTTTAATGTTCATTTCGGCACGAATGAGAGGGAATGTGTGTTACTGTGTGATCTTCTTGACACCTACGGTTTTGCGCGTACTATCTTTCAGCCAACTAGAGGCGATACTTGTCTCGACAACATCTTTATCAGCCCTGGTGTGTCTGCTACTGCTGCTGAGTTGGTTTACTTTGGCTTGTCTGACCATGTAGGGCAGAGTCTTAAAATATCTCCTACTATTTACTCTAAAACACGAAGATAGAAAAAACGCAATTTCGTCCCATCACACAGCAAGGTCTATACACTTTTTATAACATCTTAGAACAATCTTCATGGCAGTTTATTGATGATCATTCAAGGGATATAGAAGGGAAAGCAGATGACTTTATCAAGGTGATGGTTAGGGCCTACCTACAAGCATTTCCTGAGAAGACCTATTGGGTAAGGGGTGATGAACCCCATAAAGTAGAATGGTTTGATGAATCACTCAAACTAATGAGGGAACATCTTCAGTTTTTGGAAAGGGTAAGCACACAATATAATAATCCTGCTAATAAAGCAGAACTTAAGGCCTACAAACAACAGTATGGGCAGGCAATAAAAGATGCCAAGAAACGTGGTAATGATAAGATCATATCGACTGCTAGAAATCCTGCTAGCGCTGCATGGAGAATTGTAAATGCCAGAGTGCAGAGGTGTGATCAATCAGGTAAGAGGTGTGAAATATCTGCTAATGAGTTTAATGAATATTTTGTAAACATTGCCATAAAATTGATGCAAACTATCCCGTTGGTTCCCGATGATCCTTTGCAAAAACTCAAGGAGAAACTATATGAACATCACAATTTCAGTTTTCGTCAGGTAACTTTTAATGAGGTAAGAGATGTGATTGACAATATAAAAAATAAATGTAGCAGTGATATTTACGGACTTTCAACCAGACTACTAAAACAAGTAAAAAATGTTATATTGATCCCCTTGACAAAACTTATTAATTTGTGTTTTGAAGAGAGTAAATTTCCTTCTGTACTAAAAAAAGCTCTAATTTCTCCAATTTTTAAAAAAGGAAACAAACACGATGTCTCAAATTATTGTCCTATAGCACTGTTGCCTGTTCTTTCAAAGGTTATTGAAAAATGCATGTCTATTCAAATTACACATTTTTTGGAGTCAAATAATATCTTTACCCCCCATCAGTTTGGTTTCAGGCAGGGAAGAGACACCATTCAGGGAATTCTTGATCTTTTGTCTACTATCATGGACTCTTATGAGGGTTCGGAATATAACAGTGTATTATTTTGCGACCTTAGTAAAGCCTTTGACTGTGTCTCCCATTCTCTGCTTAGTAAAAAACTGCACTATTATGGATTTTGCCCAAAAAGTGTGGCACTGATTGATTCCTACTTGGGAAACCGTTTGGAGGCTGTCAGGGTTGGGGGTGAATGTTCATCTGAGAGGGCTGTGAATGTCGCAGTTCCTCAGGGATCCGTGTTATGACCAATATTGTTCTTGATTTTCATCAACGATTTGCCTTTGGGGGAGTCCGATGCTCACTACACCCTCTTTGCTGACGATACCACTTTATCAATCACTGGAGTTAACATTAATGACATCGAACAGAGAATGGGAGCGGCGCAGGCAAGAGCAGAACTTTGGTTTACTCTAAACAGGCTGTTACCTAATAAAGACAAAACGAACAAAATGGTCTTTATATTAAGAGACACTACACAGGTACGAGCAACAGTAACAGATGTCCGTTTTTTGGGTGTACACCTTGACTCAAAACTCAAGTGGGACATCCACATAGATATTCTATCGGGTAAGCTTAAGAGTACCATATTCTTGCTGAGATGTTTGTCTGGGCGTGTTGGACAGGAGATCCTAAAAATGGTGTACTACGGACGGTTTCATTCAGTCATGTCGTATGCGTTGATTGTATGGGGACGGGCTGCTGATGCACACAGAGTCTTCCGACTTCAGCGAAAAGCTGTCAGAATTCTGGCAGGACTCAACTTTAGGGAGGACTGTCAACAAGCTTTTATCAACTTAGGTATTCTGACCCTCCCCTGTCAGTTCATTTTGGATTGCTCTACCTACATAAAAGCAAATGAGAATGGACTCCAAAAGCACAGCAATGTTCATGCACATAATATTAGAGGCAGAGAAAATCTAGTTGTTGCCCGGTGTAGATTGGGAAAGTGTCAGAATCGGCCTGAGTACATTGCAGTTAAAATTTACAATAAATTGCCTTCAGCTGTTAAAGAGCTGCCACTGCTCTGTTTTAAAAAAAAGGTTAAAAACCTATTGATCCTCAATGCATTTTACAGTGTTGAAAAGTACTTTAACTGTATTTTATAAATGTACTGTTTTATGTATGTAATGTATTGTAATCTTAAGTCTTTTACTAATATTTTACTTCAGCATAATTTTTGTATTTTACTTCTGTTTGTTTGACTTCTGTAAACAATTGTATTGACAGTAATATATTATCTTATCTTATCTTATCTTACCTCATCCAATCCTCCTTCATATTACAAAAGCGTGCTCTTCTATACATATGCAGAGCAAAGCCTAAGGATTCATGTAGACCATTGTTTATTCGAGAGAGCATTCTCACAGTCATGTGTATCTATATATTGGAGGTCGCTAGCTTTTTATTCAAAAATCGTTATAAATTCACAATAGAAAAACCCCAGGTATGTTACGCGGCAGATAAACAATTTACACCTGCCTATTCCCACATCAGCATTGACGCGGAAATCTATTTTCTATGAGGGCATAAAAATATTCAATCACCTCTCACGCAACATTAAGGAGGCCGCATTGCTGATTATTTTCAGGCGTCACCTGAAAATGTTCTTGGTAGGAACGGCATATTATAGTATTTTAGAATTTTATAATGACTAGACTAAAATACTCGCTGTGTCAGTCTCCTGCTTTGGTTGTATACATGGTTTTTAAATACTTGTTAACACTGTAAATTTTAAATTTTAATTCTATGTTACTTTTTTATTTTAGACTGTAATCTTTTTGATTTAGATTTAGGGGAGTGTTTTAAACGTACAGCTTTGTTAACTAACTTGTATTGTTATAACAATAAAGCATATTTTGACTTTTTTGACTTAACACTGCCCAATTTTATAAAAAATTACCTATTACTGCTCAATACTGAAAATATTGCTGATATTGCCGCCACTACGGTTCCATTTCTCACAAAATGTACGGTTTTTTTCCAAGTCGCTCCCGTCAAACCAATTTGAGCTTATTCTCGAATTTTTTGGCGACTGCTCTCGATGGTGGTTTGCAAGTCGACGCATTCTACTTCGACTTTAAAAAGTCTTTTGATTGTATAAACCATCACATTCTGCTTCAAGAGCTGAAAATTTACGGAATACAAGATCCTTTATTGTCTTGGTTTAAAAGTTATCTTGAGAATCGAGTTCAGACTATAGCTATTGACGGTTTTTCATCAGACCTATTTGTGGTTAAATTTGGGATTCCACAAGAATCCCACTTGGGGTCAATCCTATTCCTTCTGTTTATTAATGACTTGGGGCTTATATTCAAACACTGTCATTTTTTGTTCTTTGCGGATGACCTTAAAAGTTACTGTGTTATCAGAGATACCAATGACTGTAGTCTTTTGCAGGATGATATCAAGAGTTTGGGTTCATGGTGCATGGAAAATCATTTACAGCTAAACGTGGCGAAATGTAGTTATTTCATTTAGCAGAAAAAAATCTCCAGTCTCGGAATCATATACCATCGGTGGCTGTGGGCTTGAACGGGTAAATTTGGTAAATGATCTGGGAGTTTTGTTTGACAGCGGGTTGAGATTGAAAGAGTTCAGATGAAGTTTGTCAACTTTTTGCTTTTTAAACTTCATTTAAACCGATCGCTGCTGACACATGGCGAACGCTTGGCAATGTTTGGTCTAGAAACTCTGGAGCATCGTCGGATAAGACTAACCCGAGCATTTGGCCACAAACTTCTCATTGATCAGATTGATCTCAGCTACTGGCATTGCAATTTTAAAGTACCTCCCTGTAGGACAAGGCAATCTGAGATTTTTTCACTGAATTACAGACGTACTGATATTGGAAAAAATGAGATTACGAATAGATTCATGGGGTACTTTAATAAATATCTACCATTTGATTTCAATTACAACTGCAACATAATAAAGTTCAACACATTGGTAAGATGAACCTTGAGTGGTCTTCATGCTCCCAACCACCTCTATTGACATTTTTTTGATTTTATTTGTGTGACGTCTAGTGATGTGTGTCAAATCCTATGTTTTATTTTTATTTTATTTTTCGCGGACGACACCAAGCTGTACTGTGATCCATCAATCAATCGTGAGATGCTCCAAACTGACCTTCACCGAATAGAAAACTGGACCAAGTCATGGCATATGTCCCTCAATGTGGATAAGTGCACAGTTCTCCATATTGGCCCCAAGAATCCACTGCACAGTTATACTATGATGGGTCAACCCTTGAAGGTGGTTGATCAACAAAAAGACCTTGGAGTCTTTATAACCACTGATCTCAAATGGGAGAGCCACATTGCAAAAATTGAAACTCAATGATTTTTCTTATCAGAAGAGCTTTTAAAGATCACTCTGCTGACACAATTTTGCATCTGTATAAAACCTATATCAGACCAATACTGGAATTTGCTGTAAGTACATGGAACCCATACTATGTAAAAGATATTGAGCTGCTTGAACGGGTCCAGCGACGGATAACAAAGATTCCACCCGAACTAAAGATGCTGTCCTATGAGGATCGTTGCTCTCGTCTGAACCTATCAACTCTTTGAGAGCGAAGGCAGTGAGGCGATCTTATACAGGTCCACAAAATATTATCTGGGTACTATAGTGTCCCGATTGCCTTCCTTCAGATTGCTGACCACACAAATCTCAGAGGCCACAGCAAGAAACTCATTAAAGAAAAATGCTCCCAGCTCTGCCGCAGAAACTTTTTTACAAATCGCATAGTTTATGTTTGGAACAGACTTGATCAGAGAACAGTAGATGCCTCTACAGTCAACTCCTTCAAGAACCGCTTAGATGCTAATCTCAGAGGAATCGACCGGGAACTGGTGCA
This sequence comes from Kuschelorhynchus macadamiae, assembly GCA_030620095.1. NCBI lineage: Eukaryota > Metazoa > Arthropoda > Insecta > Coleoptera > Curculionidae > Kuschelorhynchus > Kuschelorhynchus macadamiae. The sequence continues at coordinate 1,042,077 of JAUTXW010001872.1, read as the reverse complement.
CTACTTTTAATTTCGAATTAGGCAACAACAGTGCACAGTTTAACTTCAAAAGTAAAATAGACTCATAGCGGTTTCATCGGCACTTTGTCGCCTACCGCCTTTAATTAATAATAATAATAATAATAATCTTTAATTAAGTGTCTTAAGATAACAACATTTTTATGTTTATATTTTTATATTTAATACTAGTACATTTTTTTGTACTTCTGGTACTTCATTTTTAGTTATATATTTTTTAAACATCTTAACTTTCTTTTATATAGTATTATTGTACTACTTGGACTATGGGCCTGTAATTATACTTGCTTGAATAAAGAAAAGATGGCAAATTTTTGCAATAAATTTTATATTGATGGTGGCACTGAGATGTATAATAAAATTAAAAATCCTTTGACCAAGGTGCAAATTAATCATAACGCATTTTCATCTACGTTTTTAAAACCAGTTACAAAAAAGGAAATAATTAAACACATAAATTCATTAAAAAATAATTGCTCTTCTGGACTGGATGGGTAATAATACCAAAATAATTAAATCTTTTCATCGCTACATAATAAATCCTTTAGCTCATATCATAAATTTAATTTTTAAAACTGGGAGAGTACCAAGCCAATTTAAGACTTCTGTTGTCACACCTATTTTTAAGACTGGTGACAAACTAATATTGGTACCTTTAAAACTATTAGCGTAATTAATAATTTTACAAAAATTTTTGAAAAATGTCTTTTAAAGACAGACTTGTAAACTTCTTTGACAGCAATAATATTCTTTCTAGTAACCAATATGGTTTTACAAATGGTATGACCACTGAGAATGCTGTTTGAACTGACCAAACATGTAACAGACAATCTTGATAAAAACCGGAAGTGTCTTGGAGGTTTCCTGGATCTCGCTAAGGCATTCGATACAGTGCCTCACAATATGCTCTTGGGTGTTACCTCACCAATAGACAGCAGGTGGTTAAAGTGAAAGATACATCAGATCATATGCTGATGATACGGCTGTTATCTTTGAAGGTGAAACCTGGGCTCACGTAAAAAAAATTAACTATTGCTGGTATTTATAAAATTAAAAACTGGTTAGACTCTTTCAAATTAACTTTAAATGCATCTAAAACAAAATATATTGCCTTCTCTCTCACATCCAGTGGAAGTCCTGACTTTAATAGTGTTGAATTTGAAAATCTAGATTCTGTAATCTGTGAGGTTGACTCTATGAAGTACTTGGGAATTGTTATTGATAAAAACCTTAAATGGAGTCCACATGTCCAAAAGCTTACAAAAAATATTAGACAGTTAATCTATATGTTTTACATTTTGAGATTCTTGATAAAAAAGTTTTAATATCAGTTTACAAGTCATTAATAGAATCATTGATAAGATATGATATAATAGTTTGGGGAGGTCTAAACAAGAATAGCCTACAACCCCTAAAGGTTGCTGAAAATATTATACTTATTAAGTTATATATAAAAAAAAAAAACGTTATCCAACTGAATTATTGTACTCTATAGATATTTTTGTTGTCTATGTATGTGCATAAATCATAAGAGCTTCAATATTATATCCGGCATTGTCACGGAACCCAAAATGGAACAAACAGACATCTGGTGAAACCTAGTTTTAGCACTAGTAGTAATCTTAGATCTATTAATTATCTTGCTCCTAAAATTTACAATATTTGGCTACAGAGGTAAAAAATACAACCAGATTATTAAAATTCCGTGACAATTGTAAATTCTTTATTTCTGAAAATTATAATAAATTTAGAAACTGTTAAATATGTATATTTTATGACTTTTTTAACTTAAATAACCCATCCCATTTATTTTCTAAACATTTGATATATCTTACTGTACCTGTATGTATACATTTAGTAAATTTATTATATTAATATCAAGACAGATTTGCATCTGAGCGACTCGACCTTACCGCCCTTAGCAATCAGATTCTGTTAATAGACGTCTTAGGTTGTAGAATAGTTCTTATATTTTGTATTTTATGTCTTTGTTATTTATATGCCGCCCTCAGCTACCGACAACCAAGTAGACAGCTTTTTGGACACACATTCATTAGTGGATATGATTAGGGGCAAAAATATCTTATGGTGATTTTAACGTTCCATCATATACCTCCGACCTTCCTCCCAATGCCAAGCATAGATCCTTGTCTACTTTTAGTGATTTTCTTAATCTAAGGCAAATCAACACTATACCTAACATCAGCGATCGCTGTTTAGATCTGGTATTCACTGACTTTGAAGTCAGTGTGTCGAGGAATGATGTGCCTATTGTTGATGAGGACCCTTATCATCCGTCCTTGCTGGTCAGCTTCCAAGGTGCTCTCCCACATGTTCCCAGCTTTCCCGTGAACGGGAACAAGCCTCCACAATTTAATTTCAGAAAGGCTGATTTTCCTGTAATGTACGAGCTAATGCTTGGCACCGACTGGTCTCCAGTTCTTAATGGCTCCGACGTTGACAGCTCCTGTCAAAACTTCTATGCCATTCTAAATGATATTTTTGCAGCATGTACACCATTAAAAGTACATAGACATAGGAGGTTTCCTCCCTGGTTTACGAAAGAAATTATCGATATGGTGTTCGAGAAGAAGAGGGTCTATCGTAGGTTCAAGGTTCGAAAGTCCGCCATCTACCTGGCCCGCTATCGGACACTGCGTAAGTCAATTAGATTGAAGTCTGACATAGCCTATAGAGATTTCATTCACCGCGCTGAATCCAACATAACCTCTGATCCCTCCAACAACAACAACTGTGGATGTTCTAAAACAGAAATTTGTCGAATTAAAGGAAAACCTCCCAAATGAAAGTGATACTCCAGTAAATAACTCTGTTGCTCAGTCTTTTACAGAATTTTATCAGAAAATCCAGGATAGAGAATCAAGAAAGAAAAATTTCATGATTTTCAATAAAACAGAACCAGTTAACATCAGAGATGATAAGAATGAAGTTGAAGCAATGTTAAAATCCGTTGTTCCAAATTTGGATTTGAGTAACACGAAAATATTTCGAGATGGGAAACACAATAGAACCTCAGATAGTGAAAGGCCACTTAAATTAATATTCAGCAGTGAAGAAATGGTCAAAACTATTTTATCCAAATCCAAGACAATAAAAAATAACCACCAATACAGAAATATATACAATCTCAATGGATAGGACCCCCAAACAAATAAAAGAATTTAAAATTGTAAAGGCTGACTTAGAAAACCGTAAAAACAATGGACAGGAAAACATTGGGATTAAATTTATCAATGGCATTCCTAAAATCGTTAATACGACTAATTTAAACTAAGCAGTTCACCCACCAGTAAGGTAATGAAGATCTACTATCAGAATGTTGGAATGGGACTTAACACAAAGATTAACCAATTCTATTCTGCTGCCAGTAATGAAGAGTATGACATATATGCACTGAGTGAAACATGGTTGCAAGAGAATGTTTATAGCTCGGCATTGTTTTCTCAGAATTATGTAGTGTTTAGAGGGAATAGACTTTTACCCGGAGCAGGGGGTGTGTTAGTAGCAATAAACTCAAAATTTAATTCTACACAGGTTGATGTAAGACATTTTTATGACACAGTGTAGATGTTGTGTGCTGCAGAGTTGCAACAACTTCAAACTCTTTGTATTTAGTTTGTATATTCCATGTGGATCGAGTAGTGATATATATGTAAATCTTATTGAATGTTTTGAATTGTTTCAATCCATTTATGGCCAAAATATTTTGATATTAGGGGACTTCAATATTCCTTCATTTTATTACTCAATTGCTCATGAAAAAAAAAAGATATAAACACCAAAATAATACCCAATTTTATGCAATTTTTTAATTTATCCCAATTCAATTATACATTAAATGGAAATAATCGCATATTAGATTTAGTTATGGCCAACTTACAGTGTTCTGTAGAGAGGGATGATTTACCTCTGGTAAAACTTGATGCACACCATCCGGCCTTAACCATCACCTGTGATCTCGAAGTTTCAATGTTAAAAAACATACCGCATAATCCTTTTAATGAAAAATATAATTTTAAAAAAGCTAACTATCCTCTTTTATATAATGAAGTGTCTAAGATCGATTGGAAGGCTTTAGATAATATTACTAATATAAACACTCAATGCAACATATTTTATGAGAAGATTTCTGAGGTTTTTAAAAAAGCAGTACCACTTTATACTAATTTTAAACATAAGTACCCGGTATGGTATAATAAAGATATAATTAAAAATGTTAAACAAAAAGATAAGTTTTTTCATAAATATAAAAAAACTGGCAGCCTTGCTCACTTAGCACAATATAAAGAATTAAGATCACTCACAAAAATACAAATAAATAATGCATATAATGATTATTTGAATACAATTCAGGATAATCTGCTGGATGACCCCAGTAGATTCTGGAATTTCATCAATTCTAAAAAGAAAACATCAGGTATACCAGATGTTGTGAACCTTAATGGAGAACCATTTGATACTCCAAAAAAGATTGTGTCTGCTTTTGATAAATTCTTCTCTAGTGTGTATAATATACCAATAGATACTTTTGGGATAAATGATCCTTCATGTGGTCCAGTCAAAATTTTTTTCATCAAAGATTGTACAATTATAATGTCCAAGATTCTCAGCAGAGGATATTAAAAAATTTCAAGGAAACTAAAGCCCAAACTGAATATTTGCTCTCCTAAATCTCAAGTAGACGTTGTCTTTACCGATTTTTCAAAGGCATTTGACAAGATCAATCATTCTGTAATTCTCCATAAAATGTCATGGTTTGGTCTCTCTGAAACTCTCATATCTTTTTTCAGTTCATATTTAACTGATCGATATCAGTATGTTGAATTTTGTGGCCATAGATCTAAAGGATTTAGGGTGACTTCTGGGGTACCCCAGGGTTCTAACCTTGGACCTTACCCTTTTCTCCTTTTCATTAATGATGTGTGCGATGTATTGGATGTTCATAGTTTACTGTTTGCGGACGATTTAAAATTGTATTCCTCAATAAAGAGCTGGATTCACTTCGTTTGCAGAGTAACATTGACAAGTTGCAGAGATGGTGTGAGAAAATGACCTGGGCCTGAATATATCTAAATGTAAGGTTTTAACTGTAACCCGAAAAAGAAATCATATCAACTTTTTTTACAACATAAATGGTTCTCTAATATCCAGGTGCAATTCAATAAAAGATTTAGGTCTTACGATCGACTCTAAACTTACATTTATACAAAATTAAACCAACAGGAGGAACAGCTTAATGAACAAAAGCGGGAAATTGAGAATTTGAGCAACGATCTTAAAGCCAAAGAGTCTTTCCTATTAAGGCAGAGAAAGCAATCACTTAAGCTTTCAAGAAGATGTTGAGGAGGCAGAGCAAAAATTCGAAGAAAAGTTAAAACAAAAATCTGCAAGTATTGTGTTATTAAATAAGAAAATTTCAAGCATTGAAGAAAGAAATATATACAAAGAACTAAATAAGTCTCTAGAAAACAAACTTTTGTTAAGTGAAGAAGAACGTGCTAAAGTAAAAAGAAATTTAGAGGATCTTAAAGAGATAAATACAGACATGATAAATTCCATCAGGGTCTTTGAAAGTAATATAGAGGCATATAGACAAGAAGTGGAAACCCTTAAGAATGAACTTCTTCAGAGGGCTTTGTTGCATGATGAAATTAATAAACAGAAACCAATCAATATTAACAAAGCAAAGAGACCAAGTGGTAAAATAATTATACTGGGTGATAATTTGGCTAAAAATTTTCGAGCAGATCTAGACAAGCACTTAAGTGATTTATTTACTATAACAGCAGTGGTAAAGCCAAATGCCTTAATTGATGATGTAGTTGGAAATATTTTAGAATGGACTAATAATTATACCAAAAAGGATTATGTGGTTGTTATCAGTGGTTCAGTAAATCTTTTACAAGGCATTAGAGTAGAAGAGGAAACAATACAAAAACTTAAGATTGTGAGTGATTATTCAAATTTAATTTTGTTTTCTGTGCCTCTCTTTAGCAATAACATTGTTTTAAATAATTTTATTAATGAACACAACAAGATGATTTATAGTAAATTAGGAGTAGTGAATAAGAATGTTCAGTTAATTCATTTTAATGCTATGGTAAGTTCATTATATTTTATTTGTAGACATAATTTGTACATTAAGTTTAGTGGGGTGAGTTTAGTAACACAGGCATTAAAAAAATTAGTAGTTAAACTCCAAGGTCAAAATTTTACCAATGCCCATCCTAATGCTTGTAGAATGGATACTTTCAATGTTGAAAATGCCAATGCTTTTGTATTATTATTTTTTTATTTATTTACTTATTCACAGCAACACTACAGAGTATCAAACAACTCCAAATGGTTCAGTCTAAATCTAACTACAAAATGTAAATAAGTAAATAACCTTAAAACTATGGATAAATTGAGCCATAAACAAGACAAAAACTAACCATCCAAAGACACGATTCTGACATTAAGCACATTAAAAAATATGGAAAATAGAAAACATCGACAACAAAGAAAAAAAAAAAAACAAACTACATTAACATTAGTTTAAAATTGCTCGTTTAAAGCGCATAAAATTACCTGTAAAGCGGTCATATTGCGTAAAATGTCTATTGTAATTTATGACCATTTTATCGGCAAAAGAATTATTACCATAGTTTGTGCGATGAAAATTTTCGTGAAATAAAGCCGTGAAACGGGTATGCCTTCGTGGAATCCGAAATAAAATATTAGCGAGCAAATCACTACAATCGATAAGCCCATTTAACAACTTGTACAGGAAAAAGGCCATCGCATTTCGCCGACGTTCCTGAAGGCTAGTTAGTCCAACTAATTGGATTCTAGTGCTGTATGGTATGTCTTTATAAGGAAACTTATGTTTGAAAAGAAGGAACTTGGCAAATCTATTCTGCACTGCCTCAATACGTTGTATTTGACACAAATATGACGGAGACCAAACAACACTACAATATTTCAGAATACTTCTGACTAGACAGTTATATACAAACAAAATAGCTTTAGTGTCATAGATATGTTTAGAGTTTCTTTTCAAAAACCCGAGCATTCTACAAGCTTTCATGATGATATTATCTATATGTCTCTTAAAATTCAATTCTTTGTCGAAAGTCACACCCAAATCATTAATAATGTCCACAGAGTCTAGAGTGACAGTATTGATAGAGTAATCAAAAAGTACTGGATCATTACATCTGTAAAAGCGCATTATTTTACATTTTTTGATATTAAGAGCCAAGTAATTATTTTGACACCAAGAAAACAAATTATCTAGATCCTCCTGAATAGAAAGGCAATCATCACTAGCATCAACAGTACCATAAAACTTCAGGTCGTCCGCGTATAACAGACATTTACATTTTTTAAATACTGATATAACACTATTTATAAATAACAGAAACAGTATTGGACCCAAATGGGATCACTGAGGAACTCCCGAAGTGACATTAATTTCGCGCGATGACAGTCCATTCAGCTTAACACATTGTTTTCTTCCATCAAGGTAGGATCTAATCCATTCGAGGTATGTACCACACACACCAATCGAATGAAGCTTATTGAGAAGAAGTCCATTTATGAGCAATGGTTCTTTTTTTATGAGCAATGGTTCTTTTTTAGGAATTTCTTAATATTAGTGAATTCACAAAACTTGCTCTCTAAATTCGATCAATTTCATGATTATATTGTAAATATGTGCCCAATGGTTGTTTGTTTAACTGAAACTAGACTTACAGAAAATATTAATAATTTTGAAATAGAAATTATAGGGTATAGAATTATTATGGTGGATAGCAATAGCAGACACACAGGCGGAGTTGTAGTGTATATAAGTAACAGTATTGATCTTGTAAGCATTGAAAAATATCAGTATCAGAAGAATTATTGGTTTGTCATATTTAAAATTTGTATTGTTGGAAAAATTTACATATTGGGCTGTTTGTATCATTCTCCAAATGCAAGTCACAGGGAGTTTTTAGATTTTTTTGAACAAAAATGTGAGGAATTGTTAGATAACATGCATCCGGTTATAATTGTGGGTGATTTTAATATTGACTGGTTGTCTAATAGTACTTATTCAGAGAAACTCAAGAAAATTCTTAGCGATGTAGGCTTTCAACAAACAGTCAAAAAGTTTACACACCCAACTGATAAAGGGGGAAGTATAATTGACTTAGTTTTGACAAATAATGCAGATATTTTACACACCTCAGTATCGGAAACGCCACGTATTAGTGATCATTTTATTGTTAATATAAATAATCAGTATAATGTAATAAACAAAAATAATTTCACTATAAGTACGAGGGGTAGAGTAGATTATGAGGAGGTGAATAACAGACTAACCAGAATTGATTGGAAATATTCGGAAATATAGATATATTAAATATGTGAATATTTTTATAATATTATAAAAGAGGTTTTAAACCAGGTTGCACCAAGGAAAGAAACGGTGATAAGAGCTAATTACAAAGAATGGTACAATGAAAAGAGTAAAAGAAGCAATTAATAATAGGGACAATAGTAACAAAAAGCAAAAACGGGATAAATCAGTGCAAAATAAAAGGACTACAAAAAACTTAGAAATAAAGTTGTATCAGTCATTAGAGAAGAAAAGAAAAAACTATTATTATAATAAAATTGACTCAACAAAAAATAATCCTAAAAAATGTGGGAAACTTTAGGTGAATTGGTTAAAGCAAAAGGAAATAAGGGATATATTGAAAATATTGAAATTAATAACAAAATAATTAAGAATCCTAAAGATGTTGCAGGGCATTTAAATAAATATTTTGTAGAAAGTATAAACGATATTGTCAATAGTATTAATAAAACTACTGTAGTGATAGAGCCAGTCTTGAACATAAATAGTGAAATACCAGAATTATCTTCATTTCAATTGGTCAGCTTTAAAGAATTGCATGATATTGTACTTTCCTTGCCAAATAAAGGTAGTTCTGATGAAATAACTGCAGAGTTTATAAAAACACTTATTTTAGTATTGAAAAAGCTCACTCCTTCATTTAATAAATTCTTCTCTAGAATTAGGTTAGGTTACCAGCATATTTATGGGTTCAAATATTCTCCGTTTTAGCTGTATTTTACCTTTCTGAATTGGCTACAGTTGTCCCAATTCAGAAAGGTAAAGGTGCAGCTAAGGCAGATAATTTGAGACCCATAAATATGCGGGTAACTCTCGATAAAATCATTGAAAAAGTTGTATATAATCAGTTAATAGATTACCTCACAACCAACAATATTTTGATCCAAAACCAGTCAGGATTTCGAAAGGGTCATAGTTGTGAGACTGCCATTCAAAATATATTATATGACTGGAAATGTTTACTTGATGATAACTATGCGATAGGTGCCGTTTTTCTAGATTTAAAACGTGCTTTCGACACTATAGACAGACAGAGACTAATAAGAAAATTTAAAAAACATGGTATAGTGGGTAAGGCACTAGACTGGTTAGCAGATTATTTGCAGAGTAGAAGACAGGTAACAAAAGTTAATAGTGAGGTGTCGGAGGAATTGTTAAATAGTAATGGCGTACCCCATAGTGTTCTTGGTCCCTTGCTATTTATTCTTTATATAAATGATATTGGTACAGTGATTAAAAGTTGTTCAATACATTTGTTTGCTGATGATACGTTAATATATTTTTTTTCAAAGACTTTAAATCACTTAATAGAAGTAATTAATATAGAATTGAATCAGCTAGAAATATGGTTAGGTCAAAATTCACTCAAGCTTAATACACAGAAAACCAAATTTATGTTAATAGGTAACAATAAGATACAAAAAGACTTTCAGCAGGAAAATTTAAAAGTTGAAATAGATTCTTGTGAGATTGAGGTGGTAGAGAGGATAAAGTATCTTGACTTTGTAATTGACTGTTACCTTAATTTTAAAGATCATATTTTGTACATAATTGAAAAAAATGGCAAACAATATTAATTTTCTATCAAGAATTTCTACATCTCTGTCTCAATGGGCAAAAATTACTGTTTATAATACCTTGGTCTTACCTCATCTAGTGTCAGTTCATCAGTTCTTTTTTTAGCAAACAAGAATGAGATCAGTAGGCTTCAAAAATTACAAAATAGAGCTATGCATATAATATTACAAAAAAAAGGGACACACCTATAAAGTAAATGTTAGGAAAGTTAAATTGGCTCCCTGTTGAAAAGTACAGAAAAAGTATACAAAATTAAAAATAGAATGACGCCTGAATATTTAACGGAACGATTATTCACTAATGAAATGGTTCATTCATATCCAACCAGACATAAAGAAAACTTTTATATCACTAAAAAAAACAAAAAAAAGTTCTGAAAACTCCCTTTACCATAAAGGTTTACTTGGTTTTAATTCCCTACCTGTAGATATTAGAAATATAAGTAGCTTGAATACATTTAAACACAGGTTAAAGAGCATTTGAAGGAGAGTGATACATGAAGCAAAATAAAATAGTTAATTTTAATGAGATGTAATATTTAGCATTGTTTTCTTTTGAATAGGTTTGTAGGATATACATGTTTTTAAACTTTGACGTATTTATAATGTTGACTATATTGTGTAATTTTACATATTTTGTTTGTTTTTAAAAGAGTGTACTGTTCTGTTTTAATAAGTTTTATTCTATTGAATCGATGTATTGTTATTTTAATTTTAATTTTTATATTTGACATATTTAATAATTTTGTTTACATTTTTAATTTAATGGATATGCCTTTACAATTGTTTGTTTATACATACTTGTATTATTAGCCAGGTACTAAATAAAGAATTATTATTATTACATTTACAGAACACATCACCAAAGTGACATCTGAGGCATCCCGCATGTTGGGATTCTTGAAGAGAAATTGTAAAGACTTCACGAACATTTCATGCTTAAAGTCACTATACTTTGCCCTAGTTCGAAACAAACTGGAGTATGCTAGCATAATATGGGAACCTTATTATGACAGGTATATATGTGATATTGACAGAATCCAGCGTAGGTTTTTAAAGTTTTTGTGTTTAAAAATGGATGGTGTGTATCCCACATGGGGAATTGATAACCAATACCTTTGTTCTAGATTAAATGTAATGACATTAAAATCCAGAAGATTTTATATGTGTTGTATGCTCTTATATAAAATGTTAAATAATAACATTGATTGTAGTGAGCTTTTGAGTAAACTACCATTTTATGTTCCTAGAATCACTTGTAGAAGCACTGATTTGTTCTACCGTCCCACGGCAAGCACGAACATTAAATATACATCTCCAATTTTTAAAATATGTTACTGCTTCAACAAAATACATGGCATTGGTGACTATACTATATTGAGGCCCTCTAAATTTAAAGCACTTGTTACATCTTATTGTATGGAACTATTATAACTGTACTTATTTGTTGTATAGGATTCAAAAAGTAATTAGTATCAAAATTTAGGTTGTGTATGTGGCTTTATATCAATTTATACTATATTTTCATTTTTTCAAAGTTTACCACTTAAAATTTATTTTTAAAATTATTATTTAAATTTAATATTATACCCTGTTATTGGTTGTTACTGTTGGGTGTTCAATAAATAAATAAATAAATAAATAAATAAAACTTCTGGTTCTTAATACAAGGAAAAAAATGCGCTTCTCGCATTCCAGCTGCCATGACCGACTCCAAGGACACTACTCACTCTGGTCCGGACAGTGATGTTTCAGCCCTCGCTGCGTTTTTCCAGACTGTTTATAAAACATCTCCACAGCCTATTGAAGACATTCCGATGATAGCGCATTCTGACTCCGTAGACATCCCGTCAATTACTACCGATGATGAGTAAAAGACTCAAGAACAGGATCACTTCTGGCCCTGACGGGATTCCCAGCTTCATTGTGAGGGATTGTTCACTAGCATTATGTAGTCCACTATGCCATATATTTAATCTCATACTAAGGTCTGGCGTCTTTCCTGATGCCTGGAAGGTTGCTCGGGTTTGCCCTTAAAAAAGGTGATTCTACCTTAATTGAAAATTATCGGCCCATTTCTATTCTCTGCAACTTTTCCAAAATATTTGAGATGATCTTACATAAGTCCATTTTTTCCAGTATCAGAACCAATATTTCCCCCGAGCAACACCGATTCATGTCAAAGAGATCACGCATCTCTAATTTGTGCTCTTTCTCACATGTCTGCGTCGCTCTTAACTGCAGAGGTCAGGTCGATGTTATCTATACAGATTTCAGCAAGGCGTTCGACCAGATCAATCACCACAAGCTGCTACAAAAAGCACGCAATCTCTTCAGCTTTTCTAGAGGCCTCACTACACTCTTACAATTATACCTATGTAATCGAAGGCAGTTTGTCGAGATTGACAGTTTTCGGTCTGAGTCATTTATACCGACATCTGTTGTTCCTCAGGGTTCTAACCTTGGACCGCTCCTGTTTAGCGTGTTTAAGTGTTTTAATGCACTTCCAGATAGGACCAGATCTCTTTCCTTTCCTAAATTTAAAATAGTAATGAAAAACTATTTAGAGCGAAAAGTCTTTTATTCTTTGGAAAGCTTTTTAATGAACAATTTTGACGACATCTAGATGCACCCACTTTAAACATGTATATATTCGTTTAATTTTATCTATCATAGTCTGTAATTTTATTATTTATTTATTCAATAAGTACATAACAGGACTTTGCCCAAATAGCACATTCAAAGAGAAACAATATAAATTAAAAAAAAAAAAAAAATTACATCACTAATGAAAGATACAAATACAGTCAAATAACAATAACAATATGAAACAATGCTAATAGACTAAATTGACATAACAAAACATGGTACAAATACATGAAAAGCGAGTCTAAAAATAAAATTTGGTTACACATCATAATCTTTGAATATTAGCCTAATCTTGTTCTTGAAACATAATGGAGAACAATCAATGTCAAAGTTTGAAGGAATGAACCGATTAAAAAACTCCATCATTCGGTTGATACAACTGTATTTTTTTTTTATCCACTACTTATGAATGTAAATTGTTTGGTCCTTGTATATAGTTAGAATTACTTGTTAGTTATATTTGTATTTTTTATCAGTGACCTGTAATGTATTTATAATAATTATTGTGACATTTATTTCTTTTCTCCTAGAAAATTTGACTTGTGAAAATACTATGTATATCCATCACAAATAAATATTGATTGATTGGATTGATTGAAATATTCGTGGAGGATCTGATTCGAGTGTTAAATTGCTCCAAACTCACCTATGCCGATGATCTAAAAATCTTTCATCGCATTGACACTTTCAATTGAAATTCAAATTCAAATTCCTTTATTCACAAACAGATCACAGTGTGACATGTGTTTCGTCAAAGATCAATGATTGCCTACTACTGCAGTCAAATATTGATATAGTTAGTGATTGGTGTTCATCTAATCGGCTCAGCCTAAATGTTGCCAAATGTCACGTCGTGTCATATTATAGAATCAAGTCACCACTTATCCTCAATTACTCTATAAACGACAATATTCTGTCCAGATCCACAACCGTGAGAGACCTCGGAATCGTATTTGATGATAGACTCACATTTGTTCCTCACATTGAACAGATGGTATCTAGTGCTTCCAGAATGTTGGGGTTTTTTATCAGGACTTGTAAGCATTTTAACAGTTTACTGGCTCTTAGGCTGCTCTATTACTCTCTCGTCAGATCCAAGTTGGACTACGGTTCCATCGTGTGGTGTCCTATATATAATTGCCATACAATTTCCATTGAGGCCGTTCAGAGGAGATTCTTTAAATACCTTATGTACAAGGAAGATGGAGCCTACCCTGATAAGAGGGTTCGATCATGGCTTGTTGTTGTCCAGATTTGGGGAGTTGCCATTGAAGCTCCGCCGAAACATTCAGTCGGTGACATTCTTATATCGCCTACTTAATGGGAACATCGACTGCCCTTTTCTGTTGGGAGAAATTCCCCCCCCAGACGTCAACCTATGTTTGCTCTCGACCTGGCACATTCCAACATTCTCTACCAAAGCCCCGTTCACATTATGAAGAATTTACTAGAAGAGCAGGCATTCTATATGACTGAGAAGTATTTTGATGCTAGATTCCAATGCAATTTTATACTTGTAGTATTCCTTTAGGTTTTTTTATGTTTTATAAGTTGACGTAGGTACAGGATCTTTGATTGTATTTAAGTTCCTACCTAGAGACTTTATGATATAAGATAGAAAAAATGTTTTATAAAAACTTAAGATTGGTCCCAAACCACCTGAATTTAATTTCTAATTGAATAAATGTGTATCGCGAATCTGTCAAAACATATTAACTTGATTTCTTTTAAATGGGACACCATGTATATTATTAGGTATTTAAAAAGATCTTGTTTTCCTGATTATAAATATATCTAAGTTTGTATCTCTAAATTGAAAAATGGCCAAGTAAATCGACAAAAACCATACCATAAGAACCAATGTGTTGGAGACAGAATTAATTTTACATAAAAAGGGAATCTTCTCAATCCAACACATTGGTTCTTATGGCACAGTTTATTTATAATTAGGAACAGAAGATCTTTTTAAACACCTAATAACATACAGTGTGTCCCATTTAAAAAAAAAGTTGATATTTTTTGACAGATTTGTGATACCCATTTATCTGATTAGAGACTGAATTCTGGCAGTTCGGGAAAACCTTAAAATTTTGATACAAAATATTTTTTTCCCTTTCAAATAATAAAGGCTCTAGGTAGAGGACGTAAAGATAATCAAAGACCCTATACATAGTTAAGTTCTGGAGGGAGCTGATGCTTTGATATTCTAGTGTAATTTACCTTTAATAAAGTAGTTTTTATATATTTTCTATTTAGCCTACATTGACTACTGCATTCTGACTTTATATTAGGTACTTGTTTTAATGTGATATACTGTTGGAGTTTACTTTGTTCTATTTTAAGGCTTTGTTGTTAAGAACCTGTAATTACCCTCGACAATAAAGCATGTTTTGAATTTGATACGATTTCTACTGATTCGGCACATCTCTATTCTTGCAGGATGTGTTGCACGAAAAGCAATGCTTAATTTTATAACATCATTTATATACTTTATAGTTTAATAATTTAACAGAAACTAAGTATTACATAATATTTTAAATAACTTTACAAGAACAAATCAAACTGATGACCTGTCCAACGCATCCAAGCTAATTCGGTATTTGTAGCTTCACAAAAGAATACTCACACTAAAAGAACGCCCTGCGTTGCTATGATTCTCTTCACCACCACTCATCAGCGAAAATAACGTAAATAATAAACACAACTACTTCTAAAAACACAAAGAAAAAATCTACATACCTGTGCATCCCAAAGTATTGATTGAATTTTATTAAATATTTTTATTTGAATAAATTATCAATATACAATTCACTACCTAAAACAAACGTCACAGACTCAGTTTACTGACAATCATATGATTTTTGACAGATATTTGTTATTGACCGAAAACATGAATGTTAGGGCTACGTTGACAAACTTATGATCAATATAGAATTGATCTAGTTTACACCATGCTAAGGTTTTCAGTTTCGGGTCTGGTACGCTTAATGTTTATTTGAATTAAATACTTTTTTGGAAAATTTTGATCGTAGTTGATAGTTTTAAGTTTGATCTTAACAAAAAAGGGTACTAAGTTCTTTTTTTTCGACATCGTTTCGTTTTTGACTTATCCATCATCAACTAGTACGGCGTATCATCGCCGATTTCAATGATTTTTGGTATTCTGGTAGATTTTTGAACACTGCCCAAGAAACAATTTATTCTTTATGAAGGTCTTCCGGATACTGAGAAAACCTTTTTGTAAACCTTCATATACAACCTTTTTAAGATTAAAGATTCTTCAGTAGGTTGTTAAGCACGTCTTAAAACTAAAAAACCCTACCATAAGAAATCTTTAAATACATTTTTTTAAATAAGTTATAAAGCCAAATGTATCTAAGTACTTTTATGTATTATGATTACAGATAACTAATTCAGCCAGGAAAATATTTTATCCGTAGTATTGCTGAAACCAAGACCGCGGCATAAAACCGTGGACTTAAATAATACATTAAGGGCTAACAAGTTTAGTCATAAGATCTTGTACGTTTATCCAGGCAAACTTATTAATAATAAGTTAAATATTTATGAAGTGTGTTAACAAAGTGTTCATTTTCTAAAAAAGTATGTTTATTTACACATCTTAACACCCATAGCAATAATAAACTTATGAAGTGGGCTTATAAAGTAATTATTTTTTATGATGTATTCTTTGTATATCTAGATATTTTAATATGATTGATTACCTACATATTTCATGAAGCTTTTTAAAAAGCCTTTATACCCTAGGACTTGGGTTACTATAAGAATATTTATGAATTCTCTCTATTATACTCATAAATACAAGATACAACTTAAAGCCTAAGTATAAGAAATATTAAAACCTATTAGTTTTTACATAATTTCCAGTTAATGAAGGTTTAACGGATGTTTATGTAGAAGGTAATAAAGATTAAGACTGAAAGCACTTATGAGTTTTATGATAAGTGCCTAACAATAAATTGGGCTACACTCTACTATTCCTAATAAATGGAAAAATTCATAACTGGGAAAGACTAGTAAAGGAAATTGTCGATTTCCTATCGTAATCGTGTTTGTCTGTTTTGTTCGCTCCATAGCTAAAAAACTACTTACTCGATTGACTTCAAATTTCAGTAAAAAATTAAGGCTCATAAAAATCCAAAACGGTGGAATAATATGAAAACTAATAAAATGTAAAAAAATATATTTCTAAAAATCAACCGTGACATAGGAATGCGCTGGTAAACGTTTGGTACCAATCTAAGATAGCGTAACAAAATAGCGGCCCATTAAAATGTTTAAAAAATCAGTTTGAAAACTACTTATTCCATTAATTTTAAATAATGAGTGAGAATTAGGTGTTATATAAAGAACTGGTAACGAATTCAAAATGTCGAGACAAAATGACAGCCAAAATAGTTTAAAACATTAATATAAAAACATCTTCTTATCAAATTACATCAAATTTTGCACACAAATCATTGGGGGAAAAACTGCATATAAAATACACAAAAATGCGGCCTATTTAAAGACAATATAAAAAAGAGTCTATTTCCTTTTCCCGGAACTGGCCTCCTTTTATTAGAAATTGTTAAGTATGATCCTTAGTTTCACATAGTTATTTAGTAGTTACATATATAAATTGTCTTATCTTTCACTTTCCTAAGCAAAAGGAGAGGATTCTTTGTGAGAGAAATTTTTCGAAATTCGGTAAAACCAATAGTAAAACCAATCTGTAAGAAAGCTTTTCTCCCGATTCTTCCATTTTTGTCTGCAAAAGTGAAAAAGATGTGCGGAACAGAATAGGGTTATCCTTCACTATTCCTAATAAAGCTTAATGTTCATAACTTTATTAATTATGTATTATTTTGCCTTTGATTTTTTATTGTATTTAATTATATAATTCAAGTATTGTTACTACCTTTTGTTACAAATGTTAATTTTATTATGTACGTTAACAGGTCTTTGCTTAGATTTTTTTTGCTTTTTCTTTATTATATTTTTATTACTAGACAGATCTATGAATGTACACTTTAACATAGATATTTACCTATATATGGTTTTACTTCTTTGTTAGTTTTTTTTACTGGCTATTAAACAAAGGAAAAGGAAAGAAGAAAAAAAAAGAAAACATTAGCTTTAACATGCTTTGTCAACAGAAATTCTTTGTATTCTCGACAATAAAGTACATTTTGATTGATTGATTGATTGATTGATAACCATTTTCACCCTATAAAAATTAAATTACCAGTGCCCGCGGGCTTTTAAATTGTGAAGCTGAGTACTGCAGTTGATTGTATTATCAGTAGACTTCATTGCACCGACATTGCTTCATGCTGCATGCCTTCTTTTTTAAAGTTGCTTATAATTATCTGAAGCAAAGCTTAATTATAATAATGGTTTTATAACAACAAAATAATCCTCTCTGTTAGCTAATGATTTTGTGTAAAGTTTAATTAAGGTGTAATTTATACACTAATGAAGAAATACGTATCAAGTGAACTCTAGTTTAGATATAGCAAGTGGTCAAAATGAAGTTTAGAAGAACGTACAAAAAAGGACAAGCACTCTAACTACATTGTCTGCTTGGTCGTAACGGAGCTCAACATATAAGGACCCAAGCATAATCAAATAAAGAATTTTCTGATAGTAAGTAACTAATGGCTCGAGATATTACATTGGGGAGTATTGCGATTGTAATTCCAAATCATGCATGTGGTAGAGGCGATGCATGCATAACTTTTCGAATAATTAAGTATATATTAAATTTTTTCGTTTTGTAATTTATATCCATAGTAATTTGAACACATGATATTATATAAAATATACATCATTTATGGCCAAACAAAAAAAAAACGTAATTATTTCTTCAGAATAAAATAAATGGTAACAATAAAGAAAAGAAGAAGATTTCTTAATAATTACCTTGATATAAATTAACTTCAAACTGTACAATATATCTTTAGGATTTTAGATCTTTTTGTTGATAATAACTTATTTGCGTATTTCAGAAGAAAGATACCTTATATAATATGTATCATACAAATAGAAAGTTATTCAACAATTTTATGTCTTTATATTTTTATACAAAGGAAAAATTAATTTACGAAATAAAGTAATTTTATATCAAATGATTTGGTAATTATTTTTTTTATAAAAAGAAATTCGTTATAATAAGTTTGCTCATAAACTGTTATACATATTTTTATTGTTTAACTTTTTGGAACTATTATTTTTTGGATAAATGTTGATGACCGACGGACATATAAACGAAGCCAAACTAAAGTACCTTGTCAAAAAAGCATTTATTTATTTATGTTTCATGCCTTAAATGCACCTCACTGACCTTGTACCCTTTGCGAAATAAACGAACTCTTTCCCTCAAATTAAGATATTTCTCTAAATTGGCAATAGTGCTTCACTGCTTGAGGTTTTCTCAGTAGTGGCGATTAATCATATCGTGTGAATCAGGTTTTCAAGTTTTGTGAGCTTGTGACTGTGTAGAGTTAAGTTTAAGGTTTAAAAGGTGTAAACACGATTAAAAGGAGATTCAATTCAATATTTTGTAGCCCGAGAAAGAAAAAACTTTGTTAGCTGCTAGTCTACTAAAATAATTCGAAATTGTTCGTTTCTATCGAGTGATTATAACAGGTTAGTTAAGTGTTGTAGTTTTAAAAGGTCACTGACAGTTTAATAACTAGTACACGCCTTTGTTATTTTTGTCTTCACAGAATTTCGTTCTGAAGATGTCCAAAAAACCGACTGTTCAACCCGCTCTTCATAAAGTTATTATGGTAGGCAGTGGAGGTGTTGGAAAATCTGCCCTTACTTTACAATTCATGTACGATGAGTTTGTAGAAGATTACGAACCAACTAAAGCCGATTCATATAGGAAAAAAATTTTACTTGATGGTGAAGAAGTCCAGATTGATATTCTTGATACTGCAGGTCAGGAGGACTATGCAGCGATAAGAGACAATTATTTTCGCAGTGGAGAAGGTTTTCTATGCATCTTTTCCATAACAGAAGATGAGAGCTTTCAGGCTACTCAAGAATTTAGGTAAATATGCCCGTATTAAAAATTACTTAGTTTTAAAACAGTAATGTAGTGTAGCTGGATTTATTAATTTAATATTCACAATTGTAGTTATAGTTATGCATGCAATAAGACAATTCAACAATGTGTCATAATCAGCTTGCTTCTGCTCTCTGAACTGCTTTACGATTTAGAGCATCAACCTCCGAGACTCTTCTGAGAGCATACAACATTTAATATGCTGTACTGGAATGCTCACTGCAGGCCATAGGCTGACTGTAACTTTTTTGTTGTATCTAATAATAATATATTTTTATGTGAGTTTGAATGTTTGACAAGGGTAAAGAAACAGAAGTTGTTTAATAGAAATGGATAAAATTAAAAATGATGAAATTTTGAGCCCATTGGTATTTATTAATTTATACAAGATATTTGTTTCTGGGTCTTAAATTTATAGTTCCACTTTAAATATTTATTTCTTAAATTTAGTAGGTACTTTTTTGTGTGGTGAATTTAGCTTTTATAATAATACAACTTAGCAAAATGTTGTTTTGTTTATATTTTATTTATCATAAAAATTTGCAAAATAAAGTTAAAAGAGGTGTCATAGGATTTCGCAGAATGGGCAGCGGGAAAGTCTTAGCACTAAGCACCAATAAAATAGATATCAGGGAAGTTAACTATGGTTTTTGGTGACAAATTGTGGAGAAGGGCAATCGACACGCAAAGCTGTACTTATTTCTGATCTGTGTTATGCAAAATTAAGATGTTAATTAACATCTAGAGCAATATATACATATTAGGGGGTTAAATTATACTAATACCCCTGTAGAATACTACGGCAATATTTAGACATTAAGAGGAAAAAAACAACCACACAGAACTTGTCAGAACATATTTTTTTATTTTTTAGAAATTTTGGAATTGTTGGTTAGGAAGATCTTAATAGGTATAGGTATCTAAAATGTATTTTCCATATCTTAAAAGATAACAAGGTGAAAACAGCCAAAACCTTGTATAATTAGAATGTGCCACAACATATTTTAATTATTTTCTCAAAATATTTGGTAGGGTACCACATTCATCTTTCCAGAGGTAGGTAATTAGGTTGATCCTGAAGTGTATATATGTAAATTATTTTCTTAATAGTTAGGTGATAAGGGGGTGAAAACTGTCAATAATACTTAGGAATCAGAATGTGCCCCAATTTATTTTATTAATTTTCTTGAAATTTTGAATAGGGTACCAAATTCATCTTCCAGGAGATATTTTTCCAATTGTTAGGGATTAAGGTAGTGAAAACAGGCAATAACATGTAGGAATGAGAACACCAATGATCATATTTCATATATATAAAATTTTGGGTAAGGTACCACATTCATCTTTCAGGAGGTGATTACGTTGATCCTGAAGAGATATGTTTAAAATATTGTTTCAATTAATAGGGGATAAGAGGGTGGAAACAGCCAATAACATTTTGGAATTATGCTGTGCCTCAATTTTATTTAATTTTCTCAATATTTTGAGTAGGGTACCACATTACAGGAGAAGTGAAAGTATGTGTATACTTAATATTTTTTCAATTTCATATAATTTATTGAGAATTACATGGGGTATCTAACCCATTACATCACAGCATTATCTTAAATAAGTATTACATATAGAATAAATAAACATAATGATATCAAGCACCTAGATGTCCATAAATCTGTATGTGCATTTAGTTAATTATATTCTTATTTTTAAGTAGGTATATCTAGTAATGTATAACTGTTCTATTCAAACTTAAAGCCAACATTATGGTAAAGTAAAGCTAAGACATAAGTATTTACATATATAAAACAATACAAAATATAACTATTAACATTCATACAGTGTTGAAGGTTAGAAGTCTTTAATCAAAACTTAATTAAAAAACCTTTCAAATTGTGGGTAATTTTGAAATATAAATATTTTACATGTAGCAATAAATTTAACCTTTTTGGTATTTCTAATTTCTAATGGTAGTTTGTTATAAACCTTGGGTCCAATATGATTTATATATCTTAGATTAAGGTTTGTGCTAATAGGTAGTTGGATCTTATTACTTGCATTACTCTGGGTATAAATTTTATGACTTACAAACCTCTGCAATTGCTTATGACTGTGGATATAAAAGCATATTGTTGACATATGTAGCATCCTGATGTTGCATATTTCTGACGAAAATAACATGTTTGTAGGATATAGTTTATTTTTTTTATAAATTATGACCTATATATATAACCCCACACCAATAAGCTATATATATATATATATATATATATATATATATATATATATATATATATATACAATGTCAAATATGTCATTTGATTCTGGCAAATTTCTATCGTGTGTAAAGGTTGCTATAGTTAATACACTATTCAAAGGGGGTGAATTGGATGATTCAACCAACTTCCAGCCAAATTCTTTCTTGCCTTGTATATGTAAGATCATTGAGACACTAGTTAAGAAGAAACACACACTGTTCTGGAGCAGTCTAATATTCTGAGCCGGAACCAGTTTGGACAATAGTGGAACACAAACCTACTGATTTTATGTTAAAAAAAAAAACAAGTGTACTTAGCTTTAAGTTTGCCTTTACTGGTTCAAATATGATGGCCAGAATTAGAAAATAGACAAGTGAATAGATTCCTAGACATTATAAATGATAACAAGCTTGATTAGAAGCATTGTTCCAATCTAGATCAACATTTTGTTGGTTTTGATAGTATTAGGAAATATAAAATATAATATATAAATTAAAAGAAGCAGATGCTTGCCACAAACATAATTGGCAACACAAAATTTAATTTTAAGTAGTTTTTGTCAAAACAGATTTTGTGTAAGTATTTTTGTCCATTGTGATTTTTTTTATTAATGAAAAACAGTAAATATTTGAATAATATCAAATTATTCTGAGTGTTGATTTGGTAACTGACATATATCTGTTAGCAAAGTTGCTTTTGGGTAACAGATTCAAAGTGCTCCCAAGTTACTCAGGAGTGGTGTGTGCTATTTTACAGCATTTGGGTGCACCAAACCTTGTGGTTTCAGAAGTGGTCTAATTTCCTCCCTGCTTTCACCTCAAGCACCAGCCATGTTATATGAGAAATTGTGGAGAATGGCAAATTCACACCAAAGCAAATTGACAGTATTTCCAATGCATGTTAAGCAATATTAAGATATTAGTTAACATCTAGAGCCATGTGTAAAACACTAGGAGATTAAATTGTATACCCTTTAAAATATTATGGTGATATTTAGACATTAGAGGGATAAAAACGACCACACAGAATGTGGCGGAACATATTTTCTAGAAATTTTGTGTGGGATACTACAATCATGTTCTGGATGGTGATTAGGAAGATCCTAATTGGTATACCTAAAATATATTTTCCATATCCTTAGAAGATAAGAAGGTGAAAATTAGAATGTGCCGCAACATATTTTATTTACTTCCTCAAAATTTTAGGTAGGGTATCATATTCATCTTTCTGGAAGTAATTAGGTTCAACCTGAATATATGTAAATTATTTTCTTAATTCTTACGAGATAAGTGGGTGAAAACCGCCAATAACACTTAAAAATAAGAACCTGCCCCAATATATTTAATTTACTTAAAATTTTGGGTAAGGTACCACATTCATCTTCCAGAAGAAGATTAGGTTGGTCCTAAAGAGTATAGGTGTAAAATACTTTCCCAATTGTTAGGGGATAAGGTGGTGAAAATAGCCAATAACTTGAATGAATCAGAACACGATATATATTTTCTCAATTTTCTGAATATACCACATTTATTTTTTAAGAGTTAATTAAATTGATGCTAAAGATTATGTGTGTAAAATATTTTTTCAATTGGTAGAGGATTAGGGGGTGAAAAAAGCCAATAACCATAAGGAATAAGAATGTGCCCTAATTTATTTTAATTTTCTCAGAATTTTGGGTACCACATTCATCTTCGAGGAGAAGATTAGATTGATCCTAAAGAGTACATGTGTACAATATTTTTCCAATTATTAGGGGATAAGCTGGTGAAAAGAGCCAATAACAATGCTACTTCATATTTTATTCATTTTCTCAAAATTTTGGTCGGGGTACCATATTCATCTTTTAGAAGGTGATTCAATTGATGATGTATTTAAAATATAGGGTACCTAATATATTCATCTTCTAGGAGAATATTAGGTTGGTCCTCAAGAGTATATATGTATAATATGTATCCAATTGTTAGGGGATAGTGTGGTGAAAACAGCCAAAAACCTGTAGAGATCAGAACATAATATTTAATTTATTTTCTCAAAACTTTGGATGAGGTCTAACATTCATTTTTTAGAAGTTGATTCAATTGAAGCTAAAGATTATATTTGTAAAATATTTTTCTCAACTGATAGGGGATACTTAAAGGGGTGGAAAGAGCCAAAAACACTCAGGAATCAGAACATAACCCAACTCATTTTATTTATCTTCTAAACATTTTGGAAAGTGTACCATATTCATCTTTCAGGGTGTGATTAAATTGATCTTGAAGAGTATATGTGTAAAATATTTTTTTAATTAATAGTGGATAAGAGGGTGAAAACAGCCAATAACCATTAGAAATTAGGATGTCTCTAATTTATTTTATAATTTTCTCAAAATTTTGGGTAGGGTACATTTATCTTCCAGTAGAAGATTAGGTTGGTCCTAAAAGTATATTTGTGTAAAATATGTTTCCAATTGTTAAGGGATAAGGTGATGAAAACAGCCAATAACATGGTATCAGATGATGCTACATCATATTTTATTGCCAGTATCATATTAGTCTTTTAGAAGGTGATTCAACTGATACTAAAGATTATGCCTTTAAAATGTTTTTTCAATTGGTAGGGGATTTGGGGGTGAAAACAGCAATTACATGTAAGAAACAGAACACGCTACATCATATTTTATTTATTTTCTGGAAATTTTGGATAGGTTACCATTCATCTGTTAAGAGGTAATTTAATTGATGCTAAAGAGTATACATATATATATATATATATATATATATATATAGATATATATATATATATATATATATATATATATATATATATATATATATATATATATACTAATTTTGTTTCCTTGGGTATTTTGGTTCGATAGTAGGAATAAAATTAAAACAAATTTAATTTCATTTTTGTTACATTTTTATAGACGTTTCGACCATTTATGGTTGGTCTTCATCAGTATTTTTTTTGTGTGTCTGTAACAATAGAAAACCGAGATAAGATATTTTTCTTAAAAGACTATTATAAATTGTATGGACAAATTATTAATAATATTATTTTAACATTTTAGATGACTTACCATAAGAAGGATCTTTCAGAATTCATCTTTATGCAACATTTAAAAACAGCACGTTTTCCATACAACACTCAGAAACAGCACATTTAAAAACATTGAAAAGAACGTCATACAGATTAAAATTACTATAATATTAATTGCTACGAGTATGTCTATCTTCGAGCGACACTGCTTTAATTGGCAGAATGCATTCATGTGAAACGTCGGTTAAGGAATTCTATGGGTTTTTTTTTTATATATATTAGTTTAAAAAAGCAAAGATAATTAGATTTGTTTTGAACTGTTTTATTATTTAAAAGGTGATATATTGTTTATTTACTTTTGAATTTAGAAGAAAGGGGGCTAATTTAGTTTGTTTTTTTTTTTTATATTAATTTAATGTATATATGAAGTCAGTATTAGAGTTATTTGAAAACGTTATAATATATTTGGCTCAAATTCTTTATGTCTGTTTTGTCATTTATAGCATTGATCTCCCGTTTTATGTATAACATTTCCAGAAACTCTCTCTTTTTTTGATTAATTTCCGTATTTAGAATAGTAGTATCTTGAAAGTTAAAAGTATGTTTATATTCTGTTTCGTGATTTGTAAGCGCTGTTTTATTTTTTTTATCATACTTGTGTCCATTCAAACGATTTTTAAGATACTGTGTGGTTTGCCCTATATAGACCTTTGGGCAGTCGTTGCATTTTATTTTGTATATAGTGTGTGTTTTTTGAAACTTAGGTGAGAGTTTTGATTTTATAAAGGGGAAAAACATTGTTTTTGTAGGGTATATTATAACGTTTGTCAATACGGTTAGATCTTGTTTTTTATACATTTTTAAAAATTTTCCTTGAATATAGGGTATTGAAATATATTTATTTTTATTGTTTTGATTGTTGCTGGGGTTAGAATTATTTTTATTAATGTTATTTAATCGGGACTTAAAAATTGAGTTTATTAATTTCATTGGGTAGCTGTTTTTTAATAAAGTATTTTTTGCTTTTTGGATAGCTTCTTGTCGAAATTCTAGATCACTTAATTTGATTGCCCTATCCGCGAGCCCTATAATGACATTTTTTTTGGGAGTGTGGGTGTTGCGAAAGATAGTTTATGTATCTACCAGACCAAGTATTTTTTGTATACCACTTTGTTTTTATATAAATTTTTTATAAATATATATAAATATATTTATTTTTATTGTTTTGATTGTTGCTGGGGTTAGAATTATTTTATTAATGTTATTTAATCGGGACACAAAAAAATTGAGTTTATTAATTTCATTGGGTAGCTGTTTTTTAATAAAGTATTTTTTGCTTTTTGGATAGCTTCTTGTCGAAATTCTAGATCGCTTAATTTGATATGCCCTATATATATATATATATATATATAATGACATTTTTTTTGGGAGTGTGGGTGTATATATATATATATATATATCTATATATATATATATATATATATATATGTTTTTATATATATATATATATATAATATATATATATATATATATATATATATATATATATATATATATATATATATATATATATATGTGGTATATATTATATATATATATATATATATATATATATATATAATATATATATATATATATATATATATATATATATATTTACGTTATTTATATATATATATATATATATATATAATTGTATATATATTGAAATATATATATATCAAAAACATATATTATATATAAACACACATATATACAAAATATATGCAACGATATAAAGGTCTATATAGGGCAAATATACATAATATTAAAAATCGTATATGATATGGACATATATATATATATATATATATATATGTAAAATATATATATATATATATATATATATATATATATAAATATATATTTTAACTTATATATATATATATATTATATATATATATATATTAATCAAAACAATAGAGAGTATATATATATATATACATAAAACATTATATATATTAGCAAATATATTATAATATATCAATATATATACTCTAAAACTACTTCATATATACATTAAATTAATATAAAAAAAATATATATATATATATATATATATATCTATAATTAATAAGTAAATAAATATATATCATATTAAATAATAAAATATGTTCAAAACAAATATATATATCTATATATGCTTTTTTATATATATATATATATATATAAAAACCCATAGATATATATATATATATATATTATATATATATATATATAATATATTCTGCCAGTTAATATATATATATCGTAGCATATATAATATTATTAATATATATATTTTTAAATATATAAAGATGATATATATATATCCTTCTATATATATATATATATAAATGTTAAATATAATATTATTAATATATATATGTCCATATATATATATTATATATATAGTCTATATATATATAAAATATCTTATATATATATATTATATATATTACATACACACAAAATAAAATATGATGAAGACCAACCATATATATATATATATATATATAAAATATGTAATATAAAAATGAATATTAAATTTGTTTTAACCAAAATATATATATATATAACAAAATTGGAATATATATGTATATATATATATATATATATATATATATATATATAAAATATATATAATATATATATATATATATATATATATATATATATATATATATATATATATATATATATATATATATATATATATATATATATATATATATATATATATATATATATATATATATATATATATATATATATATATATATATATATATATACATATATATACATATGTCAGTTACCAAATCAACACTCAGAATAATTTGATATTTGTCAAATATTTACTGTTTTTCATTAATAAAAAAAAATCAAAATGGACAAAAATACTTACACAAAATCTGTTTTGACAAAAACTACTTAAAATTAATTCTTTTACTTTATATATTATATGTTATATTTCCTAATACTATCAAAACCAACAAAATGTTGATCTAGATTGGAACAATGCTTCTAATCAAGCTTGTTATCATTTATAATGCCTAGGAATCTATTCACTTGTCTATTTTCTAATTCTGGCCATCATATTTGAACCAGTAAAGGCAAACTTAAAGCTAAGTACACTTGTTTTTTTTTTAACATTAAATCAGTAGGTTTGTTTTCCACTATTGTCCAAACTGGTTCCGGCTCAGAATATTAGACTGCTCCAGAACAGTGTCCGTTTTCTTCTTAACTAGTGTCTCAATGATCTTACATAAACAAGGCAAGAAAGAATTTGGCTGCAAGTTGGTTGAATCATCCAATTCACCCCCTTTGAATAGTGGATTAACTACAGGAACCTTTACACACGATGAAAATTTGCCAGAATCAAATGACATATTTGATATTGTCCCTAAATAAATAATAAATATTTACAGACTGAACCAATCCATTGAGGGCTACATTGGGAAGATTTTCGAGAACTCTGGGGGATATCTCATTAATATCAGTGTAAGCTAAGAAGAAAGAGTCGTGAAACAACACACTCTGAACATAAGACAGTGGGTCAATTTGGGGCTTTAACTCGGGTTTTAGGCTCTTTATAATTTTTTCAGCTATTGTATAGTAATACTTATTTAGTAACTTCATGAATGAACTAAACATTTATTGAAAAGCACATCAGCTATGCAATACAATAATTTTTCTATACGAACACCAATACTAGCCTATACTAAAGGATCTATCAAAAGAAATCTTCATTTGCTGTTGTACCAGTCGTCATTAATAATACTCCAGTTTTCTTTAGTTTTGTTACTTGCCCTCTCTATCCTATTTCTATAATACATTTGCTTGGCAGTACTAATTACTTCTGTTCAAATGGATTAGAAGTTCGCAACCAAATGGTATTAGGAAACTGGGAAGGTGCTTGTCTGAGGTGAACACAATCGAGAACACAATATTTAATGTCTCAGAAATAAAACAAGCTATTTATTTATTTATTTATTGTCTAACAGGAGACCCAATCCAGGAACATTGTTCAAGATATGTTTACATCATTATAATTTTAAATAATACAATTCAACTACATTGTTTAATCTATCTTATTATTATCGGGATACAATACTAACCACAGTGAAACATTCAGGAACCTGGAAAAATGACCACA
Organism: Kuschelorhynchus macadamiae; assembly: GCA_030620095.1. Lineage (NCBI taxonomy): Eukaryota > Metazoa > Arthropoda > Insecta > Coleoptera > Curculionidae > Kuschelorhynchus > Kuschelorhynchus macadamiae. Next base: position 1,012,899 of record JAUTXW010001872.1, on the reverse strand, counting down.
GGTACATAAATATATATCACATTATTCATTTAGCACATTCAGTTAGCACCCCAACAAATGTTTGTGAAGGCCTCCATGTAGATTTTTATTTTTTATTTTACAAAAGTCAAAATCTACACACTCAAAATGAATTGTCTTGTATGCAAACAAAATAAAAGTGGAAAACAAAGATCTTTTTGACTATGACGGCTGCAGAAAACGAATATGCAAGGACTGTGGAAAACTAACAGCATCTGAAGTGAAAGTGTTACTGACTGGTGGTTGATTTGTGTGATTTTATTGTCAAAATTGCCTAAATGGAGAAAACCATAGAACTAATGCAAAAGCTTGTGAATACAAAAGATACCACAATTGGAGACAAAATAGCTATTATTGAAATGTTAAAAAAAGAAATTGAAACCTTAACAAAAAATATTGTCCAAGAACAATTTAAACAAAAATGTGGGATATAGTAATACAGTTAAAAACAAAAAAGATGTTATAATAATAAAACTAAAAAATAATAGTCAAGACAGTGAAATAACAAAAAAGAAAATTAAAGAAACAATCAATCCCTGCAACCTAAGAGTAGGAATATCCAGGGATAAGTATGTTCCAGAGGGCGAAGTGGCAATAAAATGTAGTGATAGTGAGAAAGGTGTTCAACAAGTATGTGAAAATATAAAAAATACATTAGGTCAAAATTATGAAGTGATAATACCTGATAAGAAAAACCCTAAAATAATAATTTATAGTATAAATGATGCTGAAGTGGAAGACAAAAATACTTTCTTAGATCAAATAATTACACAGAATATGATAAACACAGATCCTACCATAAGTGAACTCAAGATAACAAAGAGTATTGAATAATGTTATTTTACAAATTGACAACATAACATATGGGTGCATACGCAGAAATGATAAAATGCATATTGGTTGGAAAAGTTGTTTTTATAAAAATAGTTACAATATCAAGCAATGCTACAATTGCTGAAAATTTTGTCACTTTGATTTAAAGAAATTATAAATTTTGTTTGTATACAGCAAAAACTTATGGATATTAGTAATGCTGAATTTATAATAAAATTTGATAAGATATTAGAAAACATAAATCTTGATTCTGTAATAATTATAATAGCAGACTTCAATATTGATTTGAATGTTGATACCTTTTTTGCAATTAGACTAAAAGACCTTTTAGGTAAATATTGCATGTTCCAATTAGTTCAACACTTACACTTACGTATTCACTAAAGAGGTTTAAATTTAGACCAGGTCTAACTAGACAGTTATAGGTTTAAGATGACATGTTTAACAATTAAACAAATATTTTGTCTAAATGTCACAATTACAAAATGAAGAATTAAGAGTTTTAAGTACCATGGCAACTAGACTTGGTTTAACTCTTAAACCTTTTTAGTGAATACAGGGTTGTATGTTTTAAAAAATGGCGAAGCACTCAGCTACAAAAGTTGATCTTTTACTTACAAACCAAAAGGACTTAATCCACAAAGTGCATGTAACAAAAATTACCAATCGTATCAAACAATATTTTTCCGAAACTAAAAGACATATTGAGATTTCAATTTAAGTTACTAGATATGACATGGGCATCAAACTCAATAGATATAAATGAATTAGCAGACAATCTTATAAACAACATGATTTGTGCATTTAATGAATTTGCTCCAATAGAACAAAAATAAATTACTACCACGCAAAAATGATGTTAAAGATAATTCTGCTGAAATGTGGAAAACCCTGTGAAGAATGGTTAATAACAAAGGACATGGAGTCTTAAAGAATGAAGTCATATTTAGTAGTAAAACAGTTAAGTGAAAAGACATTAGTGAAAGCTTTAATAAATTTTTTCTTAACAGTATTAGGGAAATTACTGAAAACATTACCCTCTCTAAAACACATCTTGAGAGTATAGAACATATACAAAGTGATTATAGAATGGAATCATTTAGCAGATTAGAAATGAATGATCTAAAAAATAAATTAATATTAATACAAAACAAAGAGAGTAACACGGATGGAATAACAGTAAAAGTATTAAAGCAAGTGTTTGAAATAATTGGTGATGAAATATTAAATGTTATTAACACAAGCTTCGAAAAGGGTGTGTTTCCTAGCAAATGGAAACTATCAATAATTGTGCCAATTTTAAAGAAGAGTGCTACAATACAGAGTCAAGAGTTTAGACAAATAAACATAGTGCCACCATATGAAAAATGGAGATCTGTGTGAAGGACCAAATAGTGGAATTTATCGAAACAAATAAGATTTTAAGTGAAAACCAAGCTGGATTTTGAAGCAAAAATCCATGCGAAACTGCTGTACAGAGTGTCTTACTGAACTGGAAAAGTGCCTTAGAGGAAAGAAAAATGATGGTGTGGTGTTTTTAGACCTTAAATGTGCATTTGAAACTATTAATAGAAAATTGCTCAAAATAGAGAAATATGACATGTTTTAAACTGGCTAAAAACAGTGTTGGGACCAATACTTTTTATTTTATATGTTAATGACATTGTAAAAATAATTAAAAACTGTAAAATCTAACTGTTTACTGATGATATTAAAATATATGTTGTGAGTGATAGTCCAGTAGAAATTAGACAAACATTAAATACTGAACTTAATAATTTATTTGAGTGGCTAAATAACAATTACTTTAAATTAAATATAGATAAAACAAAAATGATGATTTTAAGAAATTGAAGAACAAAACTTAATCCTGTAGATATTACTGTTAAAATAAATAATTCAAATGTAGATAAAGCAACAAAATTTAGATACTGTGTCATAGATCAACATTTGTCATTTTGTAAACACTTTCAGTGTATTACAAATAAAGTTGCAAAGAAGGTTAATATTTCAACTCGTATATCAAAGCATTTAAGTAACTGGACTAAACTCACTGTGTACAAAACAATTATTGCGCCTTATTTTTACTTCTGTTCTACAATATTACTTATTATGAATAGTACTGAACTAGATACCCTACAAAAGAAACAAAATTAAGCCTTAGAAATTATATTATGAACAACTGGTGTGTCACGATTACACTCTGACACTTAATTTAAAAATACCTGGGGTACAACTTATTGATGATCTGAGAGTGCTCTTTGATAGTGAGTTCCGTTTTACAAGTCATATTGATAGTGTGATTGGCAAAGCTTTTAAGATGTATGTTTTGAGTTCAAAAATGTGGAGACTTTGAAAATCCTTTATTTTGTGCTGTGTAGAAGTCACATGGAGTTACCATATTATCAATATAAAAAGACAAATATTTGTTAATTTCATGTTGTTTAGGATAAACATTGATAAAACGCAATATACCTATTTAGAACGTTTAAAATTACTGGGCCTAAACAGTCTAGAATCGCGCAGGACCATTTTAACATTATCGTTTGGGCACAAACTCTTGAATGGCTTAACGGACTGTTTCTGGCCCTGATTAATTTTAGAGTGCCTTTGAGACAAACTAGACAAACAGAAACTTTCACAGTATCCTACAGTCGTACAGATGTGGGTAGATTTAGTTTTGCTAACAGATTTATGAGCCTGTTCAATGCCCACCTGTCACAAAATTTTGACATAGATGGGTCATCACGTCCCCTAATCGTTATTTTCTTTAATATTGTTTGTGCATTAAAATGTCTCAATTGTGATTAATGTTGTCCTTTACTATACACGTAAAATTTGTTTTTAATTTTATACTTATGACTGTACATGAACATCTAGTGTTGTTTTATCTTGTTTTATTTTTTATATATTTTTGTATGGATTTAATATTAAGGTAATTTTTAGTTTGATAAAATACTAGTGTTGTTTAGCTTGTTTTGTTTTTTTTTTTTTTTTATATATATTTTTGTATAGATTCAATATTAAGGTAATTTTAGTTTGATCATATACTTATGTAACATTATTTGGGATTTATCCTGTTATATGTTGTATGATCGGTAAATAAATAAATAAATAAATAAATTAGGTTGCAATAAGTATACTAGAATAAGTGATATGTTAAATACAACAAATATTCAAAGTGTAAGACAAACTATTACACACAATACTTTAGTTTTTATTTATAAAATATTAAACCCCTTGTTTTTATATAAACAGGGTTAGTAGCACTTTTAATCAGAATAGTTTATTCTATAAGGGCCTTATGGACATTATGATGGGTTACCCAATGACATGTGAACTGTAAGACTCTTGGTAAATTCAACAGATTCTGTTTGTTATTTTACGAATAAAATTAAAGTTTGAGTTGTTACCAATGTATAGTATATAAATGTATGAATTGTAACAGTTTGATAATACTGTAATGCAGTCTAGCAGATATTATTAGATAAGATTATTATTATTTGTATTATTTTAATTTAGTGAATTTACGAATACAATAGCATAGCAATCAGCACAAATAATAGCCAATCCGCATGTGGATGTTTAACAGTAATGCAAATACAAATATTTAATAATTTGTTTTTTAAACTTACTGAATGACTGACTAAGAATGTCAATGTCAGTTTCCACAAAAAAAGTATTGTCTATATAGTGTAGCTTTATGGTTGTGTTATTTCTATACAGTGGAAGATAGAAGTATATGGAACTTTTTACATAATTCTGGGGCACATGGGAGTTAAGTCTCCAGTGAAGGGCACTGCAGTCAATCTGATTATCAACCAGTTTAAACATGAAAGTCATTGAGGAATAGATTCTTCTGCCTGACAGTGACACCAATTCAAACCTAGGCAGCAGAGCCAAATGATCAAACCCTTGAGCCGGGTATTCTCCATCCAATCTATATGCCAAGTGTTTCAAAAATCTTTGTTCTACATATTCAGTTTTGTTGACATGTACCATATATAATGGAGACCATATTATAGCAGCATATTCAAGTTTACATTAAACAAGTATATTGTAGAGAGTTATCAGATAACCAACTTTATTGAAGTTACTAGTTGTGCTAATGAGAAAGCCAAGGGTTCTCAGTGCTGTTTGTGTTATCTCTTCAATGTGTGCATTGAGAGTCGAGGTCCTTTCTGTAACCACTCCCAGATTTCTAACAAACTTAGCAGTCTGGCAGGATATTATGTGAAATATTATACCTAGGGGAATAGGATTGAATTATGCTTTTCAGTGTCATCTTTTTACATTTTTGTTAAAGGGAGGGACCATTTTGAGATCTGATCTATTCAATGCTTTAGAGAAGTCTGTGTATATTGTGTCAACCTGTAAGCCCTCATCAAAAGCATCATGTATCTTAGAGGGAATCTTATGAGATGGTAGTTACAGTTGAGTGTTGATTAAAAAACCCATGTTGTTCAGGGATAATAATTGATTTAGTTTGAGTAACATATGTTGTATATAATTATAATCATGTCTATATTGTAAAAAATTTGATTAATAAATGATGATGATGTTGACTTAGTTGAAAAAATAATTTATTATACACTGACTTTTCAAAGACTTTAGCAAAGTTCGGGATTATAGAAATATAGTTTGGTATTTAGATATTCCCCTCTTACTTATAAAAGGAGCATATTTTTGGTAGTTTTCAGACCTCAGGAAAAATATTTTTCTTTAAGGAAAAAAAAAGTAAAACGGTTAAAGTTGATAAGACGTGCGTGAAGTCGCTCCACAAATTACCATGTTTTTACCCCGATTATCGAGTTCAATAAATACAAAATTAGAATGGTTGTGTGTGTTAAAATATGCAGTGTGAGGATTCCCTTTCGATTTTCTGCTTCTAAGTTCGTCGTTCGCTTGCCACATACAGAACAGAGGCGTACTGCAGGGTTTTTAATATTAACAATTTCAAATATTTTTTAAGTTTTTTTTCTCTTCCTTTCTTCCAATCTTTTGAGATTTACTATGGCGGCTAAGAGGAGAAAGAATTCAATCTGTTTTAAATGCAAGGGCAATGTCACGAAGACTCAATATAAAATACCGTGTGCTGGTAGATGCAATGGATGGTTTCACAAGTCGTGCTCTGGGCTCACTGATGAAGAGTTTAGGGCATATGACCTGCGCAAGAAGGATGAAAAGTGGTATTGTATCGCATGCTCAATTAGCCATGCTTCTTTTAGCGACTCGGAATCCGAGGTTGAAACATCCAATGAATGTCCTTCATCACATAGACGGAGTCCTGGAGCCGCTGAAACTTTTGAAAATATTTTTGAGCATCCCAATCCCAGCAACAAGGAGCTTATGAAGGCCATGCGGGGCATGTATAAGGAACTTAGAAATTCCATCACTTTTAATGGAAATATGATGGAGCAAAGGAAGGAAAGTATAAAAGCCATTACAAATGAAAATAAGCTGTTGAAAAAAGAAGAAATACAATTAAAAAACAGAGTGGTAGAACTTGAAAAGGAGATCATACACAGTAGGTCGTCAACTATGAGCACATTGCAAGAGAAAAATAAAAATATTGTTATTGTTGGGCTTAATAGAGATGATAACGTGTCCGGGGATATGAAGAAGGTATTTTCTGCATTAAATGTAGACATAACATCGGATGAATATAATTATAGAATTTTGCCAAGCCAACAGAACAGAAAGCCGATTTTGGTGTCTTTAGATACCAATAAATGTGGCATTGCAGCAGATATAAATCGTCGAATCTTTATCAATCCAAGATCTATCCAAACATACCCGTGAACTGTTGAGAAAAGCAGGTGAATTAAAGAATGCAGGTTTCAAGTTTGTATGGTGCAAAGACGACAACATTCTCGCTAGGAAGGCTGAAGGTGAACCTGTTATTCGGATCATCACATCAGCACAAGTGGATAGTTTAAAGGACATTGATTAGGTTTGTTTGGAATGCGAAAAAAAAACTGTAAGTGGTATATTTTTTTTTAACCATAATGGTTATTCTACGTAGAAATGCCCTAAGGAACTTGGATAAAATTAATATAGTTCATATAAATATTAGATCCATAATTTCAAAGATGACTAAAATTAGGGATTATATTAGAAGGCATAATATAGATATTTTGGCAGTTTCTGAATCCTGGCTCACATACTTAATTTCTGATGACATAATAATTATTCAGGGTTTCAAATACCTAACGTCAATGCTAATCATGCTGAACAAACCTGGGTAGAGTTTCAGATTAATAAAGTAAAAACTGTATTTAGTGTATTATACAGGAGTCCTGGGTTTGATAATATGTGCGATTTTTTCAGCGAGTTTGAGGAAAATATTTGTGGGCGATTGCTTGAGTGTGACAACTTTGTATGCGCAGGCGACTTTAACATAAATATTTTAAACCTAAGCTGTATCTGTACACAGCGTTTTTTAATGCTTTTGTCTGCATACAATTTGTCTCAGCTCATTAATGAACCTACTAGGTAGGGAAATAATAGTGCAAAGCTTATTGATATTATATTGTGTTCAAATAAAGATTTAGTTTTGCATTCTGGGGTTGATGTCACATTCGATGCGTCTGATCACTTTTTAATTAAATGTTAGTTAAAACTTGAAATTTTTAAACCTAAACCATTCCTTGCAACATATCGAGATTATAAAAATTTTGATCATGTGACTTTTTGTCGAGATCTTCAGAATATGCCTGATATCTATTACTTACCTAACATTGATCTTAAAATTGATACATTTAATTTCTTTAATTCAACTATTCAATGTTCACGCGCCAATGAGAATTTCAACAATAACAAAAAAAAGGGCACCGTGGTTAACTCCAAACACCAAATTTTGCATGTCTCTACGAAATAAAGCTTTGTCAAAATACAAAAAAAGAAAAACTGCGGAAAACTGGGCATCCTATAGGCAGCTTAGAAATTTTGTTAGCGCATCGGTGGCTAGGGAAAAGAAAGCGTACTTTGAGAGCAGGATCCGTAGAGATGGCCCAAAAGATATTTGGAAACTTATGAAGAAAATGAATATTTACTCAAGAAATAAGAATATAATTTGTGACCACCTAGGCAGCGCGGATGACATAAATATTTTTTTTGCAGGTGCAGCACAGTCTGGCGAACCTGATCCTGACGTTTTAAATTTCTATTGTAGCCATAAGGGCAATGTTGACGAATTTCAGTTTAAATTAGCAACCGTCGAAGAGGTAAAAAATGCTTTATTCTCAATTAAGACAGAGGCTGTTGGTTGTGATGGTATTGGGTTAGCAATGTTGATTCATTGTTGCCCTAACATCATTCCAGTAATTGTTCATTTAATTAATTTTTGCATTGAAAATAACAGATTTCCTAAAACTTGGAAAATATCACATATTCTGCCACATCCCAAGGTCAATTCCCCAAGTGAGCTTAAGGACTTAAGACCGATAAGTATTCTGCCCACTCCTTCGAAAGTAATCGAGAGAGTGATGGATATCCGAATAAGAGAATATGTCGCCCAATTTAACATATTGCCCACAGTCCAGTCAGGATTCCGTAAAGACTACAGTTGTACTACTGCTCTACTTAAGGTGACAGACGATATATTGGAGGCAGCAGAACGTGATGAGCTAACAGCGTTGGTTCTTTTGGACTGCTCAAAAGCTTTTGACCGTCTAAACCACACCCTTCTCCTAGGCATTCTTAATTATATTGGTTTCAGTGACAGCGCTCAGCTTCTTATTAAAGCATATCTTCATGGTAGAAGCCAGATGGTTAAATCCAATGGTAAGCTTTCTGGATCTTTGGAGGTTCTCTGTGGTGTGCCCCAAGGCTCGATACTGGGTCCATTGCTTTTCACTCTTTACACATCACAACTTATAACATATTTACAGTATTGTTCTGCTCATTTCTATGCAGATGACACTCAATTGTATTTTTCTTTTAAACTTAGTGGGATCTTGGAGGCTAATAGTAAATTGACGCATGATCTAAATGTTCTTATGAGAGCGTCAAGGGCGCATTGCTTGGAAATAAATCCAGCAAAATCACAAATTTTGTTGTTTGGTCGGACACAGTCACGAGATCAAAACCAGAATCTTCTTAAAATTAGCTTAAATGGTAAGATCTTGAATACTTGTAATACTGCTAAAAATTTAGGTCTCCTAATGGACACTAATCTTAGGTTCTCGGATCATATAAATATGTGTGTTAAGAGGGCATTTGCTAATCTTAAACTGATTTTTAATCAACGCTCCCTCCCTACTTTACTTTACTTTACTTTACTTTATTGGTGCCAATATACAATAAATGCACTTACACAAGTCAAAAAAAAAGTTAAATTATATCTTGTGCTGACTGAATTCTCAAATTTTTTAATTTTACTGATATTTGTATTTTTATGTATTTTTACTTTAATTCATAATTTATATACTGAATTTTTCATCTCAAATATTGTATACATTGTATTTGTTTTTCAGCCAATAGTTTTGATATACTGTGTTTTTACAAGATAAATTTTTTTTACAGACTTGTCTATGTTTTATAGTTTTTTATATTTGTTATGTGTTATTTTTATTTTTAACTTATATATAATTCATGCTTTGTCGATAAATCTTTCTGTAGTTTTTTGATAATAAAGCTTATTTTGAATTTGAATTTTTGAACTTGAATTTGTTAGAAAGTTACAACCATCTCACCATACAGAGTCAGTGTTTTTCAGCAAGTTTAGTTCGACCTATAGCCAGTTTCACATGATATATTCAGTTCTTTTTCATAATGTCTGTGTTATAAATGCAATATTTCAGTAATATTTAAAGAATCTAAAAAACCACTGCTTTCAAGCACGCCTTTCTACTGTTGGTCTGCCAATCGACCATAAAGCAATTGCTATATCTTGTGTATGGAGTTGGACAACTAGAAACAGAGGTAGATGGTCTAAAAAGGGACATTGCTTTGTTACCTGCTATCGCCAAAACTCTTCACGATATTAAAAATAAACGTTTGAGATAAATGAGTTTCTTGAAAGGTCACCTAGTAGCCTAGAAGGTCAATTGACAATACCATTACCACGATGCTACAGTCAAAGAGCTCATTGCCCACTGAAGATCAAGATTGTTTTGGGCGAGAACTTCAAGATCATCAATCAAAATAGATTGAACAACATCCTGTTCTTCAATGTTCCAGAGACAGCGACGCCTATAAGGAGATCGAATCTATTCTAAAGGTTTTAAGCAACGACCCACCAGCCATAATACACTTTAACAGATTAGGAAAAAGAATTCTAAAAGCGCCCGCGCCCTAAAGGTATCTTTGGTATCAAGAAATAAATTGCTTTTCTTATTCCCTCTGGGCAGGAACCTAAAGGCAAATAGATCTATATAAGCTTGGAATTGGCTTCTGATCAACAACTAGCAGATAAGCGGATCTGGACTGAATTCAGGGATCGCAAGTTCAGGGGAGAAAATGGGATCAGGTATATTAGGGACAACCCGCGAATTGTTGATGATAAGGAAAATTAATAACTGATGGTTAATGCTTGCAACTACAGATCTGCATGTATGTTACCAGAATGTTTATGGATTATGAATGAAGCTGACTGAACTGTCCTGCAATGTATCAACAAACAACTACCATGAGATCATGCTAACAGAAACCAACCTATCAGATGACATCACTGATGATGAATTAGGCATGGCTGATTACATCATATTCTGAAGAGATCAATGAAGTGAAACCAGGAGAAAGAAATCGCTATTAGCAAGGCTATTTCTTCTAGACTTATCCATACCACAGCATCTGTTGAGAAAATGTATGTGAAGATTGGTTTGGGAAGTAATCAATGCATTCTGCTTCCAAATTCGCCTTGTGGGAACTACCTCCTAATAAGGACACTATAGACTCTGTGTGTGATTCTTTTCCTGACACAGAACTGCGCATAGCTGGTGACTAACCTTCCAAGTGCAATATGGCAAGATGAACATGTGAGTTCAGTGGTCTTCCAGTGTGATGATGTTTATGTTCCTCCTCAAAGGTTAAACTTAATAATAACAATTTGCTGCGCCTTATATATATTCTTTTTCAGCTTAATAATATTTATAATAATAACAGTGTTACTCTAGATTTAATACTTAGTCATAATAAATACACTGTTTACAATTGTGACCCTCTGCTTCAAATTGATATGCTTCATCCACCTTTATGTTTCAGTGTTGAAACTGAGTACAATTTTTTTTACTTCCAGTAAACAAGATAATGCATTCTATTTTGATTATAAAACTGCAGACTATTCTCTAATCAATAATTATTTAGCGTTTTTCTTTTGGGATAATATATATTTACATTCTATGATATTTTATACAATATCCTAAATATGTTTGGTTTCAACTATAAAAAGTTTCCAGCAGGACATTTCTACATTGGTTTACACGTGATCTTATTGATTTAACCATTCAAAACAGGATCACTCACAAAAACTACAAATCTCAGCTAATTACTCTAAATTACCAACTATTTTCCAACCTCCGCTCACAGTGCTCTAACCCTTCCAGGCAATGTTATAAAAACTATGTCCAAAATGTCAAATTTTCACTTCACAATTATAAAAAAAAATTTGGAACTTTATCAACTCTAATTGTGAATCAAATGGCTTGCCCAATGTTCTGTCACTAGATGCTGACTATTTTGGCTCTGTTTATTCCTTGGAAAGTCCTGAATGTATGATTTCTCTAAATGACATAAATATCAATAATTACACCATTTCTATCTCAGATTTATACTCACTTTATTCTATTGAAAAACTGTTTCTTTATTTATTATATTCAATAAATCTTTAAAAGTGGCATCTTTCCAGATTTCTGGTCATTCAGTTTTGTGGTTCCTATTTGCAAGTCAGGTGGCAAATCCAACATAAGGAATTATACATTTTAATTTCAATTAAAACAGTTTAAAGTTAATATTTTGAATGGAGTGTACAAGTTTTATTTTACAAACAAGAAAAAAAGAAGCTAAATATGAATGTTTTAAGGCTTTGTTTGTTTGAACCCCCAGGATTAACTAAAAAATTAAATAAAAGAGAATTGAAAATAAAAAAAAAAAGAGAATTGACTTTGTGATTTCAAATGTTACACCGTGTATAATATGTGTCACTTCTTGCTGATTGTATGTATACCTACTAGCTTTGATAACTTTACCTTTAAAAACAAAAAGAGTCAAAAACCCTGCCATAAGAGATAATGTATTAGAAAAAAAGAAAACATACTAAATTGTAACAAATGTAGAGTCAACAGCAATACATGCAAACATATTTTTTTTAAGTTTGGAACAAGCAAAACATTTTTATGAAGAATAACTTTTTATCAAGAAACTAAAAATTAGGGTCATTTATGGTATCTATAGGTACCTTCACCTGAGGACACCCCTGTATTTTTGAACTACTTATTGGACAGCTAATGTTTTTACGAAAAATGTGTAAGAGACATACTTAACATATAATTTTTTAAAAAACTGTGTTGCCAAAAGAACCGCTATATGGAGTTTTTGACCCCTAATGAGACTCCAGATTTTTCATAATAACCACAGATAAAACATTTGATAACATTGTAGCAAAATATTCTATATTACTAAAAATTAATAATAAAACTTTAATATTTGAATGATTTCCATTGTACATGTAGGTAAAACATGCGTGAACACATATTTGCTATTATATATATTCAACTGAACAAACTAAATTCTGTATATTCTATGCAGACTATTGCCCCTTCAAACCATAGAAAAACAACTTAGTAAAAAAAATTGATTATAGTGAACAGGTTAGAAATCACTTGAATTATTTTTTAAAATTTTAATAGGGATTGCTTTAATTAAGAAAATGAAATTTTAAAATTTTTGCATGCTCTCGCACCACATTTTGTACAGTAGATGTAAATTCGATTTTTTTCGCAACAAGATTTGCAACGTATCTGAGAGAACCACTTCTTAGATATACAAAAATGTTCACTTTAAAAAATCCACTAAAAAGTGTGATTATCCATTTTCTGATTATCCTGACAGGAGCTTATATTACATGTTATTTAAAATTAAATTGTATTGAGGATTATTAGTTTATTTTTTAATATTAAATATATATAAAAATATTTGAGGTGTCCAATTTATTATTTTACGTGACTGCAACTATTATAGTTAAACTTTGTTAATTCCATGTTGAAACTAAAGTTTGTATTAGCTTTTGCATCTCGAAAACCTTCATTCACATAAAACTTTTAATATTTTTCCAGACATACTCCCTGTGTTGTTTTCAAGATTTTGGAATACTCTGTATTGCCACATAAAAATGTGTCAAAATCACATTTAAAACTGATTTTCTTTTGATATGTCTAAAAAAACATACTTATAGAAGATTGTCCGCCATGGTGAAGCTGATATGAACAACACATTAACAATTTTACTAGAGTTTTTTTATACCTACAAAAAAAATATTGCAAAAATCGTAATAAAGTGACAATAATTTTTTATTTATATGGCTTTTATATCTAGGGGTCAGATTATTGTCACTTAAAAGAATACATATTTTATATTTGTTTTATAAATTACATATGTGTAATTTTTGTCACTTGTTTGTAAAAGAATCTTAGTTTGACAGGAATACTGATATGTCAAATTTTCCTATATTTTTTATATTTTAGGGAACAGATACTACGAGTAAAGAATGATGATAATATTCCCTTTCTGTTGGTGGGCAACAAGTGTGACTTGGAAGAAAAAAGGAAAGTATCTTTTCAAGAAGCACAAGATCGTGCAAACAAGTGGGGTGTACCTTACGTAGAAACATCTGCCAAAACCAGAGAACATGTTGATAAGGTAAAATTTAGGTCTAAGTAGCGTTTTGTGTATTTATGTACAAAGTAAGTAAATATAAATTAAATCCATGATAAAAACATACATATGACTTGAGATACCTAATCAACAATATAACATAAAATTAAATAACAGGAACTATAAAACAGCCAACCTTAATTGCTACAAAACACAAGTTATGAGTTGCAAAGATATTTAAAGGCTCTGAACTTTCACTAACAAGTCTGGATGTCTAGGAAATAAAACTGTTAAATGCTTACTTTATTTGTCCACTTGGGAAATGAAAGGATTCAAATTAGAAAAACACTTATTACAATATACAAAAATAATTACATAAAGGTAGCAGTGTTCATTTATGGTACCAGAAATTAACTTTTACGTAAAAGAGTAAATACAATCGAACCAGACCATTACAAAAAATAATTTAATACACTCATGATATTAGTCAAATATGCTTTATTATCATAAGAAGAAAATTCTCATTGACAAAGCTTTAAGTTAACCTAATAGTATGAGACAATAATAAAATATGTTATATAAATATGAATAAAAAAAAAAGGCAACACTTTACAACGATATACGTGAATGTAACAGGCCTTCAGTAGTTTTAACAGCATAGACTCGGATCAAATTAACTCTCATTATTGTTAAATTTCTGATAGTTTAGGTGATGATATAAACAATCCTGGTGAAAATTGATCAGGGGATCTAGGGTGACTGTCAGTATCTTAATCTTTTGATTTTCATCCCACAAACCTACAGCAACTAAGGGATATTTTAGGGAGAGTAAAAATACATACTCTTCAGGTTGGGATGACTTGTGTGAAAATCTTTTGGGCACTTTTTGGGTCAGATCCAGCATTCAGAGTTATGGTAGAGCACTCATGTTGTTCCTATTTTTAAAGTAGAGATTCAGATTCTCTATCAAATTAAAGATCTATTTTCTTGCTTCCTACTGTATCTAGAAGTATTGAAAAACCAGTCAAGAAACTAACGAAATATGGTGTACTTGGGGCAGAGCAATCTGGATTTAGGGAGCATCAAAGATTTTTTATTGCCTGTAGGGTATGCGATGGGATTTTTTATTTCCTGTAGGGTATATAACATACATTTTAATGATACAGAAAGATATTGGCAGTGCTTGATAAATGTCTGTATATTTGACTTTAGTAAATACTGTCATTTGATGATATAACAGATATCTCTTGAAATGTAGTTTAGCGTCAAACAAGTTAGTATTTATTTATTTTTCTCCAAAACGATTGTGTTGTAATTGTTTTAATGAACTGTGTGTAGGATACCAGCCACATTTATATTTAAAATTTTGTTCTTAAACTAAGTTTGTTAATTTAATTTAAACTGAATTCTTTGGGTTTGTTCTTGTTTATAAATGCTTGTGTTTTTCAGACCAATATGCTACATAACAAGTACGAGCGTTAAGTTGCAAAAAGACTTTTATGTTTGTGTACACACTTACTTTCGACCTTATTTAATTAACAAACGTCTATTAATGTAATATGTTAGTTGTAGTCAACTGTTAGATTGTAAGTAAAAAAATCTCATGATAATCCGAACTAACTGGTACTAAAATTGTGGACTTTGGGTGCCTACATTGTGCAGCATTCCTATATGTGTGGCGTAGAACGTGTTTTTCTATTAACATATTCATGAAGGCTATGTTTTGTATAATAATTGGTCGCTGGTCCTACTAGTACATAAATTATTCCGAACAAAAACATTTTTACAGCTGTTAGTATTAAAATAAAATAATAATGATTAAAAAGTTATTGTTTAATAATAATGATAATAATAGTAACCAAAAATTCTATTTATTTGCGAATTTAACTAAACGACTAAAAATTCAAGTATATGGTAGGTTTTTGAGATAAAAATTTCACAAAAACAATTATATGAATAGTATCTTCAATACCTTTCATTTTTGATAAAATTGTATAGAAATAAATTAAATATTTATAGAACTGGAAATAAAAGAAAATTTCCTTTTCTAAAAAATTTGCGTACAATTTATAGCTTTCGATAAAACTGACATTTAAAATTTAATGAAAAACTTAAAAATTGTAAGACCATGAAAAAATCCCTTATATGAATAAAATATGTATCTCCCTAGGGTACATATTTTCCTAATTTATATTCATCAGAAAATATTTATAATTTTACAGATATTTCAGTTTTTGGAACAATGTTTTAAACGGGTTATTGCCTGTATTCAAAATGTCAAAAATTTTAAAATATGGAATTATAATTAACGTACCTAATTAGTATAATTTTTCTTTTACGAATCTAAATTTAATAGCCGGATATGGCACAGATCAAAAACAAAAGGTTGCTTAATATATCTTTTTTGCGAGTGTGATAATTTTCGAGGTGATCCCCTTTACTATTTCACATAACCTTTACGGCTATGTTTTGAGTAACAAACGTCCGCTATTCGGTACATCCGATTCAGAGCTTACAGTAAAAATGATATGTCTCGCATAAGTTTGCTCCAAATACCAAATAAAACATCAAATAACGTCTAAAGTATGGTAACGAAAAATAACACTAAAACTAAGTGTTGTCTTATTTGAGTGCAAAAAATACAAATTAGATATACTGTAATTGTCTCTAAAATGTATAGCAAATACTTTTTGTTGCAAGCCGCCTTAATGCATAAAAGCACGTGTTACACTGTCAAACGAAAATAACACCTGAAATATTTTTTTTGAAGTCATATAAGATTCCGACTCTCTTCTTTCTTGTTAACATGCAGTTTTTTTGGTTAGAAATGCATAACCCATTATTTTTCATATGTCTGTAGATATCAAAAAAAATTCTCAATACAAAAAATGTTTCGAATAGTGCGAATTTTTATTGTGTGCAAATATACATGGTGTTTAGCTTTTCTGATATCAATCAATTTTGGCTTCTTAAATGTAATACTGTATATTATAAGTCCGTGGAATGCGTTGCTTCTTGCCGATCACAAATAAATCGGTTTGATACATTTACCTATGAAGACAGTCGAGAAAATTTAACGAAAAACCTGCTGTACAAGGTAATTTGGTCGACTTTTCGGTACCACTTATCCGGTACCAAATGTGGTACAGCAAAGTTTAATCTCGTTTAAAAATACACTCAAATTACTCCGAAAATTCGAAAAACGCAGTTTTCTGAAAAAAACAGAACATCGCCACGTAAAAGCCGTAGTAACAAACCGTCACCTTTAGAATTGTTAATGTTTGTTAAAAATTCGATACATAAAACGCGGCTACATATATTATAAAGTCATTTTGTAAATTCAAAAATATGGGCATGTAATTAAATAGAAATATGTAAAAATCTGATCTAAAGAAAAGTAACTACTAAAAAGTTACAGAAACTAGATTTTTTTTGGCAGTCGTCAAAATATTATTCTGATATAAATTCAAACTATGAAAAAACCACATCTAAAAATTTTAAAAATTTCAGAGGTCAGAACTAAAAATTTTTTTTCACAGCAGTCAAAATTGCGAGACTAAAAGTTACAAGGGACAATAAAAACTGTATTTAAAAATGTTGAGCAGTTTAAAAGGAAAAAAGAAAAAACAGGCTCTAGGCGAAGCTTTTTGACATGTTTCAAAACATTTTATATATTTTATTATTATTATATTAAATTATCAAAAGATAAGGAAAACAAAAACATTTTTTGACAGGTGTCAAAATATTTTATTTTAATAAATTGCGCCTCAGGGAGCTACATGGAACTGCGAAAAACGTTTTTAATTATTTTAAGCAGTTTTAGACGTTGTGGGAAAAAACTTTTTTTACAACTATTTTTTAATAGTGACATGGCACTGTAAAAACCGTATTTAAATATTTCATATTGTTTAGAAGTCACGGGAAAAACTTTAATTTTGACAGCTGTCAACATATTTTTTTTTCAAAACAATTGGGCCTTTAAAAGTTGCACGGAATCGTATAATCCACATAAAATTTTTTTAATAAGTTTACAATTTACCGAAAAAACCATTTTTTTGACAAATGTCGAATTTTCTTTTTATTAAATTACTACTGCTCCTGTATAACAATATATGCTATACTTCTGTACTGAAAACTTGTGACGGGGACAAATATTCAATCAATCAATCAAACCTTACCTATTACCTATAACTTATAATGCCAGTGTTTAAATCTTAAAAAAATACCAGTAAAGAAAAGAAAATTGAAAAATCGCAAGTGCGAAAGCAAAATGCTTTAATTAATGACTTGTATTAAAATGTTTCACTAATAACAGTATAAAATACTTCAAACTTTACTACTTTTCCGAATAGTATAATACTGAACTTCATTACATTTCCTATGCTACACATATACCAGCATAAAAAAATTAGAAACTCTATGCCCGTATCCTACCTAAAAATCTCACAAAATATATAAACATACCGGACTATATACTAAAAAATGCATTTATCCCGTATCCAATTAGATACAAGAATTTTACTGCTCTAACTGATCCTAAAACGATAATCAAATAGCACGTTTATTAAACGAATATCGATGTAATGCATGCAATCGAGAATGACAGTTAATTTTCTTACAAATATTTTATAAAATTGAGGAAAGTATTATCCTTCAAATTGTAGCTACCTACTTAAAAACATTCAAATTTTTTGCTGCCAATTTTGAAAATACCCAAGAAATCGTTTTTGAGTCTCTAAAATTAAATATTTTTTTCTTAAATATTTATTCAATTACACTTCTGACAGCGACCAAAGACAAGGATGAATTGATGTTTTGAAATTTTTGATCATCTCAGAGAAACCTAGAAATTGTGCTCAAAAGCGTGCAGTGACCCCACAGTGAGGTTAAATTTGGGCTTTAAAGTTTCAACTTTGAAAAATTGCAGTAATATAAATACGCTAAAATTTTGAAATTTAGGAGTATCAGCTTTTTTGTAATACAGGGTAATGTGGAAAATTTTACAAATTTCATCTAGTAATTGCACCCCCTGTACATACTCAGAATCCTTCACAGATATTCCATTTTGTGTATATTTTTGAGCCCTTTCCGATGCCGTAATCAGTTTTCCGACATGACGACTGCTTTTTTCTATAAAAAACAAATAGTATCAAAAAAAATTTTTTTTTCGAAAAATTTCATTTTTGTTAAAAATTTTTACTTTCCGGTCATCTTTCCGACAGAGATGCATGCAGGTTTTTGTTTTCCTCTATATTTCCACTGAAAAATGTCTCTTGTAAAATTTCGGTAGGACTCACCTAGTTCGAACTATAAACGCCACAACCTTATTTCGAACGAAAAAAAAACGTAAAATCACGAAGCGGGTTCGAAACTCAACCGAAAACAATAGGGTTCTGTAGGACCCGAAGAGTCATTGTTCCAGAAAGTTTCGACTTTGGGGTACCACATATCCGGTAGTGGTACAGAAAAAACTCAAACGAATCATGTAGATTTACGTCTCCCCCAAAAACACATGTCAAATTCATCGCCTAATAGTTTCCGAAATATACCCACCGAAAGGTCGAAAAACACGGTTTTCTGAAATGACACGACCCACACCAGGTTTTCGTCCCCGAGTGTGAGAGCCATGGTAACAAACGGCTTCGCGGCCGTTTGTTAACAAGTGTTGAAAAGGGAAGTTTTCAAACGAGGAGGTATTTAACACTAGGCGATAGCTAAGTGCAGAAATTCTTCAAAAAATACACTTTATACTTTTCGTTCAGCTAACTACCAGGCTCCAGTTTGCTAACACCGGATTAATTATATACTTGGTAATTGTTTTTTGACACTTATGACCAATTTTTTAATGTATTTATCTGCATCTTTATCGTTTACAAACGGGGGTCTTAAACTCTTAGAATTTTACTTATTTTGACAGTAAAGCATAATAAAACTGCTAATTTACTTATATATGTGTAATATTTTTAGGTTTTTTATGATCTTATGAGAGAAATCAGAGCAAGGAAGAAAGACGAAAATAAGACAAGTAATGGTAGAGGAAAAGATAAGAACAAGAAAAAGAAGCTGAAATGCACTATTCTGTAGAGGAATAGAAAGGCCGGTTTGGTGCGTTGGTATATACAGTAATATTAATTTTTCATGCATTTAACATGTGTAAAAGAATGGTTATTCTTTCACATGTCAAGCGTAAAGATGTTTAAGAAATCTTAAAGTGTTAGCTTTATTTGGAAAACCAAGATTATATCTCATTTTGAATTATTGTATTCAAAATTCATAGGTTATAATATTTATTTTTTCTAAGATGTAAATATTATATATACATATATTTATTTATTGGAGGTAGACATAAAATTTCATATGTGACGTAAAGTTTTAAAAATCTCCCATTAAGTTTGTTGTGTTTGTGTCTATCAGAAATTATTGGCGTAAAGTTCCCTTATCACTCCATAAAATTCTCTATTTATATTTCGCCAAAGAAATGGTATAGTATAAAATATTATACCAAATAATGGTGTTTTTAAAAAGCATCAATCATCATAAAGCTTTAATTTGAATGTGGATCAAATTTCAGATTTTTATGTAAATATGATATTTGTTGGAACCACAGGATATTGTGGTTAAATCAAGTAAATAGACATTAAGTACATTTTTAAGAGTGTTGTGTCCTTGGATAGTTCTGTTAGAGCCTGCAACAGTTAGTTATTGTTAAATATTATATCTACTAAAAAATGGAAAATCAACAAAAGGGCTTCAAGAAGAACACTATTGGCACTTTATAATTTATTACATTAAAAAAAACTTGTATGTATTTTAAAAGTCACATTTATGTATACCTTCTCTATATAGAGTGTCTATTATTGAGCACAAATAAATTATGGTAAAAATGTTGCATTATTGAAGAATACATTCTTTTATAATTTATTATATAAAAACACAATTGTTATGCTACTAAAATCACGCCATATAAACAGAAGTAAGATTTGAAATAACTAGTTATGGATATCTTTATTCTTATATTTATTGTTTTGTAACTTAAATGTGTCTAACAATGATTTTTTTTTAAATTGATTAATGTACAGGTGTTAATAATTTTTATACAGTGAAATAATGTTTGATATTTCTTATATATTTATAATTTATTATCTTGTACAGTCTGAAATATGTGACATACATTTTTTACAATATGTGATGTCTACATAAACTGTCTTCTTAAAATTAAATTTAGGTTCATTTTTATTATATTTTCTTTTCAAATAAATACCTTCAATAGACACTCCTCGCTAAAGTTTGAAAGTTGTCCAACATATACTAAGTCCAAATTATATAAATATTGCCTTCAGTGTTGTAATAAAAAAATGGATGGCTGCCAGACATGTAAAGTAAGTTCATCTTATTTTTTGTAAAATGTAATTTTAAGTGCATTACTAAAATTTTTGAGCAACGTTTTTGTTTGAATTTCTGGTATATTTTTGTGAGATGTTTTTAATGTATAAATAGTTATATTAAGACAGGGCTTAAATTTTATATAACTTTTCCATAATATAATTTATATGTATCACATAATATAATTTTATTCACATATGTTTTTTATTCTGTGTGGAAGTGGAATACACTCATAAGACTGAAACCTTATTGAATGACACATCTACATATGTGAGATTAAATAAAGATCCAGCATCCTCTATACAATCCGCCCAAAACAACCTAATAAAAAAATTAAAAATAAAAAAAGAATTCAGTGAACAAGACGTTAAACATTTATTGATGTATAATTCTCCTTTCCCAAAATTGTATTGTTCACCAAAAGTACACAAACCTAATGTGGCCTAACGGCCAATTGTTAGCTCAATTAACTCTACCTTTTAGAACCTATTAAAATATCTGGCTAACATTTTAAAACTGAGTTTCGAAGATGAGTCCAATTACAATATTAAATAAATAAATAAAATTAATAAATGTTTATTAACGGTTTCACCATTTTACAGATTTTAAAAGCTTATTCTATAACCACAGGTGAAATACTTACACTTATATTTCATGTATCTTTTAAATTTATCTAATGTAATAAAGAAAATATCAACATCACAGTGGCTCTTTTGCACATTATTTGTATTGGCTTATTTGATGCATAATTAGTCTGATGAAATTCCCCTGCAAGAAGTTCAGAGGAATTTATAAAACCCCTAATCAACTTAAACAAAAAATTCACATCCAATAATATTTGTGTTTTCTCCAATGTAGGTAAGTCGAGAAGAATCAAGATTTGATTGTATACAACCTGCTCTGAAGGAGTCCCTAACTTATACAAAATAAATTGCAAAAACTTATTTTGTACTTTCTCCAAAGAATAATTATGAGATCTGTAATAAGGAGACCAAACACTGCTAGCATATTCGAGAATTGATGAGTGAACAGTAAATGGCTTTAAAATAGGTAATATTTTCAATTTCTGATAAACTTCGCTTCATGAAACCAAGAAGTTTCAATGCTTTGTTGATACTATAGTCATAATGATATTTAAAACTTAAAATAGGATCAAAATGTACTCCTAAATCTTTAACAATCAAAACATCCTTCAGATTATCCATCCCCATGATATATATTTATAGACCAATGTCTGTTTGTTTCTGAAGAAACGCATTATCTTGCATTTGTTGGTGTTAAGTTCTAACTCATTCGATTTACACCAAACAACCAATCTACTTAAATCCTCTTGAATGAATAAGCAATCATCAAAAGAAGACACTTTTTTTAAAAACCTTAAGGTCATCTGCATGTAAGAAGATCTCGCAATTCAAAAAGCACTTAACAATATCATTAACAAAGATTCAGCCAGCAGATCACGTATTATATTAAACAGTAATGCTGGATGATAGCTGTCACATTTTAAAGAAAGTGCATCAGCAATCATTACATTGGCATATTTATCGGCAAAAATCAGATCAAAAAAATTATCGCTACAATTCAGTATTCATTAAACTGATACAAATGAGATACGCAAAACTATTAGCTGAGCTTTCAACTTTATCACTTATAGAACCCACAATCCCAATTCCCAAAACATGATCCAAATTCATCATTCTCCCAGATGATATTGGGTAGATTAAAGTCCCCACACAAGTAGACAGAAGTGAATTCGTTATTGTCTAAGATTAGTTCAACAGATTTTACGTAATGTTCATACAAACTCAATGGAGATCTTGGGTTCAGATACACACAACCAAAAAGATACCTCTTCCTAGCACAAGATATTTTCGATACACTTTCGATATTATCATGTGAAGTTTGTAACAATACATATGAGACAGTTTTTCTGAGAGCAATCAACTCCACCAAAACGTTCATGTGTACTTGTAGCTTTACAACGGTCGGAGCGGTAAATAATATAATCTGAAATACCTAATTCATTATCATGAATACCTTCATTCAGAGATGTTTCGGAAAGAAGTATTGTATCGAACTCATTGGCTATGACAAGAGGAAAAGCTCTTATGTTTTGTACGCAAACTTGGTGCATTCTGGTAATATATTAATTTCGAATTCAGCAACGCAAGATTATCAATTTGCTTATCAGTAGATTAACGTCAGTTATTCAGAAATCCTGTTGAGCTTCCTCATTGGGCACTACAAGTGCAGCTTCATCTTTATCATGATGCTTTTTAAAATTAAATCTTCTAAAAACTGTTCCTTTGGGCCAAAAATCACAGGAATTAACTATGTCATAGTATTGAGTTAGAACACCAACTTTAAAGGAGTTAGTTTTTTCCAGTGTTTTCAGTTGCTGTACAATTAAATCTGAATCATCCATAGAGGGTAACTTACCTGAAATATAATGTTTAACTATCATATTATTAACATTTTGAGACGCTTTTCCAACGTACAGCCATATTTTGGAATTTCCCGACGCAATAAAATCTTGATTCATATCGAGATATAAGGATCCACGATAAACTTTATTATAAGTATTTTTACTGCTATTAATTACATACTCATTATTCCTTATTAAATTACTAGCCGTTGTTTGCCGCAGTGTTTACTATTTCAGGTGAGATCGTATTTTCGTTTGATTTTACTCCTTACGTACTATTAAGGACACCTTCACATTTGTAAATGTCAGTGGTCTCAAATCACCACAAAATTATGTTTTAGTTTCGTTGGACGTGGTATCTTTGGTTACTAACATTCCACTAAAAATGGTAACTGATATTTTAGACCAGAAATGGCCCCAAGTTGAAAAATTTACTACTTTATCAAAAAAGGCCTAAGCTTCTTAGTGGTCAATTTTACAAACAAATCTTCAGGACTTCTGTGAGTTCGTCTATTAGTCCGATTCTCGCAACTATTGTTTTAGATCACTTATTAGACATAGTAATACCGAAATTTCCTTTTAACTGACCTTTTATCTACAAATACGTAGATGATCTAATTTGCTCTGTTCCAAGTGAGCAAATTCAAGATATGTTGACTCATTTTAACTAGTTTAACAGCCATTTGCAATTTACAATTGAACTTGAAAAACAAAAGTGTACCCTTTTTACGGAGGACACGAAAGTTATAAGAACAAATGAAAAGAGAATTATTTTATATTGGTATCAAAAATACAATATATTCATTGCCATGAAAAACACACATCAAATTAGTGATGACATTTATTTACGACATAATTTAAACAAACTTTTTCATATATTTGTTAACAATGGTTATCCTAAACATATTCAGAAACTTATTTACAACACAAACTTTTATGCTAGTCCAACAGGAAACAGTAAACAGCATATAAAATATGTCAGAACTAGGTATATAAACAATATTACCAATTCAATTATTTCGATTTTCAAGCCATTTTCCAACATAAAAATCGCCAAGTATAACCCAATACAAAATTTCTCACTAGTTTGAAAATAAAAAACCCTGTCTATATATAAAACCAATTCTATTTAGTCTCTTGCTTCGGATATCATTGTTATATTGGTCAAACGTCGCAATGGTTGAAACAACGAGTATAACGCAACAAGATACTAGAACAACATGATAATTATAATAGATTGTTTCTTGAAATGTGCCATATCAATAAAAACAAAAATGTAATTAATTCAAAATTAGACACTAATAAACTAAGCAATATTTATTGTAATATTTTAAACCAAATGTAGCAAGTAAAAATTAACATCTGTATATAATATTCTGAAATTTAGATTTGACTGTTTTATGTGTAGGAATTTATAAATATGCCAAAATATCAATGTTTTTTTCTTTCATTGTCAACGGTCAACGCACAGTACGTTTCGTATTTGTTTCGAATATATGTTAATTGTTAAGATGTTTTATCTTATATACGTTAATTGTCCTGAATGTGCATAATGTTGCTTTTATTGTTTTTTGATTTTCAGTGTATTCGACTAACTCTTTCATTGTAAGTATATTTTAATGCGCAGTATAACAAACTGTATATTTTCACTTTCCTAGACATGTTAATTACGATAGATTTTATCTTTTGTAGTTGACTCCCGAGGAAGTCAATGTTGACGAAATATTGAGAACTAAAATAAATATGAGTTTGAATAGTCACATATCGCTTACCCGAAAAGCAACGTGCACATATATATATATATATATATATATATATATATATATATATATATATATTTATATTTCTCTTCTTGAACCTTACAATTTATAAATATCAAGTACTTTCTTGGGATGAGGTTCGTGGATTGAACAAAGAAACTTTAATTGACGTTTCGCCTGTCCATTTCAGGCTTTTTCAAAATATTTAATTCTGCACATCTAAAAATTAAATACAAAAAGTGTATATATGTAAGTTAATAAATAAAAACAATTAGGTATAACGGCACGCACTAAAATTATTAAAACATTTATTTAAAATAGTACAGTACATACCTTGAGAAAGATGTTCTTTTACCTTGCTTGGCAGTGTGGAGGTAAGTGATACACTGGTTAAAGAATTCTATTGTTTTTTTTTTTTTATATATATCCTTTAGTTTTTTTGATTATATTAACAATGTAGAACTATTTGTGGATACGGGTTGTTTTAAAAGTATTTGTGTGAGTCTGACAGTATACAGTATGTATTTATGATTGATGGAAAATAGTTTATAAAAATTGAATTAAATTAGATTGTGATATATTTGGCTGAGATTGTCAATGTCTTTCCGATCGTTTACTGTATTTTTTTCTTTTTTTATCTCGACCATTTCTTTGAATGTCAGTTTATGGTAATGTTGTTCTTTTGATAAGACCGTTGTACTCGAAAAATCAAATTCATGTTTCATGTCTCTTTCATGTTTATGTAGTGCTGTGGAAGCATTTTTTGTATATTTATGCCCATTTAGTCTATTTGATAGGTATTGTGTGGTCATGCCTATATATTTTTTGGGGCAGTTTAGGCAGGGAATGCTGTAAACTACGTTTGATTGTTTTTTAATTGGTGTCTGACTTTTTAGTGGTGTATATAAAGATTTAAGGGTATTGTTAGATTTGTGGCATACGGTTATGTCGTGTTTACCGAGAATGTGTTTAATCTTTTCAGAAAGACCTTCAGTGTATGGTAAAGATATGTATGTAGTTGTTTTATTGTTGTCATGATTATTTACAATATGTTTTGTGGCATTGTATAATTTTTGGGTTCTTCGCTTTATAATTCGTTCGATGGCTTTTAATGGGAAATGATTTTTTAAGAGAGTATTTTTAACTTTATTTAGAATGTCAACTCGGTATATAGGTGATGTTAGTGTTAGTGCACGGTCAACTAATCCTATCATCACGGAGTTTTTTTGACATTTTGGGTGACTGGAGTTATAATTAAGGTAGCGGGAGGACCAGGTTTTTTTGGTGTACCACTTAGTTTTAATGCCATTTGTTTTGTGGTCTCTTATTAATGTTAAATCCAAAAAGTTTATAGCACCATCATTTTCTATTTCGGAAGTAAACTGCAATTTTGGATGAAAATTGTTAAAGAGGGAGATAATTTCCGTTGTTTTATTTTTTGGTATGGCTAATAAACAATCATCCACGTACCTTTTAAAAAATAATATTGGTACATTGGCTTTTTGTAACACTGTTTCTTCTAGATATTCCATTACTATTTGGGCTGCGGTGGAAGAGATGGGTGAACCCATTGCACAACCGTCAAGTTGTTGGTAGTAATCATCTTTGTATTGGAAATAGTTGTTCGAAAGAATGAGATCTATCCCTTCTATGAATTCTGTGCAAGTGAGTGTTGTGTGATTCTTTATCTGATTCCATTTTTCTTTAATGATTTGTTTTAAAAGTTTAGTCGGAATGTTTGTATATAAGCATATTACGTCTAGAGAGATGAGTTGTAAATTATTTGGTATTTTAAGGTTGTCTATAAACTTTTTAAATTCAAACGAATCTTTAATGTAATAATCATTTCTGTCTGTAATTTTTGATAAGCAATTTGATAAAAAACTTGAAAGTTTGTAGAATGGTGACTGAATATAGGAAACAATGGGTCTCATAGGAATGTCGGGTTTGTGAAGTTTAGGCATTCCATAGAATTTTGGTGGAACAGAATTATGTATTTTTAATGATTTGGCTTCTTTTTCGGATATGTGATTACGTTTTAACAGTTTTTCTATGAACGAGTTATTTTTGGATTGAAGAGATTTCGTCGAATCAAATCTCATTTTTTTATATGTGTTTTTGTCATCAAGAAGTGCATTAATTTTGTTGTTGTAATCAATGGTATTCATTATTACAGTCTTGTTACTTTTGTCTGGCTTTAAGACTGTTATCTGTGGATTTGTTTTTAAAAAATATTTACATTTTTTTGCTTGCTTTGATAGTTTTTTTTGAGTTTTGTTTAGCTGTATTTTTTTGTGTCTTATTTTAATTTTATGGTTGGTAATGACATTAACAATCTCTGACCGGATACTATCTTTTTGTTCAGATGGTTTATTGTAAATAGCTGACTCGATAGAAGCAATGTAATCTATTGTTGGTAATTTGTATTCTTCACTAACAGGTAGAGAAAATTTTTCACCTAGGGCTAGTGTTTCTGCAATTTCGTTTGGGATATGCGTATCTGAGATGTTTTCTAGCCAGTTATTGGTATCGATTTTATCGTTGTTGGTTTGTATAGTTTTATATAAATTATTAAATTTATTATTATTTTTTTGTTTGACTCATTTGAAAATAGTTTCTGCTTTTTGTTGTTCAAGTTTTAGGAATGTATCCACAGTTTTGTGTGGTAGAATATTTTTTATTTTATTTTTGCCATTTTGTAAGCTTTGACTAAGGTTATTAATAGATTTTGTTGTTTCTGTAATTAGGAGATTTAGTATTTTTAATTACTCTTAAGGTACTTACTTGTAAAACATATATGTGTGGTATGTAAATTTAAAAATTTTGGAAAAATATTTGTACTTTTGCATCTCAATAGAAATATTCGTCTATTTTTCTGATTAGCAATTTTCTTGTATATCCTTGAGATGTGCTTCAGACAGGTTGTTGTTTCTGAACCATAGGAATTTGTTATTTCTTCAAAAAACTTCATTTTGTGTTATAGCAACTTTCACCCTTGCCAATATATATATATTTTTATATTTCTCTTCTTGAACCTTACAATTTATAAATATCAAGTACTTTCTTGGGATGAGGTTCGTGGATTGAACAAAGAAACTTTAATTGACGTTTCGCCTGTCCATTTCAGGCTTTTTCAAAATATTTAATTCTGCACATCTAAAAATTAAATACAAAAAGTGTATATATGTAAGTTAATAAATAAAAACAATTAGGTATAACGGCACGCACTAAAATTATTAAAACATTTATTTAAAATAGTACAGTACATACCTTGAGAAAGATGTTCTTTTACCTTGCTTGGCAGTGTGGAGGTAAGTGATACACTGGTTAAAGAATTCTATTGTTTTTTTTTTTTATATATCCTTTAGTTTTTTTGATTATATTAACAATGTAGAACTATTTGTGGATACGGGTTGTTTTAAAAGTATTTGTGTGAGTCTGGCAGTATACAGTATGTATTTATGATTGATGGAAAATAGTTTATAAAAATTGAATTAAATTAGATTGTGATATATTTGGCTGAGATTGTCAATGTCTTTCCGATCGTTTACTGTATTTTTTTCTTTTTTTATCTCGACCATTTCTTTGAATGTCAGTTTATGGTAATGTTGTTCTTTTGATAAGACCGTTGTAGTCGAAAAATCAAATTCATGTTTCATGTCTCTTTCATGTTTATGTAGTGCTGTGGAAGCATTTTTTGTATATTTATGCCCATTTAGTCTATTTGATAGGTATTGTGTTGTCATGCCTATATATAAAAAATCATTTCCCATTAAAAGCCATCGAACGAATTATAAAGCGAAGAACCCAAAAATTATACAATGCCACAAAACATATTGTAAATAATCATGACAACAATAAAACAACTACATACATATCTTTACCATACACTGAAGGTCTTTCTGAAAAGATTAAACACATTCTCGGTAAACACGACATAACCGTATGCCACAAATTTAACAATACCCTTAAATCTTTATATACACCACTAAAAAGTCAGACACCAATTAAAAAACAATCAAACGCATAGCAGCATTCCCTGCCTAAACTGCCCCAAAAAATATATAGGCATGACCACACAATACCTATCAAATAGACTAAATGGGCATAAATATACAAAAAATGCTTCCACAGCACTACATAAACATGAAAGAGACATGAAACATGAATTTGATTTTTCGAGTACAACGGTCTTATCAAAAGAACAACATTACCATAAACTGACATTCAAAGAAATGGTCGAGATAAAAAAAGAAAAAAATACAGTAAACGATCGGAAAGACATTGACAATCTCAGCCAAATATATCACAAACTAATTTAATTCAATTTTTATAAACTATTTTCCATCAATCATAAATACATACTGTATACTGTCAGACTCACACAAATACTTTTAAAACAACCCGTATCCACAAATAGTTCTACATTGTTAATATAATCAAAAAAACTAAAGGATATATATAAAAAAAAAAAAAAAAAACAATAGAATTCTTTAACCAGTGTATCACTTACCTCCACACTGCCAAGCAAGGTAAAAGAACATCTTTCTCAAGGTATGTACTGTACTATTTTAAATAAATGTTTTAATAATTTTAGTGCGTGCCGTTATACCTAATTGTTTTTATTTATTAATTTACATATATACACTTTTTGTATTTAATTTTTAGATGTGCAGAATTAAATATTTTGAAAAAGCCTGAAATGGACAGGCGAAACGTCAATTAAAGTTTATTTGTTCAATCCACGAACCTCATCCCAAGAAAGTACTTGATATTTATAAATTGTAAGGTTCAAGAAGAGAAATATAAAAATATAAAAATATATATATAGTCATGCGCGGGTAAAGTACTGGAGTCAATTGTAACGGATAACTTTATTTCAGCATTTCGTGGAATTATCTCACCACAACAACATGGCTTTCTTACTGGCCGCTCTTGCCAAACAAACTTAATGGTGTATTCTGACTTTATCAGCTCTGCTATTGACCAAGGTTGTCAAGTGGATGCCGTTTATTTTGATTTTAGAAAAGCCTTCGATCGGGTTGATCAGAACTTGCTTATATCCAAGTTAAAGTCATATGGAATATCTGATCCCTTACTTTCATGGGTTCATAGTTACTTGCATGATCGGACTCAAGTTGTTAAAATAGATAATTCCATTTCTGAAATCATCAAAGTTTCATCTGGCGTTCCTCAAGGGTCCCACTTGGGACCAATATTATTTTTGATTTTTGTCAATGACCTATCATTGAAGCTTGCTGATTGTCACCACCTAATGTTTGCTGATGATCTAAAAATCTTCAGTCTTATCAACCATGAACCTGACTCTACTTTACAACTGAATATAGACAAAATCTATTCATGGTGTCAAGAAAATCATATGGACCTGAACATCACAAAATGTAAAATTATCTCTTTTTGCAGGAAAAAGCATCCAATCCAACACACATATATGATTAATGGCATAGAAATGGAACGGGTTAGCATGGTAAATGATTTAGGGGTTGTCTTCGATTCTGAGTTTCGGTTTATCATTCATATTGATAATGTGGTCGCTAAAGCTTTTAAATTATTAGGTTTTATAAAGAGGCAGTGTTGGAACTTTAAGAACACTGAGGCTTTGAAATCTCTATATTTCGCTTTGGTTAGAAGTAATTTGGAATATTGTTGTATGATCTGGGCCCCATATTACCAGGTTCACATTGAAAAGCTTGAGCGCGTACAGCACAAATTCGTAAATTTCTTATTGTATAAGTTGAGTATTGACAAGTCAGACTTTGTATATGGTGATCGATTGAAATTGTTGGGTTTAAATGATTTAGCAACACGAAGAATGATTCTTGCATTGTGTTTTGGTCATAAATTGCTAAGTGACAAAATTGACTGCAACGACTTACTAACAGCTATTAATTTTAAAGTTCCATCGCGTATTATGAGAAATAGTGACCGATTTGCTCTTAATTATGCGCGTACAGACGTCGGCAAAAATTCTCCAATTAATAATCTGATGAGGCTTTTCAATTCCCTGCCCACAGATTTTAACTTTGACACTAGTCCATGTAACTTTAAGAAGAAGGTTCTAAACTTGCTGCGACCTTGAAATGTTTTATGTTTTGCTATGTTTGTAATTACCATTGACAATGTTCTAGTATTTTTATATATTTCCACATGACTATTTTATTTTAACATTTTTACTTTCAAAATTGTTTTAACCTTAATCATAGTTTAGTATTGGATAGATTTAAATTTAACAATGATTTGTAGCACTATTTGGGCTCTGCCTGTAATGTGTACTGTTGATAAATAAATAAATAAATATTGGCAAGGGTGAAAGTTGCTATAACACAAAATGAAGTTTTTTGAAGAAATAACAAATTCCTATGGTTCAGAAACAACAACCTGTCTGAAGCACATCTCAAGGATATACAAGAAGATTGCTAATCAGAAAAATAGACGAATATTTCTATTGAGATGCAAAAGTACAAATATTTTTCCAAAATTTTTAAATTTACATACCACACATATATGTTTTACAAGTAAGTACCTTGAGAGCAAATTTTTCGATGTCATTAATAATACTAAATTAAAAATACTAAATCTCCTAATTACAGAAACGACAAAATCTATTAATAACCTTAGTCAAAGCTTACAAAATGGCAAAAATAAAATAAAAAATATTCTACCACACAAAACTGTGGATACATTCCTAAAACTTGAACAACAAAAAGCAGAAACTATTTTCAAACGAGTCAAACAAAAAAATAATAATAAATTTAATAATTTATATAAAACTATACAAACCAACAACGATAAAATCGATACCAATAACTGGCTAGAAAACATCTCAGATACGCATATCCCAAACGAAATTGCAGAAACACTAGCCCTAGGTGAAAAATTTTCTCTACCTGTTAGTGAAGAATACAAATTACCAACAATAGATTACATTGCTTCTATCGAGTCAGCTATTTACAATAAACCATCTGAACAAAAAGATAGTATCCGGTCAGAGATTGTTAATGTCATTACCAACCATAAAATTAAAATAAGACACAAAAAAATACAGCAAAACAAAACTCAAAAAAAACTATCAAAGCAAGCAAAAAAATGTAAATATTTTTTAAAAACAAATCCACAGATAACAGTCTTAAAGCCAGACAAAAGTAACAAGACTGTAATAATGAATACCATTGATTACAACAACAAAATTAATGCACTTCTTGATGACAAAAACACATATAAAAAAATGAGATTTGATTCGACGAAATCTCTTCAATCCAAAAATAACTCGTTTATAGAAAAACTGTTAAAACGTAATCACATATCCGAAAAAGAAGCCAAATCATTAAAAATACATAATTCTGTTCCACCAAAATTCTATGGAATGCCTAAACTTCACAAACCTGACATTCCTATGAGACCCATTGTTTCCTATATTCAGTCACCATTCTACAAACTTTCAAGTTTTTTATCAAATTGCTTATCAAAAATTACAGGCAGAAATGATTATTACATTAAAGATTCGTTTGAATTTAAAAAGTTTATAGACAACCTTAAAATACCAAATAATTTCCAACTCATCTCTCTAGACGTAATATGCTTATATACAAACATTCCGACTAAACTTTTAAAACAAATCATTAAAGAAAAATGGAATCAGATAAAGAATCACACAACACTCACTTGCACAGAATTCATAGAAGGGATAGATCTCATTCTTTCGAACAATTATTTCCAATACAAAGATGATTACTACCAACAACTTGACGGTTGTGCAATGGGTTCACCCATCTCTTCCACCGCAGCCCAAATAGTAATGGAATATCTAGAAGAAACAGTGTTACAAAAAGCCAATGTACCAATATTATTTTTTAAAAGGTACGTGGATGATTGTTTATTAGCCATACCAAAAAATAAAACAACGGAAATTATCTCCCTCTTTAACAATTTTCATCCAAAATTGCAGTTTACTTCCGAAATAGAAAATGATGGTGCTATAAACTTTTTGGATTTAACATTAATAAGAGACCACAAAACAAATGGCATTAAAACTAAGTGGTACACCAAAAAAACCTGGTCCTCCCGCTACCTTAATTATAACTCCAGTCACCCAAAATGTCAAAAAAACTCCGTGATGATAGGATTAGTTGACCGTGCACTAACACTAACATCACCTATATACCGAGTTGACATTCTAAATAAAGTTAAAAATACTCTCTTAAAAAATCATTTCCCATTAAAAGCCATCGAACGAATTATAAAGCGAAGAACCCAAAAATTATACAATGCCACAAAACATATTGTAAATAATCATGACAACAATAAAACAACTACATACATATCTTTACCATACACTGAAGGTCTTTCTGAAAAGATTAAACACATTCTCGGTAAACACGACATAACCGTATGCCACAAATCTAACAATACCCTTAAATCTTTATATACACCACTAAAAAGTCAGACACCAATTAAAAAACAATCAAACGTAGTTTACAGCATTCCCTGCCTAAACTGCCCCAAAAAATATATAGGCATGACCACACAATACCTATCAAATAGACTAAATGGGCATAAATATACAAAAAATGCTTCCACAGCACTACATAAACATGAAAGAGACATGAAACATGAATTTGATTTTTCGAGTACAACGGTCTTATCAAAAGAACAACATTACCATAAACTGACATTCAAAGAAATGGTCGAGATAAAAAAAGAAAAAAATACAGTAAACGATCGGAAAGACATTGACAATCTCAGCCAAATATATCACAATCTAATTTAATTCAATTTTTATAAACTATTTTCCATCAATCATAAATACATACTGTATACTGTCAGACTCACACAAATACTTTTAAAACAACCCGTATCCACAAATAGTTCTACATTGTTAATATAATCAAAAAAACTAAAGGATATATATAAAAAAAAAAAAACAATAGAATTCTTTAACCAGTGTATCACTTACCTCCACACTGCCAAGCAAGGTAAAAGAACATCTTTCTCAAGGTATGTACTGTACTATTTTAAATAAAGGTTTTAATAATTTTAGTGCGTGCCGTTATACCTAATTGTTTTTATTTATTAACTTACATATATACACTTTTTGTATTTAATTTTTAGATGTGCAGAATTAAATATTTTGAAAAAGCCTGAAATGGACAGGCGAAACGTCAATTAAAGTTTCTTTGTTCAATCCACGAACCTCATCCCAAGAAAGTGCTTGATATTTATATATATATATATATATATATATATATATATATATATATATAAGTTACTAAAAGAGACCCATTGTTTCTAGCGTACAATTTCCACTAACAAGCTGTCAGCCTTTTTAGAAGACATACTTAACAATGCTATCAACAAAACAAATACGTACATAAAAGATTCGTGGGATTTTAAAAACAAAATAAAAAATATAATTCCAGACGATTATATACTAATATCACTCGACGTAATATCATTATATACTAATGTATCAATTCAACTAGCTTTAAGAATCATCGAAAAAAACTTTTTACAAATATACCATTCGAAGAATTTCTAAAGGCAACTGAGTTAACATTAACTTCTACATATTTTATGTATGGTGAAAAATTTTATAGACAAATAGAGGGATGCGTTATGGGTTTATCCGTGTCCAGTTTCATGGCACAAATGGCACTAGAAGAACTAGAACATAGTATAATATCAGCTTTAGATTTTCTTCTACCATTTTTCTTACGATACGTTGACGATTGTATAACTTCCATACCTAAAAATAAAAATGAATACATACTAAATGCTTTCCATTCATTTCATATAAATTACAATTTACCATAGAAATAGAAAACAACGATAAAATTTATTTCTTAGATACGACATTGCATCACCAAAAAAACATGGTCTGGACGATATTTAAATTATCTATCGCAACACCCTATATTCCAAAAAGAATCTGTGGTTATTGGTCTGGCTGATGGAAGCAATAATACTTAGCGATCCAGAATACAGAACCGAGACAATTCAAAAAGCTAAAAGTACTCTAGTTAAAAATAGTTACTCGAAAAAGCTAATTAATACCCTTTTTAATACAAGACTCCAAAAATTTAACAAAAATCAAACGCCATAAAACACAAATCAAAAAACCGACAAATATTTGTTACTTCCATATATACAAAGTTTATGGGAACATTTTAATACTTATTTTAAAAACACAATATCTCAGTCTGTCATAAAGGATACAATATCTTACAGCAACATTTCAATAAACTGAAAAATAAAACAACGAAAAATAATAAAACACATATTATATACGAAATACCTTGTAATGATTGCCCCAACGTATATATCGGACAAACAACACAATACCCGCAAAATCGTCTAAATGGACATCGATACAATAAAAAAAAATTAGCTTTAACAAAGCACGAAACTAAAACAAACCATAAATTTAATTATCAAGAAACTAAAATATTAAAAACGGAACAATACCAACAAAAAAGGGAATTTATGGAAATGATATATATGAAAAAAATCCTTACTCTATAAACGACAGAATAGATATAAGGAATCTCAGTAAAATTTACAACAACCTTATTTAATTAATTTTTAGAATCATATATTAATTAAAGGAAAAAAACTTAACCGCCACTAAGTTTATCTTTGATAAAATAAAAATTAAAGTAATAACCCTACCATAAACAAATGTTCTAATACATTTCCCAAAAATAAAAGTATAAATGCTAATTATTTCGGTAGATGAACCACTTAGGCATAAAAATAGTTCTGTCTTTTTTAATCTTGCGCCGTTGTCTAATAATGTTTTGTGTACTTAAATAAATGGAATTCTATTAAGGGATTTCCTCTATAGGTAATCAAAATATTTTAAAATTTACTATCTATTTGTTGAAACTGACCCTAATTACAGGTATACTACGTTATAATAACACTGATGAACACTAAGTATTGGTCGAAACGTTTGTTTTTAATGTAAATATCTTGAAATATAACATGATACAAGAAAAAAGCCATTAACTTTACCCCCTACGAACCTTAACCCTTAACTACTGTCGTTCTGAAAAGAACATTTTGTTGACGTTTCGCCGAATAGAGACTGAAGTGTTGGTGACTGTTGTGTTACTGCTGGGAGCGGGTCTGGGATGAGGACAATGAAATGAAACGACAAACGACGAGTCTAGTTGGCAACTGCTTTATTATAAAAGATGGCGTCTATTTATATGCGAGCCTGTACACATTACAATGTTGCACGATTTACATTTAATATTTCCTGACATCTCCCTTCTTTAAATAAAATAGCTATAAACTAAAAATTATCAGTCTTAATTTAATTTTTTATCACAGATCATTAATTACAACTAGTTACATTTATTTTATAATTACATTAAATTTATTTAATCTCACAGAACAGTAGCCGTTACGGTATATACAATATATAATGAATTTTATGTAAAATTCACAACATAATTAAATCACAATTTTGTTCAAAATGTACCAAACTTCTAGAGGTGTTTTTCATAAAATATTTTAATAATCACTCAAAATTTTTTATTTTGTAATAAGAATAGTTATAACCATAATGTACAACCATTCTAACCTAAAATTGCAAACACATCTCTAATTCAATATCAATTATATAATGTTATATAATAAATAAAAATGTTATGCCACAATATAAGACATTCTCAATGATAAACTACTTGTGAACCAGTGAAGACTCTATCTTAACAATGTATTAGTCGAATTCAAGTTTATAATCTCGAAGCCTTGTAGGCAGCTTTATGTTTCTACCCGTTCTACTTAGTCGAGTAGCATTAAACAGATTTTCATCCTCGCTAGAGGAATGAGGTGACTCAGAAGTTTCATAACTAGAAATACATGTTTTATGTGATTCGTCAGAATTACTATCTAAGGAATTATTAAATGTATCCTCACTGTTCTCACAGTCGTCTACTGTACTATTACTAACATTACTACCACTAAAACAAACACTATTTGGACAAAGATTAAAGTTATTTGGACTAACACGTACATTACTTTGATTAGCACAAACATTACTAGACCCGTCTGTCTGTAAATTATCTAGGTTGCCATTACTAGATAGTCTGTCCAAAGGTGTTTGTTTCCCACCCTCTCCAGTATCTGAAGACTTATTGTCAAATAAAGGAATATAATTATAATTTAAAAAATTACTAGAAGATGCAAAATTAGTTAGGTTACCATTCTCCATACTAGAGAGTTCGGTTTTCTCCCTTGGCTGGTGTTTTAGTTCTTTTATAAATTTTCTATTTCTTCTATATTTCTTGCCTTTTTCAGTCTCTACTAAATATGATCTAATGCCAACTTTTCTAACAATTTTTGCTAAAACCCAGGGGGTTTGTGGTTTTATTTGAATTAAAACTGAAGAGTTATTAGGGAGATATTTTAAATTTTTTGATGCTTTTTTATCATAGTATTTTTTCTGCGATTTTTGACTATTTTTTAAAAATGTGTTATATTTATTTTTATCAAAAGTTTTACGCTCGAAATGAGAATTAGACTGTGGCAAAATTGTTCTTAAATTTCTATTAAACAAAACATTAGCCGGAGAGTTATATTTATCCATAGGTGTATTTCTATATTCGAGAAGCGCTAAATAAGGATCTTTCCTGTCTAAAATACATTTTTTTAACAGTTTTTTGATAGTTTGAATTGATCTTTCAACCTGACCGTTTGATTGAGAATATAAAGGTGAAGAAGTTTTATGTTGAAAGTCATATGCTTTTGAAAACCTTTTAAAAAGCAAACTGGACCATTCAGGACCATTATCTGAAATCAGGATATTTGGAATACCAAAGCGAGCAAATACACCCTTAAGTTTATGTATAATATTATCACTAGACAAGTCCTTATCTAAATTTATAACCTCGACATACTTAGAATAATAATCTACAATCAGAAGATATGATACATTAAAAAGATGGTAAATTCCTACACCAAGCTTGGACCAAGGACGCAAAGGAACATCATGAGATATCATGGGCTCAGACTGTTGAGACTTCCGGAAAGTTTGACATACATGACATGATAGTACGAAGTCTTCAATCTGTTTTGTCATGCCTGGCCAATAAAATGAAAGTTTAGCTTTATCAATGCATTTTTTTGCAGAAAGATGACTATAATGCAATTTATTTAAAATTTCTTTTCTAAGTGCTGAAGGCACAATTAAATTTTGGCCTTTAAACAAAAGATCATCTATTTCAGAAATTTCTCCTTTAAATTTAAAATAAAATTTGATATTTTCAGGGCAGTCTGCTAATCTACTCGGCCAACCGTTCCTGACAAACTGTTTTAGGGAAATTAACTCTGGGTCCTCATTGGTTAGTTTTATTATTTCTCGCTTTTTATCTTCAGAAACATTAATATTCATTAATACCAAGCAAATGTGTGATTCCAGCTCTAAATCTACATTTTCCTCAAAGAAATTATTTTTACGAAAAGCCCTACTTAAGGTGTCAGCTAAAATAAGTTTTTTGCCTGGCTTATACACTAATTCAAAATTATATTTCCTTAACTGCATAATCATTCTTTGTAATCTAGGTGGACATAAATGTAAAGGCTTTTTAATTATACTAACTAGAGGCAAATGATCAGTTTCTACAATTAGATTTTTAATTCCATATACATACTGCGAAAAACGAGAAATTCCGAACCACACACTTAGCATTTCTTTTTCAATTTGAGAATATTTACACTGAGTTTCTGTCAAGGCCCTGGATGCATGAGCACAAGGCCTTCCATCCTGAAGTAGTACGGCAGCCATCCCAAACTGAGATGAATCCACAGATATTGTTGCCGACTGTTTAGACACATCATAAAAATGTAAACAAGGAGCTTTAGACAAAACATTTTTTAAGTTGTTAAAAGTAGCTTCGTGTATGTCATCCCACTGGAAAAGATTATCTTTCCTCAGGAGAGCACGAAGAGGTGCAGTTTTTTCTGAAAGTCCCTCAATAAACCTACTCATATATGTTATCATACCAAGAAATCTTTGAACGTCTTTTTTATCTATTGGTGAAGGCATATCTTTTATAGCCTGTACTTTATCTTCATTAGGTTTTATACCTGTTCTACTTATAGTATGACCCATATACCTAACCTCAGATTGCAAAAATTTACATTTATCTTTATTAAATTTTAAGCCATTTTTTAGGGCAAATTCTAAAACTTTTATTAACCTGGCATTATGCTCTTCTATAGTATTTCCATATATTAAAATATCATCAACATAGAAACTACAGCCCTCAATACCACCAAAAATTTCAAACATTCGTTCCTGAAAAACCTCCGGGGCACTGCACAACCCATAAGGTAACCTTAAAAATAGATATCTCCCAAATGGAGTAGCAAAAGTACAAAGTTTTGAACTATTTTTATCTAATTTAATCTGCAGGAAACCTTGTGTTTCATCCAAGACACTAAAATATTTTGAACCTGTCAAATCAGCCGTCAATTCTTCCAGAGTGGGAATTTGAAAATAATGTTTTTTAATATTTGAATTTAAATCTTTGGGATCTATAGCTATTCTAAGCTGACCATTTGATTTTCTAACTATTACCATATTATGACACCAATCATTCATTAGATTTTTCTATAAGTCCCTGCTTTTCTACCATTTGATTTTCTAACTATTACCATATTATGAAAACCATATTATGAAAATTATTTTCTACTGAATCTATTCTTTTAATAAGTTCTAGTTCTACACAACCATTAAGACCCAAAATAGGACTGTTCTCTGAGTAGACCACATAAAATAACAGACTCTCCTGTTTATTTTTAGACTTACAATTTAAAATACAATGACCAATAATAGGAATAGTATGCCCAGTATAAGAAGTGAGCTTGGTTTTAACTTTATTTATTTTTGAAAGATCAAAATTGATTTTTTGTAGAAAACTTACAGGTATTATATTGGCCATGGCTCCTGTATCCAGTTTAAAGTCCAAAGTATGTCCTTCAATCACCAAAGTCGTAACCCACAAACTCTCAGACATCCCAGCGGTGGCTCTTGAACCCCTTGGCGAGACTGTGTGAATATCAATAGAACCTATGAAAAGAAAATTATCTGTATCATCCAAATCACTACAACTAGAGTCATTATCCTTTATACAGTTAATAGATTTTTTATGTTTAAAATATTTAGATTTATTGTTAAAGTTAGAACGGTGGTTATTAGATACTTTGTTTTTAAAACAACAAGAAGAAAAATGATTACTGATACCACAATTTAAACATTTCTTGCCAAATGCAGGGCATTTCCCATATTCATGACGTTTGGCACACTTGGGACAGGTGGATTTGCCTTGATTGTGCCCTGTAGGTGAACCTAACGAACCTGGATGGTCAGTTCTTAGTTGCTGTGATCGGGGGCCCTGATTCTTACGAGACCTGGTACCCAATAGCGTCCACTTCCACTTGTTTTTCTTGTTTAATACCATTGGTGATATATCTGTTCTGCTGCCTTGTGCTTTCTATGTTAACACAAATTTGGACGGCCCTTTGCAGCGTAGTAGCATCTTCTTGAAGTAGCTTTTCTTTCAGTGTGGTAGACCTTAACCCACAAACTAGCATGTCTTTAATAAGTGACTCTCTTAAATCGCCAAATTCGCAAGAAAGTGACAGATTCTTTAGTTCAGTAATGAATTGATCAACCGATTGACCTTCGAGTTGCTGAATTGTGAAAAATTTATGCCGTTCATAGGTAAGGTTCTTTTTCGGGTTAAAATGAGCATCGAACTTAATCTGCAGACTTTCCAAAGTTTCCGTTTCATCCTGCCCCCAAGTAAATGCATTATATCTTCTAATACCTTCGTCTCCAATCAACGTGAGGAGCTGAGCACATTTTGTACCTTCGTCCTTTTTTGATATTTCTGTTGCTTTTAAATACGTATTGAACCTTTGCTTCCAAAATTTCCAATTTTCTGAAAGGTTTCCCGACATTATCATGGATGGAATCCCTCTAAAGTCCATTCTTCTAGCTTCAATCTTCAGTTTTTCTCTTTTTTTTTTTTCGGCTTAAAAAATGGACGACCTTACTGCGCCATGTGTTACTGCTGGGAGGGGGTCTGGGATGAGGACAATGAAATGAAACGACAAACGACGAGTCTAGTTGGCAACTGCTTTATTATAAAAGATGGCGTCTATTTATATGCGAGCCTGTACACATTACAATGTTGCACGATTTACATTTAATATTTCCTGACAACTGTGACGCTCGCTTTTATACTCGGGGGCCGAAGGTTATAGCTGAGCGGCCGTAGTGTTTTCCGGATATTGCTGTTGCGCTAATTTTGCTTGATTTTTTGTGATTTTAGATTTGTCGATTACTGTCTTCCATACTGTTGGTAGTTTTAATGATTCCTCTGCTTTATTTAAATCATCTTATTTTTCTATTTCTATGGCTTCTCAGATTATTCTGGACTTATAATGCTCTATATTGCCAATCTCCCTACACCTATCGAAATTTATTTTGTGGCCGGTTTCCTGATGTAGTAAAAGGGCCGAGGTTGTTTGTTTCAGATGCCGATTTTATGCTCTTCTACTC
This sequence comes from Kuschelorhynchus macadamiae, assembly GCA_030620095.1. NCBI lineage: Eukaryota > Metazoa > Arthropoda > Insecta > Coleoptera > Curculionidae > Kuschelorhynchus > Kuschelorhynchus macadamiae. The sequence continues at coordinate 971,072 of JAUTXW010001872.1, read as the reverse complement.
CTGCCCCGTAATTTTAACTACTTTCGATTTAATTTTTCTTGGGTTATTTGTCACAGGTGGCTATATGGTAATAGACTATCAAGTCCGGAAAACATTTCGGATGTTCTCGTTGTTAACCAAAAATGTCGGTTTTACTCCTGTTGGTGACTGGTGTGTTTTTTTTAATTAATTTTCGAGCTAGTTGTGCTCGTCTTTCAGCTAGTTGACTGTACTAATGAGACCTTAAGTCAGAATCACGCGCCTAGGGTTTTCAACTTCATTGTGCTTTATCGGTAATCCCAAAAAAATCTTTTTTCTACTATATAATAATTCTTGCCGCGCTAATCTTTTTCTACATTTGTTTTATTACTCTTGGTTGATGAGTTTCGCCAAAGTGGCTTGATGCTGCTGTGGTAATAATAGAGTATCAAGTCCGAAGATTTCGGACGTTCTCTTGATAATCACAAATGTCGATTTGCTCTTGTTAATGACTGGTGGGGTTTGGATGTTAAGTTTGACGCAGGTTGTTCTCGTGTCTCAACTAGTTAACTGTACTGATGAAAACTTTAAGCCAGAAACATTTGTTTATGTCATTGTACTTTAGCGGCCATCCGAAAAAAAACCCTTTTTCTGTTATATAATAGTTCTTGCCGCGTTAATCTTTTTCTACTTTTAGTTTATTACTGTTGGGTTACGAGTTTCGCCACTGGTGGCTTTATGCTGCCCTGCGGTAATATAGTATCAAGTGCGGCAAAGATTTCGCATGCAAAATGCAGCAATACAGAAACAAGATGATATCTTGACAACAAAAGGAAAAAGAACTTACATAAAAGAAGGCAGGAAAAGGAATTTCAAGATTACTGTCATTAAATTCTTATTTACTCCATAAAATGTAGTAAATTAGTTTGACATCTCCTTGTTCTTTTTTTCTTTTCTTAACAATAACTCCTTAAACAAAAATTAACTTCTGTGTATGCCGCCTGCCATCTAGCTGACACTGATCAAATGAGTATTCACGGAAACACGGAGCTAATCTGAGATCTGTCTTTAAATTTTAGTACGGGAACCAATCTTTAAGCTTAAACTAAAGCAATTAAATCAGTTTCAGACTGACCACATTAAATGCTGCTATATGTAACGAATTAACTGAGATTAGATATACAACGAAACAGGTTCAAAACAAATTATCCCAAACTTCTATATATTTCATAATATAAACTTACAACTAAATACAAAAGCAATTAATACTAAAAATTACCTTTTGTAAATAATCAATTGCATTATAGAAAATAATTTATGGTAAAATGAAAATGTTACAACTCCAAAAAAGGTAGGGACACTTACAGAAAGATGACCGACGATCAGAATTAAATTAAAGTGTAATAAGGCAGAATTAACAAAAAGAAAGGAACGTACTTCGTAGTTTCTTTGTCATAGAGCCGTTCGGAGCTCTCTGAGAAGGATGTTCAAATCAAATAACGCCTTTATGAAAGGTTTTAAGTTAGAGTAATAAGGCTCAGTTAGCCAAGAGGAGAGAAAATTAGAATAAATACAAAAAATTATGCAAAAAAAATTAACCTTTGCAAATGAAAATGGTTAATGTACCGCTAGGATAAAGAGGTTATCCAAGCAAAATAACACTAACCACTTAAAATAATAAAGATAAAAAACAAAATCAGTTAAAAAAAAAAGTATTTCGTTCCCAGTCACTTCTCCATGCAGAGCTTCAGATCTCCTCAGAAAAATGTTAAAATCAAAGAACACCCCAATAAAGGACGGCAAGTAAGAGTGTAGCCAGAGTTGCGTCACACCCAAATAAACGTGGGCACCTCGTTCACTCGCCTTAAATCGAACACACCTTAAGGTTCCTCCTCAACAATACCTGACCAGGCAACCAGGAGGTGGGAAAATAAAGATGAGAAGAAGATAATTTACACAAAAAAACATCAGTGTTTTTTAGAAAACGAAATATGTTTCTTATATTTTTTAATGACTTTAAATTTAGATTTTGGTTATGTGCCTTTAAATATATTTTAATACTAGTAATAATAATAATCATGCTGGGCACTATCACTATGCTACCCTAAAGCAATAGGATAGAAGACCCGTCCCAGTACAGGCCCATCACCTCTTTGCACACCATGTACAAGGACCTAATAGGATACATTACAAATCGTATTTATTTTGACAGGCATAAACTATTAGCCGAGGAATAGAAGGGATGCATTCGAGACCATCAAGGATGCAAGGAACAACTTATCATCGACTGCTACTTAAGCTGGCACAGACAATTACTATAAAAAGGCGTTTGACAGTGTACAGCATTCCTGGCTCATAGACGTACTACGAATATATATAATTCACCCTATGATCATCAGTTTCCTGGCAACTATCAAAAACCAGGGGAGGATGAACCTGAGGATCTATAATGGTGATCAATCTCTTACCACCGATGAGATACACATTAATACGGAAATTTATCAGGGAGACTCTTTAATTCCACTTTGGTTCGCGGTGAACCCCCTTTCCACGTTGATTAACAATACAGGACATGGCTTCAACATCAAAGGCAATAGAGGCAACTGCCGCACCATATCACACCTTCTGTATATGGATGATATTAAGCTCTATGGTGGAAACCATAACCGACTTAAAGAGCTTATTGACCTAACATACTCCTCGAAAGACATCCATATGGAATTTGGAATGGAAAAATGTAAAGCCTTAAACATCGTAAAACGCAAAGTCATTAATGGTGATGTAGCCTTACCCAATGGAGAAATAGTTCTAGCGCGGAACCAAGGAGATACCTACAAATGCCTAAGGTTCCAACAAGCTAGACTGCTCCAGAACAAGGAAAGACCGAGCTGAAAGATCAGTACGTTCAAAGAGTGGGAGCTCTTCTGAAGACATAACTGAATGCCGGAAATTTCACTACAGTAATTAACACCTATGCTATGCCCGTGTTGACCTACAATTTCGGAATCTTGAAATGGACTAAAATGGAGCTAGAAAGGCTACAACAAACCACTCGCCTACTGATGACCAAGTACAAGTCACACCACACAAGGTCTTCAACTCTCCGGATGACCTTACCACGAAGAGAAGGTGGAAGATCCCTTATTGACTTGACCCATTCGCACTCCCGGCAGCTGTAAAACTTGAGAGATTTCTTCACCAACAAGGCACAAACACCAAGCCTCCACCGCATAGTGACCCTAAGTGACAACTCGTACTCTCCACTCAATTTCGCAAGTGACAACATCATCCTAAAGTCACTTTCAGATCTCGACAAACAAGAACAGTGGACTCAAACGGTACTGCACGGCCGACATCACAATGATCTGAATCACCCACACATAGGTAAGCAGGCATCCAACAGGTGGCTGAAGGCTGGACCACTATTCCCAGAGCCAGGCGGATTTTTGATGGCAATACAGGACCAAGTTATTAATACACGGAATTACACGAAATTCATAATCAAGACCGGTCAGTTGAATCCGATAAGTGTCGAAAATGTAGCGAGAAATCAGAGACTATACAGCATGTAACATCTGGCTGCACTTATCTAGCAAACATGGACTACCTCCAGCGACATAACCAAGTGTGTAACATCATACACCAGTACTACGACCAGGCAATTATCATCGACAGACAGGTAATGAATAATCGGCCTGATGTGGTACTGTTAAAGCTTATTTGGCAGATGTCGTTGTATCTAATAATAACAACATCGTAAATCGGGACACTTTGAGTTTCTAACACCATAAAACATCAATCCAAACAACAAAGCATCGGGCGAGCAGCGTAACGGTCCAGGACGCTGCGGGAAAGGACAGCTCAACCGAAACGATCGCGACCAGGCAAAGGAAAATGGACCCACCGAAAGTGTTTTGCCGGCTAAGCTGGCACCCACCAAGGCGGGAAACGCATGAACCGCATTACGCAGGGCAACGCATGAACCGCATTACAGAATCGAGCGAACCGATCATGCGCTGCCCAAATGGATACATAAATAAATCTGACACAGATGCTAACCAAACACAATAACTTGAGCCCATTACAACAGCGGATATATCGCAACGACTACCTGCAACTACCAAGGCAGATAAACCAAGGAAGAGGTTAAAATGGACAGATGAAATGAATCGAACGGTGATGCATTCCTACTACACCGCTACCAAACTGAAGACAATTTCATCAGGATACGGACATAAACTGCATATACTTTTCATATCACAATATCCAGAATACAAATCACTTATCACAGAACAGAGAGTAATAGATCAAAAAAGAGTCATCACTAAGACCAGTAAGCTCACCCCACTCGCATTGAAAAACATCAAAGCTATGGTAGCTGCTGAACTAAACATTCATCAACCAAACATTGAGTACAGTGGGGCAGATGCCGAACCGATCCCACATACAAACCAGCCCAACTTTGTGCAAGAGGATCTGCAACATCACTCAATGCTCAGTAAGGGCGAAGCACCCAGCAACAACCTACGACAGATGACAAGCACCATACAGCACACAGGACAAGTGAATCATTCGCCCAAAGCACCATACACATAGCTACACCTCGGACCGCCTCTCACACAAGCAATCAAAGTAGAAATGAAGTCACATCTAAACAAATGGTCAGTCTCCGATCCTACAACAAGAGATCCTATTCCTCGTGTAATCTTCAAACGGGACACACATAAAATCCTAAAGAACATCAATGAACACATAATTCCAGAGTACATAACGAATTCGAGCACAATTGAGGATATTCATACAGTGATCTACGCAGCAGCTATAACCACGATAACACAGAACAATCAGAAACTCCCGCCACGACACAGAAACACCAACAACATAAAACCATAATTCAAATGGCAGATAAGGATCGAAAACAAAATTAGAAAAGAATTGGGACATCTTACCCAATCCATGAACGGCAACAAGCCAAAACGTATTACACAAAGTGTAGAGAAAATCAAATCTCCTGATTACACGCTTACAGAAATCCTTGACACTCTGAAGCAAACATTATCTCTGTTTGCCGCAAGACTCCGAAGATACAAAGAATCAAATGAAAGAAAGGACGCTAACAACCTGTTTCGAAGAAGCGAAAAACAGTTCTACCAAAAAATCATGAGCAATGAGGAGGCACGAGTAATAGAACCACCGACCAAACAAGAGATCACAGAATACTGGAAAAGTATTTGGTCAGAACCGAAACTACACAATAATAACGCTTCATGGATTAAAGCGAAAGAAGACAGACACAAGCGCTTAGAGGAACAAGAGGACTTTGCAATGATAACACAAGAAGTTGCAGAAACAATCAAATACACGCATAACTGGAGATAGGAGAGAATAGATAACATTCATAACTTCTGGTACAAACAGTTCACCTCCACACATGAAGCTCTCACTCGCCAAATTAATGAAATTATTTTAAAACCTAGCACACTCCCCAGTTTTCTCAACCAAGGAATAACATACCTTAAATTCAGACAATAAGGACCCGTCAAATTACCGACCTATTACGTGCCTTCCAACCCTATATAAGATACACACACACAGCTACAATTACCAGGAGAATAGAACAACATCTAGCACACAAAAACATTCTAACGGAAGAACAAAAAGGGTGCAGGAAAAACAGCCGAGGATGAAAGGAGCAGCTCATTATCAAGGACACAACTATTGAAGACGAGAGGTGTAGGAGATGTCACCATCAGAGAGAAACGATCGATCACGTAACGAGTGGATGTAGAATAATAACCGGAACTGAATACACCGCGAGACACAACTAATCAGCGAAGGTCGTTCATCAAGCATTAGCCACAACATACAAACTAACAGAGAACACAGACTCTTACTACCAATATACACCAACATCTATACTTGAAAACGAAGACTACAAGCTCTTCTAGGACATTGACATCCACACAGATAAAACAATCCCCGCAAATAGACCCGATATCACCTTTCAATCCAAAAAAGAGAAAATCACTTATTTAATTGACATGTTCCCAACGACGAGAACATCCAAGCGAAATACAGTGAGAAGATCGCCAAATACATCGACTTGGCAATGGAAGTAAAAAGGCTGTGGAAACAGGAAAGAGTCATCATTGTTCCTCTTGTCATATCAGTAACAGGTCTCACCCCAACAACGTTTACGCATTTGGCTCAATTAGGACTTAATACAGACATTCACAGCAACATCCAGAAATCGGCCATTTTGAAAACATGTAGCATAGTTAGATCATTTCTTAATACACAATAGTTGTTTTTTTCCATTTCCTTTTTTTTATTTTTATTTTTTGTACTGACTTGGTATAATCCGTCAGTATAAAATACAATCACAGGAATACTGTGAGACAACAAGTCATAATAATAATAATAATAATAATAAATCTACTGGGACATTTACATCCACACAAATAAAACAATCTCCGCAAATAGACCCGATATTACATTTCAATCCAAAAACGACGACAGCATCCAAGCGAAATACACTTAGAAGATCGCCAATTACACGGATTTGGCAATGGAAATAAAAAGTCTGTGGCAACAGCAAAGAGTCATCATTGTTCCTCTCGTCATATCAGTAAGAGGCCTCACCCCAACCACGTTTACACAGCATTTGTTCAATTAGGACTTAATACAGACATTCACAGGAACATCCAGGAATCGGTCATTTTAAAACCATGTAGCATCGATAGATCATTTCTTAATACACAATAAGTGTTTTTTTTCCTTTTCCTTTTTTTTTTGTTTTTTTGTATTGACTTGGTATAATCCCGTCAGTATAAAATACAACCACAGGAATACTGTGAGACAACAAAAAAAATAATAATAATACAAGCGGACAATAAATAATTATAACATAATTTAAAGTTTCTGTGTGTATGATGCCTCAAAAAAAACAAAAAGAACAAAAACAAATATATAAATGGAATTGCTTACATTTTTTTGATGTTTGAATTTTTCTTAAACTTAGAGCTGGTAAAATTTAAAAGTCGAATAATACTCCACCAAATATCAATAATTTATCACAGCTTCTTTTTGGTACCCTTTCTGTAAACTTATTAATCTAAAATTCTAATAAATCTTTGAATTATTTGTTTTTAAATTTCTTCTCTTGAAGCAGAAAGCGATAGACCCTTAAAAATAGAGTTTCGTTTAAAAATTACCATAACTCTTTTGTGTTGTATGAGATTAATTTTGTAATTAAAATTTCAAAACATGTAATTTAAACAATTTTAGGAAATTTAGATACTTACCTATTTAAAATATTAAAAATGCTTCTGAAAAATCACAAAAAAAATTTAGCACCAAGCGAAAATATTTCATATGTTTGCCAATATTAATGTGTCCATCTTATTTTTATTAACTAAGTCGACCACAGCAATTTATGTAACAAGGGCACTAACAAGTTTGGAAATTTTGAACTGCAATAACAGGAATGAAAAAAATACCTTAATTACCTTTTTTGTGATCATGTTATTTTACGAAAAATGTGTAATAACTCGCGATAATTATGTTCTATTTTTACGGAAACATGGCAATAAATTAAAAGTCCCTCAAACATAAGCTAGATACTTCTTAGTTCTTCATTACTGTTGTCCACGAAGGCATTTTTCGTGTAAGAAGTTGACATTAATATAAGTAAAATTTCAGATACATTTTTGAAATTCATATTTTAACCTATTATTAACATTTTATGTGTTATATGATATATGATTTTAGCTAATAATTTTAATAAACTTTCATATAAACTAGCTGAAATAAAATGCAAAAACCTCCAGCTACGAAACCAAAGTTTACCTTTTAATAGCGGCGAACCGTAAAATAATGGCATGCCATTGAACTAAATAGTACTTTTAGTTCGTTGTTACCCGTTTATAACATTTTATTTAATGATTTTAGTTTTCACACACTTTTTATAAAAGAAATGTTATGCATGGCAATGAATGAAATCTTGTATACTTTATATAGTGGTTGTAGGACAAATAAATTATAATTTTTGGTTTATTTTTTAAACAACCTGGGGAGGGGGGGGCAATCATAATTTAATCGAAGAACCTTTCAAAACAAAAATCTATATTATCCTTTTCCCAACTTTCTAGTGCATAAAAATCCTAATAAAATTTAAGAAAAAGCAATTAATAATCGTTTATAGTCTTCGCTGCAAAAGGGCCATTTATTGCTTTATTGTATTTGTCACGCAAATGATCGGCCTAAAAATAGATAAATTATTTTTGTGGGATCAGTCCATACCCTACTCCTACTTTTTGGTATCAGCCTATTTTGGTCAAGATTACTTATAACCCGGGACAAAAATTGGGGTCAATTTATAAAAATGCGATTTTTTAATTATTGTAATATTCATTATTTAGAATAAAAATACAGTTCTTAGTATAGAAAACACCTCACTTATCAAACAAATAGCCCTGGAAGAGTTCAAAATTGTAGCAAAAATAAATGTCACGAAATTATTTTATCATAGCTGAGATTTTGTAAATTAGCTATTTTTTAATAACTCAAACAGAAAGCCTACAGTCAGCACTGCTAGAATGTTGCGATAAAAAATCACGATTATATTATAAATTACGTATTGAGAGTGTGACCAATTAAATTTATCAAACAAAAGGATAGAATCCATTTTCAAGTAATTAATATCCAGGCACGTGCGATAGAGTATCAAATTGTAAATTATAACCCGCGCGGTTCACTGGTACACTGGGTGTTTAAAGCTAAAACTTCATCTTCATTGAACATATTTATTTAACCTTTAACCGGATGGCTTAATATACTTAAAGTGGAGAGGAGATTTTTCGAAACGTGACTAGACAAGGCTTTGATCTCTGCCAAAATTTCGAGATGAGACGAGAATAGCTGAAATCTAGACGAGAAGAGATAAACCCTTAGTTTCGTCTCGTCTCGCGGCATCACTAGTAATCTGTTCAAGCTCTATTGCCTAGTAACTTTCCTAAACGAGGATATAGAATAAAATAAAATTTTCCCGTAATGCAATGATGAACTTTCACAATAATCACATATAAGCTGAATACAGACTTCACGCAATAATTCTTCAAACTTTCAAGAACAATTTTCTGTAAACGTGTGTATTGGAATTGCAGGAGATTTTCTAATTGGGACTCATTTCCTTATAGAATGGCGATCAAAATTCGTTCTTAGAATGCGTTTTGCCTGAATTACTAAGATGTTCCATTGTAACTGAAAATACGCTGATAGCTGGATTGGATTTGGCGGATCACAATCATGGCCGACTAGAACGCCTGACATGATTCCTTTAATATTCTTTGTTTGGGGTCACCTGAAATCGTTCGTTAGTATATAGAACGCCACTTCAAAGTGAGGATGTCTTAAGAAATAGAATACAAGTGTCCTGAGTTATCCTAAGAATACCCTTGGTATTTTCGAGCGAATCCGCCAATCGATTTTAAGGTGCGAAAACGCATGCATTGTGCTCGGAGTGGTCATTTTCATCAGTACTCTAAACAGTTACTCTAACTATTCGAACTTTATTATTCTTCGGTTTTATAACTATTAGACATATTATAAAATAAAAGTTTTACTACTTTATTAAATGAAGTCCAATTTAATCTTTACTTCTTTTTTTATTTTGTAAAAAATACAATTAAGAATTAGAAGAATCTATCCTGTGAATTGTAATTTTATTTTCATAAACAATGTACTTACAATGTAATTATACCAAAGAAAAAAACAGAAAAGACAACTTTTAAGTATATTTCTATAATGACTAAGTTTCTCATCACTCCAAATAACTGCAAGGCACTTTTTTCCGTAATGGTCAGTTCTATCTGCTTCTTGGTGAGAGATCAAGATAAATATGCAATGACCTTTTCGCTATCGTCGAACTGTTGATTCAAAATATCATCCAAGCCGTAGAATGAAGCAGGGTAAAAGTTCGGGCAAAATCTGGAAAGGTAAGAACTAAAGCTGAAACAAGGTCTTCTTTAATAGTGTTAAAAGATTGTTGACAATAGATCCACTCTCACGTAATATTCTCATTAATTAGCCAAGTGATAGGACCCAATTAGTACAGTCGAAAAATTGGGTACAAATCGTCTGTAACCATAAGCAGCCCCAACAAACCTGCGGATCTCTGTAATGTTACATGGAGGTGGTAACTTGACTATAGCCTGCACCTTTTTTCGCTGTGGTCTCAATCCTCGAGCATCTACAATGTAAACAAAAACCAGGTTTACAGAAGTGACACTTTTCTAAAGGTACTACTAGACCAGCTTCCCTCATCTGTCAAAAACAAGATCTGAGATTCTCAAATATTCTTAGAAATTATCACATTTTTTTCAAACATGTTTAGAACCCTATAGCAAAATATTTTCGAAAATTAAAAATGTTTAGTTAAGATATTAGGCCTCTGGGGTAAAAAAATCCAATTCTGAATTAGATGTTTATTATTTGTATTCAATTAAGATATTGACATAATTTTTTGATGCTTAAAAAATGCATATAAAAAAGTTTCTTTTGAAAATTTCTAGATAAAAATAAAAAAGTTTCTTTTGTTTCTAGATAAAAATTTTAAATTTTTTTGAACATATTTTTTCAGTTTACGTAAGCATTAAATAATTGTCTTTTACTTAAGTTATGATCAAGAGTAATGTTCCTATATGTTAATGACTATTGTACAGTGTGGTCCAATAATAGAAGACGTCTGCTGTAGCTCGGGAACCGTTAATGACAGAACATATTTATAGGTAAATCGGCCAAGAGAAATTGCTGTAAATTATTTTCAAGTTCGACAGTTGGCCGCTAGGGGAAGTAACAGCAACATAAAAGTGTGAATGCCAATTTTCTCTTTAATTTCCATAATTGAGGTTTTCCTCAACCAATTATGAACTTTTTTGCTTCAGACCATTTTTGTCTATTTTCAAAAAGTGGTGGGGGAAGGTTAAACATTTTTACTTTCAAATGTTGATATCTCTGTTTTGGATGAACTGTTTTTATTCAACTTGGTGTCGTGCTTTTTTTGCTCTACTCGTGGAGCCATAAACTGTACCGTAATGACTTGTTAGAGGTCACTAGATGGCGTTGTTTCGAAATTTTCTAAATAATGCTAATTTTTTCAAAAAACTCAAATGTTACCCTATAACTTTTATATCACATTTTATTTGGTAGTTGTGAAAGGCATTCAATGTTAAAATAAAAAATCCAGGTCTGCATTTAAGTCCGACTGGAAAATTATCCTTGTTTTTTTGTTAAGGAGGAAAAGTGACAATAACAAAGTAGAAATGTTTCTCCTCTACAAAACGGCAAGGTTAATATTCCAATCCGACGTTTCGGATTCGAGAGGCTATCACCAACTTTCTTAATTTAAATGCGGACCTGGATTTTTTATTTTACTATTCAAAGCCTTTTATTTTTAAATATAGACAAAAATGATCTCAAGCAAAAAAATGCGTTATTGGTTTCTTCAGCAATGTTTATATTTTCAACATACCTCAATTATGGAAATTTAAGAGAAAATTGGCATTTACAGCCATTTCTCTTGACCTATTTACCTATAAATATTTTTTCCCTTAAGTTTTGTCATTAACGGTTCCCGAACCACAGCTGACCCTGTACAACGTGGTCATTTTAACTTACCCACATTTGAATCTGCCATAACTTTCATACTTTTCAAGATATCAAAATGGTTCAAAAAACAAACTCTATGCCTAGTTAAGTTTTTTGAAACATTTGAAGAAGAATTTTCGATTCGGTTTTCAAGTTTTTACGTTTCGTTTCTGATTTTACTTTGAGTAGATAGTTTTTAACAAAAATCAAAATCTTTTACTGACATTTAATTTTTTTTTCAAAACTTTGAATTTTATAAAGTCAATTCAATCAAGAGGATCAGTTTTACATCCAATATAAGCTAACGCAAATTCTTTCACTTCTTACTATTTAGTCTAATGTAAATGATCAGTTTCTAAGAAAAATGATCAGTTTTTAAGAAATATCATTAGTTTTTATGATTTTGACAGTGGTAACTGTTAAAACACACGAGAAAAAATAAAAGAGATTAACGAAAAAACATGTGATTATATACAGCATCCAGAGCCTTTTTTATAGATATAAACAAGAATCCAGAGTTTTCTGGTTGTATTTTTCTAAAGCCAAGACCTGTATCTATCATTCTCAATTCATTTCAGGTTGTTTGTTTCGATGCTCCAACTGTTTTTGGTAAAATTCTCACTGGCGTACAAATCAATCAAAACAAAATTTCAATCTATTTTTTTCCCATTCTCAAAATACAGGATATTTTATTCAATTTATTGGATCAACGTTATATTTAACCTAGTTATCGTGAAGTAGTATTAATATACTCCAAACAAACTATAGGGTGTTTTATAAACGAATAATTACAGGAGAAAATTTGATAATTATCTGTGAGGTTAAGTTCATGCATGTTCGTCTAAATCATGTTTACTTCCCCATATAAGAGCCGATTCTATTATTAATACACAATGTGTTACGTGTAGGGAAAATATTGGTATCGCAAACATTCTCAAAAAACATTTGGGTTGGGGTTGAATCGACGTTTTGGAGTCCCTAGACTCTGAAAACACACTTTTAGACAAAAAAATATGTTGTCTGTAAGGATGTGTGTGTGTGCGCGTGTACGCCTGCCTGTGTGTCAGTGGCGGCTCGTGGAAGCTAAAACAGGTGGGGCTCAAAAAAATTAATAAATTTCCAGGTTTCCTAGGTGTTTAGACACCTGAGGTATTATTCTTTGACACATTGACGGTTTTTCAAATGTGCTAATTTATCTATAATGTTTTCATGAAACTGTATATTCTCACTAACACTAACACTGTTACATTTCTTTCTACCGACACATTCGTTGTAGGAATAGTTAACCCTAGACAAAAAAGTTTGTATATTTCCGAAAATATAATTTTAAATTCTTTATATAATATTTATAATATTTCTTGACCATCTAGATTACAAAGTTTTTCGTCCTTGTACAAAACACTAAGTTCGTTTCTTAACCGGTCTATTTCAGAGACATTTGGTTACATTTTTAATAAACACTCAATATATTAAGGAACCATGAAAGTATTTCTCAGTCATTTCTAAGTTATTTTTATTTTTTTAAAATAAACATTTAATTAATAGGTCCCTGTTCAAAATTAAAGCGAACATGTGGCAACATATGTCTTACGCTACACAATCATCAAGCAATCCATTAGCTCCCAAATTTTCTTTCTTTCGGGCCTTAACGCCTACAAAAATTCGCTAATTTAAATATCTGTTTTGTGAAATTGAAGCGGTGGGGGGAAGGGGGCACATAGTTATACCGACGTTTTGTGAAGTGTATGAAGTCCAAATTTCTGCGGTTACTATCATATATAATTACTATCTTGTTATAGGATATAATTTATGCGGTCGACGATTGGGTAACGATTTGAGTGATTAGAAGAATAAATAGGCAAAGATGGAAGGGCCGCGCTCTAAATATTAAAAGTTTTATTTCAAACTTGATGTTCATTGAATATTTATTAATTTAATTGATTGAAAATAAGTCAAAAACGTCTTATATTTATATACATACTGTTAAAAAAATTATATTTTGTTAAGATTTTTTCATGCGAGGCCCGGCCTTAGTTGCTTTATACGACGAGCCGCCACTGATATAAAGCAGCTCTCAAAAAATGAAAATATCTTTTGTTCTAAAGCAATTACTTAGTTAAAACAAAACAAACTGTGATACATATCAAAATCCTTTTAATCGTTTGTATATAAAACCTTTTTCTTTCTAGTATACAGTGTAGCCCTATTCGATAAGTCCCTTAAAATCTCGAATATTTTTTTATTTTCTTAAGGCTTAGCTTTTTATAGAATGGTAAAATAAGGCAAATGCATATTTGTTGCACTCATAAGCCATTTTTTCTTTATATAGGTTTAATCTAAGGGGTGAAACAGCCCCCAATAAACAAAATTAAAATTTTAAGTTTAAAACACGGCAAAATATTTATGTCATGGTAACACGTCTGTGGGTTGAGAGCTTTAATAAAAAAAAATATCCAAATTGGTCGAGTGGAAGTACCGTATCGTTTTCTCTTCTTTCTTTGGTAACGCACTCAAAAATTCCAGCCTGTATTAAAATCGTGGTTTCAGGCATGTAGCCAGAAATTCAATTCGGAGGTCAGGACCTGCAACTCTGTTTGGCAAGCGACTAAAAAAAACCGACATAAAAGCGATATTAATATAGTCCATATACTGGAGGGTGGTCAAATCAGGACTTATCAAAATTAATGGAAACCTTTTGAACAAGCCAAAGTTTATCGTAAGACTTCGCAAGTCTGCAAGTTGCAAATGCAAAAAAGAAATGAGGAACATTTGCAAAAATTGGGTTTTTCTCTATATCTGCCAAAATATTGCAGGTAGAGCAATGATTATAAAGTATATCGTGAATAAAAATGAACCCTACAGTCTTTTTCCTAGATAAGATATGTACGTTCTGAGATAACTAAAAAAATTTGATAAATGTAACATGTCCGATGTTGAAAAATGAATTTGAAAGTGAAAAAATAATTAAGTTTTACCTGCAAACTTTCCGAAATATGGAAAAAGAATTATTGTTTTTTTTTTACCTAATGTATTTACAGTATTACATGTTTAATCCTATGTTTATAAATAATTATTTATGTCGGACCGGGCGTTAATGTACACGTTAACGCCCGTATTTGAAAGCGAAAAGTAGCACTTTAAGGCCCGAGGGCTACTTTAAAGCTCGAGGACTTTAAAATAATGCAATTTTTTATACCTACGAAGTATTTTTTTTTCTTTTCATAGGATTCATAACAAAAAAGCATATTTTATTTTTTTACAATTTTTATTATGAAAACTAACATATACAAGTAAATTGAACATTATTCAAATTTAAAATTAAAGATGCAGTTGAAGCAATTAACGATATTGATAGGTGGATGCGTTTTTTCGAGGCGTATCTCCAAATGTGTTTTACCTACAACTTGCGTAGAGCACTTAACATTCTTGTAAAACACAAAAAATCGTTTATGTTCAGTGTGGTTTGGTCGTAGAGCCAAATATTCTCTATAAAGTCCAATAAAATTTGGTAAGGATTATTTTCTATCTACTACCATACGATCACACTAGCATCTAAAACCAAATGCTTTTATGATTACCAAAAGAGATTCTTGGAGGTCCTGAATGTCATCGACCTCGAGTTTACAAAGTTTCTCACGCCTGGTGGCACCACATATTCCAAAAATCAAGTAAACTTTTGTCATCAAAAATATTTCGTCAGGAGCAACATTTTAGACTTTTATTGGTTTATATCCGTTAGTTTTGCCTACTAGCTAGCTAATATTAATGTTATTTAAATTAATTTTGATCTTCAGCATATTATAGTAACTCCAAAGGGGAGACGGCTGGTTTCGTTTTACTGTTTCATTAAAATACTTTTTAATGTTATGGCTTTTATGGCTCGACTTTCAGCGCATTACAAAAAATAGTCTTTATTGGTCTTTTCATACAGTGGTCTAGATTTGGCGGGCAAAAGGTCAGTCTTCGCATTTTCAGTGGGTTCCAATATTTCTCTGGGGAGATCTGTTTCATCGATGTCGATTGCAAAACTCGAAGAAAAAAAACCGATATGAAAGAAGCTGCTCTAATTTCGCTGACTTTGTATACTTGGTTACTATGAGCAAAATGCATTGTCAAACGTTTATGCTAAGCACTACTTGATTCAGGGCTAGTTTTTCTATGGAAACGATTGTAGTGACAATGGTAACCATAGAGATATTTCGTCAAATAAAGTTATTTGGAGATGAAAGAACTAGTTAATATTTTTTATGCAAATATCTATCTTTAGCCCAATTATTTTTTTAGTGAAAAAATATTATTTAAGTTTCGCGTCGGACATAAAACATTGTATGCATCCGTCAAACCTCGTTTAATGCCCTTATCGTGTAAAAACCCTCGCCTGATTGCTCGTGTTTTTATTTCCACGCCGCGGGAGCTAAACGCTTCCTTTATGACCTAAATACGTAAATAAATATTATTCACATTGTACGTATGTATGATCCTTTTGTCTGTACGGAGTGTCGCATTTACAGCCAGTTTTTTTATGTGATAAATAATCATTAAATTTATTCGCAGATAAAAATTAATTATTACACTTTCTAGCCACGGATTTTCCATTTCAAACTCATTTTAACTAAAAAAAATTGTAATTTTTGTAAATTTGGTTCTGGGACAATATTCAGTTATTTCTTTCGACAGGAGACCGCACAGCAGTTTATAAACTCACGGGAAAGACCTTTTTCCTGTTTCAAACGTTAAAGGATATTTCTCTGCCGCCTGCCGCGAATCCGGATCCTGAATCAATATGACTTCGCGGTGGCTTTCCTATATTGTTACGCTTATCATTCGGAGCGCTTGCGCTCCTACTACAAGGAACAGGGAATTACGGGACAACCGTGTTTCCTCGAGCCATGCGTTTCCAGTTTGTGGACAGTCCCAACAGATATTTATTGTTGTGAAAATAAGTGGACTTGTATTTTTGGTGTCAAATAAGGGTGATTAGAGTGATGTATTGAGTGGTTTGTTTTTGTTGCATCGCCGAAAGTAAGTACAGACAAATTATTTTAGTCTCGTATTTGTTATGTTTTCCCAAACAAAGACAATATCATCTTGGTGTTTATTTGGCGTCTATGTAATTAAGATTGTATTGAATATAAAGTACTAATTGAACAATGCAGTACAACACCGGTCTAATAATAAATATTTTATAGTTATATTACTCGATTATAACAAAGCACTTCGACAAAAGAAATTTTTTCTATTCGTTACTTTTACGTTATCTATAAACATAAAATTAGATAGAAATGCAAATGTTTCAAAAAGATTTTGAAACCAATTATATGAAATTTGTAGCATTCTGTTTTGTGTATTGACCAGAACATCTTCAGATTTTTTTATTGAAGTACTGGAAAACATTGCTACAGTGGTTATGTTAAGTTTTAGTTGATGAAAATCAATATTTATTCGAGGTAATAGAACATTTAGACTTGTCCTATGTTACTTACCGCATTACACAATATTTAAAAATTCATTTTTCAACCTTTATATACTTGTTTTTAACTATGCCTTTTAGTATGAGACTTTTGTTCCATCTATGTTTTATATATTTTTTATTTATTATTATTGATTTTATTTTCACTATTATCTGTTGGTTTTATAATTTAATTAGCTTGGTATGTTTAAACGTTTATTCCTGATATAAGGTTTAAGTACTCTGCATACCTATAATTCCTTACGTTTTACAAAAAATCTGGTTAGTTGATGATCTGGTTAATCTGGTAGTTAATGATATTCCTTATAGTAACATTATATATATATATATATATATATATATATATATATATATATATATATATATATATATATATATATATATATTTTGTTCTAACTAGTTAGTCACAACTACCCACCCTCTCGCTATATATATATATATATATATATATATATATAAATATTAATAATAGAAATATACTAGACGTAGTAATTACCAACAGTAAAATTAACATTTTGTTAATTTGTTTTTGCTGATAAGTATTAATTAGAACCATTATGAATGGTCATTATATATTTAAAATATTCAATCTTGAAGAATAACAAAAAGTAAAATAGTTATTCGAGAGAATATCTTAAAAATTTAAGGCAATTAATTTTAAACATTAATAATGATTATCCACAAATAAATATTAACATCAAATGTTTAAATATTTTAATAGATGTATTTATATTTATAATACCTTTTGCCCCCCTCCTCCCAAATTAAAAGTAGTGGAATTAATATATTTATTTTAGTTGACACAATTTGTAAAATAATTATATAAAATGACAGATTTTATAATTTATTCTGTGTTACTAATTTTATGACAATTTCAGTCACGTTTTAGGAAAAAGTATAAGTCTGAAAGGTAGCTCAATTTGCAATTCATGCACGAAACCAGTTTACAGATAAAAGAATCATTATGTTTGTAATTTTTCTTGACCTGAAAATGGCATTTGTTGCTTTAGTCGCTTAGAAAATTGAGAATCTAGACATTTGGAGACATGGGAAAAGTTCCAACACTTACAGAAATATATACAAAACACCAAAAAAGCCGTTTACCATAAGGTCATTTGTTAAACGTGTAGATTATCTCACCTAAACTGAGTAAAATAATGTGTTCATTTATTTATTCATTGCAAAGGGCTCCGTTTTATAATAAGAATATTCAAAATATATAAAAAAAATAGCACAAAAAATAGTTTTTAACCTCAACTGTGTTACGCGCTAATAACCCTGTGTGGTTGATGCGCTAAACAAATAAATAAATATTGTATATTTTAATAAAATTACCTAAAGCTGAAGACAGATCTAACATATCACAGTTGTTGTTAAAACATCTTTGAGTTCTGTACCTCTAATTAATACCATACAGAGGATACACGACACTTAAAAAGATCGTGGCTACTTGCATGATATGGATGACTAGGACTAGATGCACTGAAGTTTAGAAGCT